>OY856409.1:841500113-842100113 GCA_963693085.1 Alisma plantago-aquatica
TGTACAAAAAAGATTGAATTTATAATATAAAATTATATACAAAAAGCATTAGTGACCATGCACCCATACTAGTATACCTCTTTACCAAGGCACCACCTCAACACCCTAGGAACCATGACATGAACATGTACACTGTTAGAGTATCATACTTACCCCTTAACAACACAATGAAATTTGTCAAAAAAAGTGTCAATTGGTTCAGATGTTGGTACACATGCTTTTTTGACTGGAAAAAAATTCGGTATAACATTGGTCTATCAATGCTATTTTTGGTTTTTTTTCTTTAATGTTGTAATAGGATTCAATTATATTAGGGATGTTATCTGTAGAGATTTGTAATGCCACGTTTGGAATATAGCTACATTGTTATGGACAATATAGAAAGTAATTATAATTGGCTTATGACGATTTCAAGTTACGAAAAAAGTAATTCATTTAATATATGTGTGTGTATGTGCCGACTTGCAGGAGAGACTGAGTATATAATACATAAAAAATAGGATATTATTTCAATTCCTCAAGTTGAAAATTTTTATTTGTCTCCAGTGGTCGAGCTGGGTTGCTTTCGTACGCGAGTATGTACTGCATCTCAATTGGAGTAACATATAGAAACAAAAATCAAACTACCTACTTAAATAGCTCCAAAACAAAAAAAATGGTAGGAAGAAAATTGTAATTTAACTTAAAAATCAGGGCATAATCATTTATTTTAGAGCACTGTACACTCTAAAGTTAGTGATGAAGGCGGAACACATTAGGTGTCAGTGTGGGTTCCTAAGGTGTAGGATAGGATTGTCAATGGGGAGGGAATGGGGAGGTAAGGGCTTATCCTTACTCTTACCCACCTAGTGTGATGGGTAAGGGTATGGGTAATTCCCCACTTCACGACTATCCTTACTCTCTTACCCACAGGGTAAATGGGGAGGATAAGGGTGAAGTAGGGAATTTATATATCTTTCAAAAAATTGTACTAATAGGAACAATAATGGCATACCTAATACATTTAAACATGTTTGTAAAATATGAATATGCTTCAAAATGGCTATTAATTATTCAAGATATTCAGAAGTAATTTTCTACAACATTACACACATGATTTTTATTGTAAAAATTTTAAAATCTAGCTATATATGTGTGCCTTACACCTCCAAAATGGTATTGTATACACAACCAAATTAACTACATAAGAAGCAAAAAAATTATGTATTGTATTAAATGTTGACCATATAATGTTGAATAATTCGTTGAACCTAACAACATAAGGACTATATATGTAATATATTATACGTAAATATTAGCGGGTAGCGGGTTAGAAGGTATGGGTAATGACTTACCCTTAGTCTTACCCACTAAGGTAGTGGCTTAGAGGGTAGCGGGTAGACGGATAAAGGATAACAAAATTCTTTACCCTTACACTTCCCCTATAGGGTATGGGAAAAGAATAGACGGGTTTACCCTTACCTATTGACAGCCTTACAGGAAGGTAGTTCCCGTATTCAATTTGCGAAAATGCTTAAAATTCAGCAAGATAGCCACAACGTTCACGCACGGCCCGACTACTACGGAAAATTTAGATGGGAAAATGACCTATGAGGATGTGATTGTATACGTCGCTTGCATCACAAACTCACAAAAATATGGTGATATGGGTTTATTTGGTGTTTCCCTACATTCACCAATGTCCCAAAAAGCTGAGAAGTGACACTTAACTATCTTCCGGTATGCCCATGATAGGTTCAACAAAGTACAAATTGTGAAGGCTTACTTCGATGCAAAAGGAAATTTTTGTTTCATGGACTCAAAACGAGCATCTGCGTGCTACATTAACTCCACAAATGGATCTAGCCTAACTCGGTATCAGCAAGGATATACTGACGGCCAGACCATCCGACAAGAATACATGCGGGACACCAGGACTGCTGCTGGCTCGTTTTCAGATATGATTGTCAAGTTTTCAAGATGCTCAAACTTACAAATTGAAACACTAAAATCGAGAAGGATGCTAGTTACGAAGGATTCAAAGCATACATAACGCCCGCTGACGAATTTATTTGTGGAACACGCAAAGTAAAAGGTGATTGTTCTTCAATGTTCGGCATTCGAGAGTGGAAGACCATTATTGTCGAACCTCGAATGTATGGAGATTGCATATCGCCTAGATTCAAGCATGGGTACATTTAATTCCATATGGATCAGTTTGCTGATTATGTTAGTACTATAGTATCTTCATATATATATATATATATATATATATATATATATGACTAGAATATACTCGAATGTACGGATCGCACGAATATACTCAAGTGTGTTTCCATATCAAGACTATTTTTTATAAAATATAAACCATTGATCATCACCGTCATACTATAACTAGGCTACATACAAATTTTGAGCCCATTTGGATGAGTGTAAGTCACTCATCTAAGGGCAACAAAATCGACGAGCGAAACTAATTTGAAATGCATAATTTTTGCAGTCTTCATAACATGAGCTATATATATCCAAATGTGCTCAAATTTTGCATATGAGTTGCTCACAAGATGTTTAATAAGATCAGCGGATTAGATTTTCCAAAAAAATATTACATCATAAAAAACTACTTGAGTGTATTCCGCTCCGGATACACTCGATTTCGGAATACACTCGATTGTATTCTAGCCTGACTCTCTCTATATATATGGGTGTTCATTTAATATCCACGTGATAACCTGGAGTTTGCTACACGACAACCAAAAAAGTAACTCTTCTGGTCAGAAAAGTAATCCTTCTATCAAAAAAGTAACTATTTTGATAAAAAAGAGTAAATCCGTGAATAATACACAACAGATATGTATATAACCGTGTTTTTGAATCTGTTGTTTCAAACCTAACTATCGATGCATGAAACTTTACATTTAGCAAGGTAAAGTAACCCTCTACATGACAAAAGTAAAAAACTAAAAAAAAAGTAACCGAAATAGGGGGAAGGTATTAAAGAAGGACCATATATATGTATATATAGCTTAGGAATCTCCTTGATCTTGCTTTTAATCAAAGACAAGATATGTGATTATGATTCAAAGAGGAAAGAACATACACACACAATTGATCTTAGCAAAATGGAAATTTTATTGGCAAATAGAGGGTTTACACTCGGAAAATATGTGGAAACTAAGAACACATGACTATATAGATGAAATTACCATATAAGTGAAGTGGAGGAAAGATTTTTATCTGATAAAGAAAAGCAAAGAGAAGAATTTTTATCTGATAGAAATCAGTTCAAGACAAAACAATTTTATGAAAACATTGATAGAAAAGAAAGAGATTACATTAGAGAAAAATGGTATTCACAAATGCAATACCATAGAAAAAATATATATTTCTTTGAATGGTACAATATATCAAAGAACTTAAACGAAAAATTTATAGGCTTGTTCCACCGTGGTATGAGCGTAATAAGTCTGGCAGTAAAATAAAACCATTGCATCATGAAAACCCTCATGAGAACCTGTCAGTCCAAAGTATTACAAACAATAGTAATCTACAATTAAAAGAATAAATTTCTCATTTTTTCAATAATAAACACATGATTGATAAAGTTAATAATCTATCTAAAACTAAAAGTAAAGAAAGTGAAGAGTACTCTGTAAAGGTATTAAGCACATAACAATACTTCATTCTTGAAACTATTAATAATGTTAAAAATGATCAAGAAAAGATAATTTTTTTTTCAAAATATATCAAAATAAATAAAAAATAAATCAAATATAAAGGTAATCCAAGCCAAATTTTTTCATATACTAAAAGAATAACTAAAAAACAACCAACTCTAAAAGACTTCAAAAGAGAGAAAAAAATATTAAAAAAGAGATAAAAGATTTAAAAGAAATTAAAAAGACATATGAAAATTCAGAACGTCCAGATAAATCTAAAAACAAATCCTTAAATAGCATCCAACAATATATAAAAAGGAAATAGAAGGGAGATGCTATAATTAAAATAAACCCATATTTCACTATTAAGAAACTAGCTTTATTTGATTTTGGAGAAGACATAAACTACATTAGAGAAGGTCTAGTACCAACCAAATATTTTGGAGAAACTACACACAATGTTAATTCATGCACCAATGAAGAATTACAAATCAATTATAAAATCTCTAATGTCCATGTTTGTATAAAATATACATGTATTAAAACTACTTTCATGCTAGCCAAAAAATATAACTGAGGATATACTCATAGGAATACCATTCCTAAATAAAATACTACTTATTATAGTGCATACAAAAGGAGTACATGCTAATATAAATGGAAACATGATTACCTTTAAGTTTGAAAATAACCCAAAGTATCATTTATACAATAAATAAACAATTCAATTAAATTCAAAGAAAACTTCATTAACGAACTTAACACAGAAATAGAAACTAAAACTGAAAGAATTCATAATAAAATCAAAAGTAGTAATTTTCAAAAACTACGAATACAATTTCAAGAAAAAATTGAAAAAGAAATCTACTCCACAATACCCTCAGCATTCTGGCATAGAAAGAAACATGAAGTTACTTTACCATACATTAACAATTTTGATAAAACTAAAATCCTAACAAAAGCTAGACCCATCCAAATGAATCGAAGACTTTTAGAAATATGTCAAAAATGAAATAAAAGAACTTGAGACAAAGAAAATAATTAGACCTAGATCCTATCCATGGAGTTGTGCTGCCATCTATGTAGAAAATGCATCCGAAATAGAATGAGGGGCTCCTAGGCTTGCCATTAATTAAAAACCTATAAAAAAGTACTCCAATGGATCAGATATACAATTCCTAATAAACACAACATAATAAAAAGAATATATGGTGCTAATATTTTCTCAGAATTTGAAATGAAATCTGGATTCTGGAAAATACAAATAAGTGAAGAATATAGATATAAAACTACCTTCACAATACCTTTTGGTCACTGTGAATGGAATGTTATGCCTTTTGGGCTAAAAATGCTCGATCAGAATTCTAAAAAATAATGAATGAGACATTTAATCCATATACATCTTTTAGTATAGTCTATATTTATGTTGTATTTATTTTCATAAAAGACTGTGACCAATATTGGAAACACCTAAACACATTTCTTCAAATAGTAAGACATAATGGACTAGTAGTTTCTGCTAAAAATATTAAACTATGTCAAACAAGTATTCAATTTCTTGGTTACAAAATAGAAAAAGGAATTGTATCACATATAAAAAGATCCATAGACTTTGCTAACAAATTCCCAGATGAAATCCTAGAGAGAAAACAACTCTAAAGATTTTTAGGATGCTTAAACTATGTATACGATTTCAATGAAAATTTGGCACTAGATAGAAAACTCCTTACAGATAGACTAAAAAAGATTCCACCAAGTTGGACCATAGATCACACCAAGGCTATTCAAATAATAAAATCAAAAGTTCAAAGGTTACCATGTTTAAATATTGTTGGCCCAGAGGCCTATAAAATAGTAGAAACAAAGCATCAGATATATGATATGGGGAAATTCTTAAGTAAAAAATTGATAATAAAGAACATTTGGTTCGATACACCTTAGGAGTGGGGAATGAAACCATAAAAAATTATTCAACTATAAAAAAGAAATATTAGCCATAGTTCTCTCTATTACAAAATTTTAAGGTGATCTTTTAAATAACAAATTATTATTAAGAGTAGATCATAAATCAGCTAAATTTGTCTTATAAAAGGATGTTAAAAATCTTTCCTCAAAGTAAATATTTGATAGATTGCAAGCAATATTAGCTATATTTGATTTTGATATAGAATTCATAAAAGGAGAAAATAATTTTTTACCTGATTTCTTATCGAGAGAATTTTTATAGGAAAATTGTCTTAAAAAGACTAGCATGATGACATCAATTCTGGCTACTAAACAAAGTCCTCCCACAATAACACAGACAAGGAGGGAGAAGGAAAATATATAAAATATGGAAGTTCATTCATCAACTAAAACATCCTATGAATATATCATAAAATCATTTGAAGAGGTACTATTCTTGAAAATGATGATCTCTCAAAAGAAATTGAATATATAATAAATAAATATTTTCCAGAAGGATACAATCATATTCTCATCCTACATGGGAAAAACCAAATATACTATGAGAAAATACTTTTATAAATAGGAAGTAAAAATGTTTTTCACAATTATAGAAATAAATCCACAAAAAGAAACTTGCAGTTTTCTCAACTAAAAATTCATAAAATAATCACGTTATGTGAATGGAATAAAGAAGGAAACCCTAATATTCCAAGACGATTCAAAACATTCTATCAACCCCACTATTACAACTATTAGGATTATCAAAATACTTAGAAAAATGTTTTATATGTTCAAAATACGCAAATGATTCATACATGGTCAGTAAAATGGTCATTACAAACCAAATTGCCGAATTGGTTTTTCTATAAATTTTAGCAAAATTTTGGGGCAATAAGAGAAATACTCTCCACAATATTCAAGAAAAATATTATGAGCAACGATCTTATTGAGGAAGATCTAAACATGATGAAATATATCTCTTCTCAAGGAATACCATGTATTATACAATGGGAATAGGAGAAGGAAATAATTGAATTACCACCAAATCTAGAAAGACAAATATATTTCAAATGGTGGGGCAAGTTTAATATTGATCCCATTTTAAAGGTAAAATTGATTCCAAAACTAGTTTCTGGATCCCAACATAACCGAAAAACTAAAACAAATAGAACATTTTCATTTAGTCAACTAAAGCAAGAGTTGACTAAAAGATTCAAATTGAAAATCCAAATATTGAAGATAATCAACTACAATTGATGGTCTTTGAAGAAATGTCAAAAGTTATGGATGAAAATAGTCCAGAGGACTCAAATAAATCTAAAATAGAAGAAGATGGAATATAGGAAGAAAGTGAAAAAATAGTTATCGGGCGGTAAAAAAGTTGTGGTAAAAAAGTAATGGGTAAAAGTTAAAGTAAATAAAAACAATAGTCTGGTAAAAGATAAAAGGTGAATAGAAATAATGATGTGGTAAAAGTAAAAGAAAAATATTTGATACATTTTGCTTAAGATTCCATCTATAAAAATGAAGTCACTCAAACATGGAAGTGACATCTCTGTAAAAAACAAATGGAGAAGAGGACAAGAATATTTTATTGCATGAAAAGCATCAAACACTTGTCTAGGGCACAGGTTGAATAAACAAGTGGCAAACTCATCAAATTTGTCCACGACATCATCAACAAACACTTGTCAAAGACACAAGTGGAAGAGAGCAGATGGAAAGACAAGGAACTTTGTCCACTCCATCCAAAGTGCATTTAAAAGGTAAAGAAGTTGAAGTAGAAAGAAAGAGTTTTGATAGCCACAACACTCTTACACCCAAAGAGCTCGCTTTACTTATTGAGCTTAGTTATTATAGTAGGAAGTGTATTAGCTTGAAATTCTCCTCCTTAGAGAATTTTCAAGTCTTGTAATCCTTCCTCCACTTCACTTATATTGTAATTATGTCTATATAGTCATGTGTTCTTAGTTTCCACATATTGTCTGAGTGTTAACCCTCCATTTTCCAATAAAATTTCTATTTTATTAAGATCAATTATGTGTGCATGTTCTTTCTTTTTGAATCATAATCAAATATCCTTTCTTTGATTAAAAGCAAGATCAACGAGATTCCTAAGCATCAGTGACATTCCTGACGGTCACTCAGTGAGATAAACGACGTGCTCTGCGCCAACTATGAGTTCCCTAACATTATTTAATTAATTTTACGCAAGCATTCTTCGTTCATCCTAAAGAAAATTATATACACATTATTCCCAAATCAAAAACCCTATTCCACCTCTAATCACTCACTTCTATCAATTATTATTCCACCAACTCTCTACCGACCAACCACCAAAATCCTAACTTCCATCTTAAATGGTATATATATATGTGTATATATATATATATATGTATATATATATATATGTATATATATATATATATATATATATATATATATATATATATATATATATATATATATATATATATATATATATATATATATATATATGGCTATATCTTCGCTACCCATGTGGGTAACTAAGATTCACTACCCGTGCTTCAATTTTGTAATGGGATGACACATATATGTAATGAGACAACCAAATATATATTTATTACTTTAAAAATGTTGTAATACAAAACGAGTCTTTGTATTACAATTTTGGTTGTCTCATTACAAATTTGGATTGTCTCATAACAAATGCATACATTCCCATTACAAAATTGATGCACGGGTACTGAATCTTAGTTACCAGCATGGGTAGCGAAGATATAGCCTTATATAAGGGTATATCTTTGCTACCTGGGCGGGTAACAAACATTCGCTACCCATGCATAAATTTTGTAATAGGAATGCATGCATTTGTAATGAGACAGTTCAAATTTGTAAGGAGACGATCAAAATTGTAATACAAAGACTCATTTTGTATTACAATGATGTTACAATCATAAATATATATTTTACTGTTTCCAGACGGAGAATACAAACATCATGTTGTATTTACAAAACGCGTCTGTCTATTACAATTTGGACCGTCTCATTACAAATGCATGCCTTCCTATTACAAAACTGATGCACGGGTAGCAAAGATATATATATATATATATATACATATATATATATATATATATATATATATATATATATATATATATATATATATATATGGATGTTCATTTAATACCCATGTGGGTAACCTAGAATTTGCTACCCGGCAGCCAAAAAAGTAACTCTTCAGGTCAGAAAAGTAATCCTGATATCTAAAAAGTAACTATTTTGATAAAAAAGGTAACTATGCGACTAAAAAAGTAAATATGTGAAAACTACAGAGCAAATATGTATATAACTGTATTTTTGAATCTGCTGTTACAAACCTAACTATCTATGCATGAAAGTTTGCAGTTTGCAATGTAAAGTAACCATCTACATGACAAAACTATGAAACTCACTTTGCGAATGGCCATATTCTTTACACTCTCATCACTACCATCTAAACCCTAAGACCTCTGTGCCGATTCAAGACCCACGATCACCGCCGTACGTCCAACATTTGTTGTCCGCGATCATCGCCGTTGTCGCAGCCACACCCATCGATAAGGTAGTTGCTCACTTTCATTATTCTTCACATCGATGAACTCTTCCTTGATCTTGAACTTTTCCATCGTCACTATGGTGATCCGTTCTCATAGTTTAGCTAGTGATCACCCCACTGATACTTTGTTTCTGAACGCAAAGTTCTGTATCTTTTTGCCCCTAAAAAGAAAAAGAAAACCTAAAAACCCTAAAAATGGAATAATGGACACTTGGAAGGACGAAGAACAAATGGTCTAAAAAAATAAATGAATAGTGAAAATGAACCGCGATCACTGTCATCGTAACCGATGCAAGATGGAAAACCCTAAGCACTGCGACCACAGTGTTTGCCCAACCCCTAAGAACTTTCTAGTTTTGGCTTTCCTAAAGATACATCACGATCGCGATTATAATCTCTATCGCGATTACTATCGTGACCGTGGTAATAACCATGAGAGCAGCCTTTCTTCAGGAAACTGCGACCACGTCTTGCTCTAAGGTAACAACAATCACAACTACGATTAAAAATTGCGACCGTGGTTCTTATTGTCCACTTAATAAAATTCAAAACCTAAGTTTTCAGTTAAGGAAGATAACCTATAATCTAATGTTAATTGTGCCCAAAATAATAGAGGAGATCTTCGGTAAACCTTACTATGACATAAACTCCTTCCGTGTTGTAAATTTCACAGAATGTCTTCTCCAACAAACAGTGACCCCCTTCTCAAGAAGGCTACTTCCCTAAAGGAGGTAGAGATGATAGTCAAGGGCTTGACATACAAGATGAAGAAGAACACCTCTATACAAGTGCCCAAATGCCTGGAGATACAACTAAGATTGGAGAAGTATTAGGGGATATTGGTGGGGGTACCACAAGAGGAGTCCCCAGAAGAAACCGAACAAACGGAGGAGACAGAGACCTCTGAATACCAACCAGAAGAGTCGGGGAACCCGGTGCATGGGAGGAAGTGAAAAGTTGCATCAAAGGAACCCATGCCCAGCAAGAAGGCAAGGGCAGAAAAAATTGTGGAAGAAACCTCTGCATAGAATGGGGAGCCATCGTTTATGCCCTGGGACAAAGTACACAGGTCGGCTTATGACTAGATGTCCGAAAATAAAGAATGCAGTCCAACACGTTACTTCAACGTGGAGGACTTCAAGAACATGGGGATTTACGACAGGATGGTGAAGCTCCTAGAGGGCTCTAATTTACACACCATCTGCACGCCCAAAGTAAATTCCTACAGGAGGCTAAACCTAGAATTCTTGTCTTTCCTGACGAAGATCGCCTCTGATAGCGAGGCACGAGCAGCGGGAGGAGGAGACTTCATGCTCCAATTACGGCTAAGGGGCAAAGCCCACATGGTGACAGAGGAAGACCTGAATAGGATATTCACTACAACAGAAGAAGAAGCCAAAACCTGTTCAGCTTCTACAGTAGAAAGAGAAATTGCTAAATACGACAACAATAAAATGTCGGAAGAATTAACTGGGGAGGAAAAGCACAACCCTAAGAATTCCAAATCCTCCCAGATCAGCTCCTGCTTCATCAAGATTATACAGAAGATCACCGCCTTAATTATAGATGTCGGATCATAGACCAGGATAGTCAGTAAGGGGGACCTTTTCCTCATATGGTTAATGATCAAGAAATGACCAGTTAATATAGGCAAAATCCTAATCAGAAGGTTGTCAGTAGCAGTAGGCAATGATGTAAAATGAATATCTACTTTCTGCATGGGCGGTCAAATTACAATGATCGATGATTACCTGTTGGAAGAAGGAGAAGTTTGGAAATATGAAGAAATGCAGGGACATCAAAGCATAGACATCAAGTCCCTCGCCAGCATGGGAATCCAAGAGATGAATGGGGAGAAAGCATATTTCAAACATAAAGGATCAAGGAAACCACTCCCCCTTCCTAAAATGGCATTTTATGACACCCATAAACTGTGGCCAACTCTCGAAGACATCAAGAAGATGATCTTTGGGGCACTGCACTCCAGCACACCAATCCAACACCAACAATAGGGGAAATCAATGCCCCAACGCTATCAACAAAGAAGAACATGGAGCCGAGGAAGAAATTGGCGGTGGAGAAGAAGAAAATAGACACCACCATCAAGCCAGCTGAGAAAAAGAAGGCCACAGAACAACAAGTGGATGCAAGGGCTATAGACCCCACCTCTCCAACGCCACAAGTGGAAACAATTGTAGTAGAGGGAGAGGCGAAGAAGAATAAGGTTACAAAAGGGGTGCCACATCCCACCAGTATGTCAGAGGTGGAGCTAGAAGGAAAAGGCTCCCAAGACATACAGGAGGTAGGAGAGGACGAACCTCAACCAAAAGCCCCATGACCAATATACATACCAGAGGCGGGGCCAAAATGACAAGGCTCCAAGGTCGTACCGGAGGCGGCAATAGAAAAAGTAGGGGAGATGCCCCCAGTGTTGCCACCTAGGCAGCCAGTCGTACCGAGTTCATCGATGGCACGTGAAGAGTAGCATCTGCATCAGCAACAACGACAAGCACCCTCTTTCGGGGGTGCTTTAGGTACAAGGTTTGATGCAATGTGGGAACACATGCATCAAACCAATGTTATACATGATAAAATTTCTGCATCTTTGTCATCAATAACAACACAGTTTCAGGCATTGGATGAAAGGATGACAATATTCCCAGACTTCATCCAAGAGGTTTTAAGTAACTAGTCGATGATGATGGGGATGTTGAAGAAAATGCAGGATGAAATGACGCTCATACCAAAAGAAGGGCATGCCATCCACGCAGACAATGAGCAAATGCGCCAAGAATATGAAGAAGCAATGGCTGCCCTTGAAGAAGAGTGTCAGGGCATACAAGAAGACTGCTGGAAGCTCGACCATGAGTGCGCAGAAGTCGAGACTGGGAGAAGAATAGGACAAAGCACCCTGCCAGCCTAGCATGCTCCTTGGCCAACCCCTCTAGCCACGACGACAATGTGGGGGGGGGAGACGGTAGGAGTCGGTACAACAGGAGATGGCACAACAAATAACGGGAGCACAAGCAAGAAGTTGTCTACCGTGGCTGAACAAGAAGGAACCCAGTCATCAAAAAGGGCGAGCCCCCATATTGAAAAGCAAGCAGCAAAAACGAAGGGGTCCGGCCTCAACTGCGACCCTGAGGAGGTGATGGATGAAACCGCCGATGAAGATAAGCACCATGAAGCACATCACCTCTCTCCCCCAGTACACACTCCGACTATAGAAGAGTAGATAACAGCTACTCATTGGGAGGAAGTGGTTGCAGAGCTCTGCTCGGCCGGAGCAGCAGAAATAGATAGACTAATAGATGAGCTGGGAGTTGGGCTCGATAAAACTGATGACTTCCTCCTCTTCCCACCTCATGAAGAGCACCACGACTACATCTATGATGGGAAGATGGAGGACACTCTAAAGATGATGGCAGAAGCCAAGTTGGGACATGCCTCGGAGGAGAGTCACTCCAAAGACAACGTCACTGTAGAAACCTCCTCAGAGAAAGCTGGAACAACAACCACGTTGCAATCTACACATAAATCCACTGAGCAGGTGGTAAAGGCTATGCCAACAATATAAGAAGTCTCGACAACGATTGCACTTGAGGCAACATCCAAGGATGAGGATGGAGGGCTAGGCAACCTTCTTCACAAATGAACCTGCCAAGGAGAGTCAAGTTGAAGACAAGATCGAGATACCTGCAACAACTCCTCCTCTGCCATGCAAGATGAAGGACATGGACATGACAGTCGTGTCACAAATCTCCTATAGAGATGTCCATGTCCTAGAAGATGTCATCAATGACGATCTACCCGGGTCAGACATACTATACTTCAACAAGGGTAGATGTTTGTCCAGAGACGACTTCCAGAGGGTTTGCCTGAAGAAGGCATAAGTACACAAAAGAATGTTCAAGGTACTTTGCGCTGCCCTCCTGGAAGAGTTCCTACATCTAGACAAGCCACAACTGGTTTTCAACAGCACCACACGTCTGGCTGGCCTGTTATACAACGAAGAATACATGATGGCAGAAGTGTTGGAACTACAGGCGGTGGTCTGGACAAAAGATACAAAAACCTTGGTGTTGCCCATCAGGAATGCAAAGCATTGGGCACTAATAGTCGTTGATCTACACGAACGTAAGACGACGGTGCTCAACTGTTGTGCAACTGAGATGGACATCACATTTCTGATGTACAAAAGGAAGGATGCCAGGGACACCTTTAAGATTTTGATACGCCTACAACAAGCTATCAAAGAGACGTGCATAAAATTTTAAGGGCCCTGGGAGCTGTTCTCCACCAACAAGAAGGTTCCCCAGGAAGAAGCTGGTTCGGGGGATTGTGCCTTCATTGTTCTGTGCATGATGGAAGTCATCAATAAGGGCATTCCCCTAGAAGAACTGGGCATAGAAGACTTGCATGGACTGCGGGGTGTGTACGTCATGGAAATCATCTACGATCATCAGTTCTTCAAGGATCCAACAATGTCTACAGATACCATACCCCACAGGCTCCATATAGACATCCCTCTCCCTGAGAAGATATCTAAGAGGGAACAGATCAAGACCATGTGGGTTGACCCATCTAAACCGACCAGAGCTACAGCTTGGAAAGCGGGATGGACTGCAAAGACTGAAGAAACTGTGAAGAAAATAGAAGAAGAACAGCAACATCCAGTAACAGAAGCTCCTGAAGTTCCTCCTGCATAAGCACAACTCATAGAATTAGAAGTTGAAGAAGACCTAGGGAATGATGGACCAGATGGGACGGCAGGAGAAATCGTGCCTTCTTTTTAGAACTTCTACTAATGGAGCTTCTTCAGTCTGTTGATGGAAGAACTTGCCATAATCATGAATTCTCTGAAAGAAGATGACTCATCGGGAGATGTCATCTTTCAACGAGATGACATCTGCATTTTAAAAGACAACCTTCATGAAACTTTGAAAATAGGAGGTTATCTTTCTGTAAGCACGATGTCGGCCTACCAAGTGCTATTAGGGGACTCTATGTCAAACACCCATATGGCATATTTTCTACTTCTAGATGGCATCCTCAAATATAAGAAGACATGAAAAATGGAGCGGCTGCAACGACGACTTCAAGCGGCCATGCCAGAGCACATTTTCTTGCTGATTCTTCATGACAACCACTGAACTTTGTTGCACGTCAACCTTCTGAAAAGGATTGCAGTTCTTGACAACAGCTCTGACGTAGCCATCTCATCCCAGAAAATGACCAACATGATGACAACAAAGTCTCCTACAGAAGAAAATGCAAATACATGCACCAAAGCTATCGTCGAGACGATACAGTAGAACTGTAGAGGGTACGTAATGAACAAAGGCAAGGACTTCAAGAAAACTCAATATTGTCACAGAAGCCTTCAGTAGGTACCCCTATCAAATGACTGTGGGTTCTTCTACCTATCATGGATGGTAGCTGTCACAACTACCGGCCTCAAGGTGGAAAATATGTAGTACAAGCAATATCATGCACTTAGGGGTATCTATGACAACATTTCCTGGAGTCCAAGTGGGATTTCCCTACCAAATAAACAACAAAGAAGGCTTTTTTCTACAATTTACTCAAATTTTGACACCTCGAGATGGGGTGCAGGATAAGTTTGGGCGAGGAGTCATAAATGGGCTACAGAGGTACTTGTACCTCCCTTTTTCATTTACTTCCTTTTTCATTTCACTTCCCCTTTTATTACACCATCAAAAATTTTGAAATTTGAAATTTCGTTACAACTAACCTTCTAGAAGCTCGCTTTCTCTCACTAAAAATTTCTAAATGTAGTATTTCAGCCCTCAGAGAGAGAAAAATATGAGCAACATAGACAGGAAAGTATGAGTAAAACAACAGCCATAGCAATACCGCTATATCGCATTCTTGCAATAAGACACTATAAATGTAACACCTTAACTCATGAAACCACTGCAGACTAGAGAACCTCAGTCATACTCCTAAACAACCACCCCCACCTGATGCATCTATCCAGAAAAATCCTCATCTCTATAGAAGGGAAAAAGCTGCCATGGTCAAGGAAAATATCCAAAAAGAGGCTTGGCCACCCAGAAAACCAACCAAAACCTTCAAACCTAAGCCTGAAAGGAGAGATAAAAAGACAAAAATCAAATGATGAAAAGAATATGAGAGATGTACCCTAAAATATGCCAAAAGTTTCAACTTGATCTATATATTTCTGCAATCATGAATGCAGATATGTCGTGCCCGTAAGTGGAAACTGGAAGCCAATCCTGAATGGAACTTCACATACCATCTGACTTAAAGTCAGAAGCCCAAAAAGGGTAACACTATTCTTACGACATTTGTGAGTGAGGAGTTCAGGGGGAAGAGTAAACACCTAAAAGCTTCAAGCCTACCTATACAAATTAGCATAAGGGCCGCTAAAAATAAAGAATAGGTTTGAAAGCTACCTTTCGAAAAGATGTGGCATTAGTATGTATGTTAGCTAAGGGAGGAGTGATTAGTTGAGAAGGAGAAACCTTTTGCAGTAGAAGGTTGTGATAGATAAGACGAGGTTATGCAACTCCAAGTCTAAAGGGGGATATTGAGACCTAAGGGATTGAATACACGCTACAACAGTCTTGATGCAAGGATGAAATATTTCATTCATGCTTTTATGTTGTCTCTTAAGTTGTTCATTCTTTCTCTCTTTGAGTTCTCAGACCTACACTTAGCCTGACGACAAGCTTGATTCTATGTTTGAGGGAGTTGATAACACTGTATTTTACGTACTTTCTATATATATTTCACACCACTTTTAGTATAAGTTTAGTTAACTTTTCACATAATCTCTCTATCTTATTTACTAAAGCCTTGCTTAATGATTTCAGGAATCAACAAAACTTAGGTCGCGATCTTAGAAACTGTGACTGTGGTTAATCAAAAGACCGTGACCGCAATCATCCAAAGACCGCGATTGTGGTTATTCAAAAGACCGCGACCGCGATCATCCAGAGACTGCGACCGTAATTCTTCTCCTCATTCACTCCTCTCACAGCACCCGCGGTTTGCATCGCCTCAACTCGGCAACCGCAGTGACCCAAAGACCACGGCCGCAGCTATCCAAAGGAATCACAACCGTGGGAATTCAAGGATCGCGGCTGAGGCAATCCAAAGAATTGTGACCGTGATTATATGAGGACCATGACCAGGCTGAATAGCGACTAGAGAAGAATAAGCAAGATATTGTAACTGCGGCCTTGCCCTCACTTAATAGAAAAATCACGATTGTTGTTCTAAGTCGGTGGAAGACACCTATAGATAGTGCCCCCACCTATCTTGTCAAGGGATTGGACGATACAGATCAGATCATGAGGCAACGAAGTGCTGTTGTGACTCATCTCCGACCACCCATCCATCAGTATTGGATCTCCAGGAGCAAAAGCCAAGGAGAGAGAAGATTGTCATCTGCCCCTTTTTCAATAGGAGAAGGTCATCCACGCAGTAGATCCAGATCTGAAGAAGTAGTGTGTAGTATCACGTTCTTCTCTCCCAAATCTATCGCTTAATCCCATTGTACCCCTTCCCCTCTTCGTGAACCTTATGCATCTGTCTGTGTGTAATGTCATCATGTTTTCTGCAAGCTTGAGCGGCTAACACCTTAACTTGGGTTGGGAGTAATAGATGGTACCACAAGAACAAACACAACAACCTCCATAGAACAACAACACCACCAATAATAACAATCAGTAGGTCGTTATCCACCTGTGGAGAGACGTGGTAGCCGAGTCTACGCCATGGACACTATGGAGGTCAATGATGATATGAAGTCATCAATCATATGGTACATCTACTTCAACAACTTGTTAAAGATTTATTCGATTCCAGTTCTTCAAAAAGTATTGTCATAACTTCCATACTCATAATGATATTAGATTTGGATACATTGTTTATGGATTACATCTTAGATGTTCAAACACCTATCAATAGGGTTGTCTCTTCCTTAATAAAAATTCTTTTTGTATATTTGCACATAGTTGTAAAGATTTTCCTAACTATTTCATCATCCTTAACATGACGACCTTTGGTATCATCTTGGAAATGGATTGGCTGAAGAAGTTTAGGGTAGCTCTATTTTGTGAAGATAGGAAGATCAGTTTGTTACACCCTGATAGTTAGTGTGGTTGTATCAAGGGAAGGAGTCATAAAAAATGACAATTCATAATCTCAACACTCAAAGATGAGAAATTAGTCTCCCTTGGCAGCAGAGCCTATCTGGCATCAATCATTCTCAACCCTACACCACCATAATTTGAGGATATTGATGTAGTGCAAAATTTTCCAGATGTTTATCTTGATTAATTTCTAGGACTTCCACCAGATGAGAAGGTGAATTCTCTATCTACCTCATATCTGGTATGACTCCAATATCAAAGCGACCATATTATTTAGAACCTACTGAACTTGCTGAACTTAATCAGCAGTTTCCAGAGCTCCTAGAGTTAGGTTTTATTCTCCCTAGTATCTCACCTTTGGGACCCAGTTTTGTTGATGGAGAAGAAATATGGTTCCATGACAATGTGCATGAATTATCTTATACTTAATGAGGTGACTATAAATAATCTCTACCCTACAACATGCATTGCGACTTGTTTGTTCATCTAATGTCTACCACCATGTTCTCAAAGATCTACCTACAAAGTGGCAACTACCAGATGCACGTTAAGGGTGAGGATGTCCTGAAGATGGATTTTTTTTCTAGTTATAGGCGTTATGAGTTCTTGGTTATGCATTTGGCTTGACTAATGCCCCAATTCCCTTCACAGACTTGATGAATTGAATCTTCCATCTTTGACTAGATAGTTTTGTAAGTGTGTTCATTGATGATGTGCTCATTTATTTTGATTCGAGGGAGTGGCATCAAGAGCATCTGCATATTATTCTTCATGCCTTGTTGGGACACCAACTCTATGTAAAGTTCTCTAAGTGTGCATTATGGCTCAACAAAGTTATGTTTTTGGGCCATGTAATCTCTACAGGTGGCATTGTCATTGATATAGTCAAAATTAAGGTCGTGATGAAGTGGCAACCACCAAAGAGTCCTTCTGAGATATGTAGTATTTTGGGCCAGGCAATTTACTACAGAAAGTTTGTGAATTACTTCTCTTAGTTAGCTCTTTTTTTGAAAAAGCTGACATGTAAGAATGCTAAGATTACCTCAATACCTGAGTGCGAGAAGAGTTTCTTATAGCGGATGAAGAATTTGGCTTCTACCCCTATGATTGCTCTTCCTATGGAAGGCAAACATTATGTCATTTATATTGATGCTTCTTGACAAGAATTGGGATGTGTCCTTATGCAAGAAGGATGAGTGATCACCTACACCTCATGCCAGTTGATGCTAAATGAAACAAACTTGCCTGCACACATTCTAAAGATGTCTTCCATAGTCCATGCTCTAAATATTTAAGGCCACTATTTGTACAGAGTCCAATTCTATTTTTAGTGATCATGATAGCTTGAGTTATCTTATGATAAAAATGGACATATATCTACAACATAGGCGATGGATGGAATACCTAAAAGATTATGATTTAGCCATCACTTACCATCCTAGCATGGACAATGTCGTTGTGGATGCTCTAATAAGGAAGAAGGATCTTGTGTGTGCTTCCATCTGACGTTTTGTATGAATAATTTTGGAGCAAGTATCAATCTAGAGACCTGAGTTACCAAAAGTTGATGTTGATCCTAGTGGGAACAAGTTGACCATCCATATGAAGAGATCATCTTTGAATCCCACATTGTTATCTGAAGTTGTTATTGTACAACTTGATAGTCCTGAGCTAATTGAGATGAAGTTGTTGATCGAGAAACCACAATTAGATTTTTTGTTGGAGTGGATGGTTCCATTGAATTTTTCCATAGGCTATGGATATGTGATGTTGTTGATCTGAGAAAGAATGTTTTCAGTGTAGCCCATGGGTCCAAGTACAACATTCATCCTGGCACAACTAAGATGTACAAGAATTTACAACAAGTCTTCTGGTTGAGGAATATGAAGAGAGACATTGCCACATATGTTGCAAATTACCTAACATGTCAGCAAGTAATGATAGAACACCAGTGACCTAATCTTCTTCTACATCCACTTGAGATTCTAGAGTGTAAGTGAGAGAAATAACTACGGATTTTGTCATAGGTTTCCCCAAGTCAAAATGTTGGTACGATGCGATATGGGTTGTTATGGATCGCCAAACTAAGTTGGTTCACTTTTGACCCTTTAAGAGCACTTACAAGGTTTCTAATATTTCCAGTTCTATCTAGACTGGATTGTTTGCTTGCATGGACTAATTAAGGTGATAGTTTTTGATCATGATCCAAAGTTCACATCACATTTGTGGAGTGGATACATGAAGAGATGGGTTCTGATTTATATTTCAACACTGCATACCACCCCCAGATGTATAAAAAATCTGAATGAACAATACAAATATTGGAGTACTTGCTCCGTGCATGTGTGATGGACTAGGAAGTTTCTTGGGATAGGTATCTTTTGTTGACCAAGTTTGCTTACAAATAAAGCTACCACGCCAGTCTTGGTATTCCACCCTATGAGTTACTCTACGGTCGACCTTGTTGTTTGATCTAGGACTCTAGAGGGGGGATGAATAGATATTCAAAAATTCTCACAAGATAGATTATACCTTCAAATTATATCAATCAAAACCAATAGCTTAAGTTCAATTTGAAGTCCTAATAACAAGCATAGTAAGGATGAGATAAAATGAAACAAGTACTTGGACAAGGTCATTTAGAGTGGTTCCACTCTCCAAACAAGGAAAGAGTCAATCCACTACCTAGAGAGGTCAACCTCTAGGACATAGCAAGTGTTTTCCTCTACATATTCACCAATAAGAGTTACAAAACAAGACTCACCAAATGACTTATGTATCCAATACAAAGTATCTTCAATCTAACAAAGGACTAACCCACTTTACAAAGAGTCTTCCGCCTTCTTCAAGGACTTACCTACTCTTGCACAAGTCTTCAACCTTCAAGGATTTACCCACACTTTTTGGATATTTAGCCTTTTCCTTCTCCTTCACCCAGAGAATATCTTCACCTCTTTTTCAACCTTGAAGAAGAACAACAACAACTACACCTTCACTCAGAGTAGCTTGAATCACCTTTACTTCTTCAGGAAAGGGGAAGGGAAGATGGAATGGAATGAGAACTTTATAAGAACAAGGAAGTAGCTCTCTTACAACTAGCCTAACTCACTCATAATCATGAAATGTTCTATAAGCAAGAGAGAGAAAAGGGCTCAAAGAGTTGCAACACACTCAACTATATCAAGTACTTAGAATAGAACAAATGAGAAAACTTGGCATTAACTCCAAGGGGTCTTATTTATAGATGGGGGTGTTCCCTTGAGTGTGGGATCACTTAAGGGTGAAAATACCCTTTTTCTAAGTTGCAACAGATCTATTATCGCTAAAAAAACTCACCAATGGTTATAATCACGTTTTATGTGTTTTTCGTACAATACATTTGGTAGAGTTCTAATAAAGGTAACTCGATCGATCCACTAAAAAACAAAGCCAATTTTCAAACTATCAGTCGAGTTTGTTCTGGGAAACTTGACCGATTAGCTAAAATCAATTTTTCTCAGTGAGACGGTTAGTCGATTTGTTTGAGTGTACAACTAGACCGATTGATCTCTTCATTAAATCCATCATTGGATCAGTCAAATTTCCAACTCAACTGATGAACAACCTGTTACAAATTTTCTGAATTGACATTTGAGTGATCAGACGTTGGAATTAAGTGTCCTTGATTTTTTTCTCATCTTAGTTACACGTCATACCATTAATGCAAGTGATTAGAAAAAACATCTAAGGTCATTTGGAGTGATTTCCCAAAATGCACACTTGCATTGCTTTTGACTTAAACTTGAACAAGCTAGGGTTTGTGTAATTTTATCCTTTTCATGTACCTAAAGCCTGAAATCAATCTTGAAAAAACATATTGGATGCATAGGAATGGAATGGTTAAGTCATTATCAAAATGTGGGCAATGTATAACTCTCAACTCAACATTCCATCCCTCTTTGAAAATGACAAGCCATTCCTCAATCATATCCACTAGTACAGAAACAACATTCAATGACGCTTTTCTAGGCATCGGTTATTTAGATAAACCGACGCCTATGCCATTCAGCGTCGGTGCTGTAGGTCATCCGACGCCTGTGGTCAAGACACGGGTACCGCTTTGTATTCAACATCGCCTAGATAACAAACAACCGACGCCTAAAATCGCACACGAAATCCAATTTTCGAGTGAAAATGTTTTTGGCACATACATCGTCGGCGTTTTACCAAAACACCTACGCCTATATGAGATGAAAATTTGCGCAAAAAGTTCCAGCTTAGGTGTCGGTTATCCTTTGATAACCGACGCCGATAATGGTTTCCGCCAAATTATTTTGGGTAAAATTTGACTAATTGGGCGTCGGTTGTGTAAGTAGAACTGACGCCGAAGACGTTATGTGGCGGTTTGATGTTAGAACCGACGCCTAATACCCAAATAATAAACCCTCGAACGACGGCCACTGTTCGGATACCCTTTCTTCTGTTTCATCGTGAAGCAACAGTTCCGCCCCTCTTCTCTTGCTGCTCGCCCGGTGCTGCTCGTCGTCGACGCCCACCTATTGCTGTCTCGCTGCCGACGCCCACCGCCGCTGCTTGCTTCTCTGCGTCGCCTCCGCCATCCTCTTTGCCACCGACCACCGTATTTTTCTTTGCCGCCGCCCTCCATCCTTCCTTGCCGTCGCCGCTGTCCTCCTTGGCGTCGCCGCTGCCTGCTCCGTGGTCGCTGCTGTCCTCCCTGCTGTGTCGCCTACCTGCCTGCTGCCCGCCGGAGCCTCCAGGTAGTAGCCGTAGCCTCTGTTCTTCCTTCTCCCTAGCTCTTTACCAACGGCCAACACGACCGTGGGTGTTGGCCTACCATGTCCGTGCTGCCCAGCACGGCCATGGTAGGCCAACACCCATGGCCGTGTTTGTTGTTGGTAAGGATATGAACAAATCTATATGTAATGCTTTACGTAAATTCTAGGATACAAATAAATCTTTTTGTTTGCACATATTTGTGCTTGTAATCTTAATGCTTGACCTAATTCAGTAAATTTTAATGCATGTTGAATAAATATTTAAACTTGTCCATTCTAGCATCCTAATTTGATTTGATTAAACCCTAACATTGATGAAACCCTAACATTAATTGTGATGAAACCCTAACATGTACATATCTATTATTGTGTTTGTTGGCCTAAGAACCCGTCCTTCTTGGATAGTCCCCGATTTGGGACTGTTCTTGAACACCTAATCTCACTTAGGATGTAAGTGTATAATGTGTAATGGGTTTTCGAGAAAATTTTGGTAGCATTTCCCCGTTTGTTCTCTAAGTACATATGTACTTAGAGAACAATGGGGAAATGCTGTCAAAATTTTCTCGAAAACCCAATACACATTATACAGTTACTAGTGAGATTAGGTGTTCAAGGATGGGATAGGTGGTACACATTTATTATATATAAGAATGACATCACATGTGTTTTTTGGCCTAGAAACCCATCCAAGATTGACTCATTAGGAGTAAATCTTGGATAGTCCCCAGTTTGGGACTGTTCTTGAACACCTAATCTCACTTAGGATGTAAGTGTATAATGTGTATTGGGTTTTTGAGAAAATTTCAGTAGCATTTCCCCATTTGTTCTCCAAGTACATATGTACTTAGAGAACAACGGGGAAATGCTACCGAAATTTTCTTGAAAACCCAATACACATTATACACTTACTAGTGAGATTAGGTGTTCAAGGATGGGATAGGTGGTACACATTTATTATATATAAGAATGACATCACATTATACACTTAGGATGTAAGTTTATACCCTAATCTTTTCCCAATATATACTTGTTTCCTAATATATACTTGTTTTCTCTTTGATCATAGAATGGATAGATCATGGATGTCCATTCATAATCGCTGCACCCCAGAGTTTATATCTGGTCTTGATCAGTTTATTAGATTTTCCGAGGAACATAGGAAAAAACCTACAGATAGGTTCTACTCTCCATGTAGGCATTGCGGTAACAACTTGAAAGTCAACACTGGTGAGGAAATCAAAAGTCATGTCATGTGCAACAGGATTGTACAAGGATATACAGAATGGCACTGGCATGGAGAGATTTCAAAATTGAAACCAGTAGATGTCGATAGCAGTGCTTGGGTGGAAGAAGAAATTGCCTCCGATGACGTAAATGTGAACGAACCAATTCCAGCAGACATCGTTGATGCGATGCTGGATAGTTGTAGGGTAGAGCACACTACTCTACCTCCTATCTTTAGAAACATTGTGCATGATGCTGAGATACCATTATACACAGGCTGTGCTAAGTTTACGAAGCTTAGCACTGTGTTGAGATTGTATAAGTTGAAAGCTAACAATAGATGGAGCGACAAAAGCTTCACTTCATTGTTGACTTTGTTGAAAGAAATGCTTCCTAAAGGAAACGAGCTGCCAATCTCAACATACCAGGCAAAGAAAATGTTGTGCCCAATGGGAATGGAGGCCAAGAAGATAGGAGAATAAGAGAGTCGAGGATATAGTTTCCAAGAAGGTCAATGATATAGTTGCTGAGAAGGTCAAGGAAGAAATAGTGTGGTAGCAGGCATCTCAGGCTTCCAATCAGCCTATGGCGACCCACTCTTCTCCTGATGTATAGACTGTGAGTAATCCTGGAGACCCATCGCCTAGCACGTCTGTTGTAAGTATTGTTTATGACATTGTACTTTGTCTTTTCAAGATGATATGTATATATAAGTATAATATTCTTTACGTAAATTTGTAGGCATTGAAGCCATGCCACTTAAGAGTGCAAGACTATGTTGTTGCAGAGGCACAGGCTTACCCGTCCCTTCCTGGGGCAATGTTTCATGGGACTCCAATGCCGCAGGGCTACGTTCGTGTGAACCCGATACGTGTATTACCCGATTGGAGGGAAGCTGCATTGCCATATCCCCACCCAGATATTGATACACTTGCTGAGGCAGAAGGCGGGGTGATATTGTGGCCCAACGTAGATGTCGTGTACACTACTAAAATTGTAAGATAAATTTACATTACTTTAGATTGTTAATGTGTATTATGAGGTCAACTGATCTGAAATTATATATACAGGTTAAAAAGAAGACACCCATAGCACCTAGGCCTCCACCTCCACTTCCTGCATTACCAAGTTGGGTTCCAACTGACCTAACATACCCGTTAGGTCCTGCTTGTAGGGGAGTGGCATGTTGGCTACGTGCACATAATATACATTGTCCTATAATTGTTTATTTAGATGCAGATTTTGTAGGTCAACCATACGATAACTCTTTATTTATACAAGATATTATTGAGTTGTTTATGTATGATTGGTTGAATACATCAATGATAGAGACATGGATAAGGTGAGATCTTGTTTATACATCCATATACCTTGTGTAAGATCCGGTGATCTGGTTTCTTATATATTAATGCATACGTAATACATGTTTTGCAGCTACTTAGTCGAAGATCAATGCAAACAATTTGCATTTGATCATGTGAGATTTTTGATTCCATCATTGATTAGTATGGTAGCTAAAGACCCTGATAGTGTTCAACAATATTGTATAGATGCTTTTACAATTTTTAGTCATCAAAAGAAGACGATAATAATAGCTCCATTCAATGTCAAGTAAGTTTACTTTATTTATAATTTGGACTTAAGAAAATTCCATTTTTATTGTGCATTTTGAGTTATTAATTGTTAACATTGTACCTCTAGCGGTAGACATTGGGAGTTACTAGTTATTGTCCCCGGGAAGTTCACTGTTTATTATCTAGATCCCGCGGGAAGTACATTAAACACTAAAATTGGACATGTAATGAGAATGCCATTATTCTGGTGAGAAATATTTCATTTTTGTATCTGTTAACATCTGTTATTACATTACTATTTACTTATGCAATTTACTGTGTTATATTAACATGTAGGGGTTTAGATGCATTCAAAAAGGCTAGAGGAATGGTCCCAAGGAAAAAGAACCAGCCAATAAATTGGCAGAACATACAAGTAAGTTCCCGACTCCAATGTATATATTATTGATGTGAATTGTGCTTAGTTGTATTATTTTGTATGCTTCAATTTATAGTGCCCTACACAAGACAATGGCTGGGCATGCACATACTATGTGATGTGATTTATGCAGATAATTATCAAACATGCCGCATTGGACATCGATACCATACATGAGGTATTATATATAGTCTCATTAGTTAGTATGAAATATATCAATCCTATTTGTATATTATTACTTATATATATACATCATTCTCTTTGCAGGTGTTTAAAACTGACCACACTATAGGTAAACGCTTAAAAAATATACATGCTCCATATACGATGGAAGCATTAGATGAAGTAAGAGAAGAATGGGCAAAAGCCATACAAGTAGAGGCGATTGTAAAATATAATTGGGATGCTGATAGCGATGCTGAATGATATTTTGTAAATGAATATTTCTGAATGTTTCTATATGTATTTTAATGTTTCTACATGTTTAAATGTGAGAATTGAATTGATGTCTGAATGTATCCACTTGTGTAAAAAAATATTTGTTGATTTTGCAGGTTTGTGGCCTGTTTGTAGGCTGATATCAATGGATGTCGTAAACCTACAGTTCATAAAATTGAACTGCAGGTTCTCATCCTGTTGACCAACCACAGCAGGCCTGCAAACTGATATAAAAAAATATAGATATAGGCGTCGGTTATTTACAGAAAACCGTCAGCAAAGACCTACCGCGTCGGTTTTTTGAACAAAACCAACGCCTAATGTGGCCACGACCGTACTGGAAATGGCGTCGGTTGTTCGTGTAAAACCGACGCCTATAATACATATAGTGTCAGTTGTTTAGTAGATAACCGATGCAGAATGTGCCCTAGATGACGTCGTTTTCTTTGGCGCGAACCCTTTTGGCGTCGGATTTTTATAAACAACTGACGCCTATACATTAAATAGGCGTCGGTTAAAAAACAGACGCCGAAGTGTTCGACCTTTAGCGGCACCCACATAGGCGTCGCTCGGAAACCGACACCAAAGGGGATTAAACAACCGACGCTAAAAGGCATTTATGTAGTAGTGATCGAGAAGGATAATTGAAGTTATACCATTGTCTTATTAATCGCAAGGGGATTCAAAATATGAACAATATGAATTTCTCCCCTTTAATCTATGCTTACTTTAACCTACATAGTTAGTCTATCTACACAAAGCAACATGACATATATATAATATATAGTCCAATAGCAAGTCACGTGATAATGCATATAATGAACAAGAAAAGGATCATAGTCAATCAAAGCAATATAGTTCAACTTCAACACATTGAACTTCTCTTCCCCTTTTGACATTGTCTAAAAGGAAGGGGGTATAACAGTAGAGAAATAGGTCTTCTCCAAGCACAACCAAGCATGCATCCACAACATGGAATCTCAAAGCATACACCAAAAAAATATGAGAGAAACAAATTATCTAAGTCATAATAAAAATATATTAAACATGGTACCAACTCATGATACATAGTAAATCAAAGAGTAAGTGTACAAAGGATTAATATTACAACCCAGAAAGTATGTTCTTAGAAAACAACTACAAATAAAAAAATGATAAAATCTAGATGATAAAATAGGACAACTCAAAAAATGTGACTAGATGTTTAATAAAAAATTGCCTAGAAAGATACATATGATCAACACTTAGACTAAAAACTAGAACAACTAAACATCTAAGATATCTATATAATCATCATCAAAAACATCCCAATTTTCTGGATCATAGTAATCATCTCCATCTGAAGGTGCACTAGAGAGAACAACATCGCCATCATCACTGGAGGCACCAACAAAGCCATCAGAGCCATCATCATCACCCTCATCATCCTCATCAACATCCTCATCATCAACAACCTCCTCATCAGCCTGGTCTGGCATCTCCTCATCAGCAAGAGAACCTAAACCTCAAACAGGCCAACAAACATTCTTCTCATCCCAACACATGCCAAGAGCATGGAGCTCATTGGCATGTGGAAAGGAAGGAGTAGAACTACTAATACTAGCAAGTAGAGTGGCCAAGGGGCCAACTATTAGAGGTAGCACACAAGGGTTAGATCCACCAACAACAGAGGGTGTAGCAGCAGAAGATGTAGCTGGTGGGGCAAGGTAAAAGTGATCATATGCAAAAGATGCATAGTCACCTACTGGGTAGGGCTGGTAGGTAGGGTAAGGGTGTGTAAATGATAGGTCCATGTTGGACATGATGGAATAGAGGTCTTGATGCAGGTGTTCCTAAACTTGAAGGTTGTATGCCTATTGATGCATCATGTATCCCATAAGGGTTTTTATTATATACATGGATCGAGGCACGAGCTGGTCGGATAGGCTGAGGTGGTGGACGTGCTTGGGTAGAGTTAGAGGTAGAGGCAATAGGTGTGGTAGAGGATATGATGGGCTGTAAAGGCCAAGTCTCTACTATTAAACATGATAAACAAATCACCAATTGTGTGGCAGCGGAAGAATTAAATCTTGACTTTATTCAAAATGTATAAAGAGTACATTACAAATTTTTCCCAAAAGGAGTACATCTTTATACAAGGAACTAGGATCTAGGTAGAGGAAGACATAGACTAATACATATTCTCTCCAAACAAAAACAACTTAATATATAAAGGCAATTATTAACATGCAAGTTATATGTTCCTTTTCGTCATCTCCTATCCTTAGTCTTAGGTTCACCAAGCTTCCATGCACACTCTGATCCTAGCCTGGATGGTTGGGGTCATCCAACAAGAGAAAGATAAAAGGTATGTGTCAATAATAGGATAAAGACAATCATAAAGCTAAGCATTTCATAACAAAAGATTCCACTAATGAATTTCAAGAAGAGAGAGACAATTGAGTAAATAAGATTTTAGAAAACTGTCACATTTAAATATCAACCATTATCACATTTGCATGAATATAAATTATGACTCAAAATCATCTCAATGTAGGGTGAGGCACCTACCGGACCTCACCAATGGTAGGGGACTAAAACCGCAATGCTAAAAAGTGGCAGCGGGACTAAAACCCCAGTGCCTAATATATAAAATGGCAGGGGGACTAAATCCCCAGTGCCCGACAGGGGGACTAAAACCCCAGTGCCCTGTAGGTGGTTTGTACTCATGTACACTACATTGTCAATTGTCCAATAACTATATCATTCATAAACATATACTTGGCAGTAGAGTGAAAAGTATAACAAGATAACAACATAGCATTGGGAATAAAACCCAAGAAATAAATAAATTGGCCATCATAGGCAACAATAATAACCAAGAACTCCAGGAAATAAAGGATCCAACAAAGCAACAACATTATACAATGTTTCCAAATATTTCAAAAGGATGAGCCACATAGGAAATAGCAAGATTGAGCATTTCCAAGTAAATGAGGCAACATATGTAGTAGCAAGATTCACATAATTCAAGTGAATGAGCCACAATGGCATTAGAAGCATAAAATAAGTAAAGAGCCAATAAATGCCTTTAGAAGGATAACAAGGCTAGCACAATAATGATTGTGGGGTTGGAAAAGACCCAACTGAGAGATTAGGATTGTTTGCACAATTATATTCACATTCATCCATAGAGATCACATATATGAATAGGGTCTACATTCTAAAATAGGCTTCATATACAAAATAGGGTGCACATACCTATTTTAATTATTTACCATCACATTCACCAATCTGATTGCATCCACTTCCATATTTCCCTAGTTACATTATTACACATGTATTAATAAATATAAAGACATAAAGCATAGGAAAAACCCTAATTTTCTACCTTTAAAACCAAAACTCGATTTGTGACTCAAAACCTTGACCAAAAGATTAGTCATATTCTACTGAATAAGAAAATATATTTTATTTTACAAATTGGAGTTAAAATGAATTAATTAGGTATTTTAGAACATTTTATACACTTAAAAAGCATTCAAGGCAAACTTCGAAAAATCATTTATAATCAGGCTTCAAAAACAACAAAATTGGATTCTACTCAAAAAATCCTTTCCATTGACTATTTATTTGCATTTTTCTGACATGGGAATGATTTATTATGAATTAAATCATCCCAGCCAATCAGAATGCAAGAAAAACCATAGCGTGACAGTTATTTAAATGAAAATATCATTCGATGTAAATAACAGGTGAAATGAATAAACTACCCTTGTGGGTTAAATAAATCTATCACAGCCGCAAAGGCACGCTTGTCATTTGCACAATCCGATCAATCACAGCTGGGAAACAAATCAAAAGATGAAAAGACAAAAATGCCCATACTCACAACCAATAGTCCCATGGCAGGGGCATGGATACCTTGGTCATTGCCTGACCAGGCGTCTTCCAGCCCAGGCATGGTGCGAGCAAGCTCGCAGGGGCTATGTTCCTTTGCCTGGAATCTCCATCAGGGCGCATCCGTTGAGACCTAGCGAAGCCGAAGGCATCCTCGCCACAAGGCCGGGACCCTTGAAACCACCAAGAGATCCGGAGAAGGTCAGGAAATAGGGGAGAGGTACTGGCGAGCTGGAACATTAAAACCAAAAAGAAAGGATATCAGCTAAGTCTCAAAAATTCTCACGGACTCGAGGCGAGTCAAAAACTGGAGTTGCGAGGTCAGAGGCACACTGAGGTGGGAAAAAGTTAGGCACCGCCGAGGTGCTTCCGGCGGTCTATAGGTTACGACGGTCGGGGGCTGCTCGAGCCGAAGCGAAGAGGTGAAAAGAAATAAGAGAGGCTAAAGATGATTACCTAGCCTGCAAATTGACTGAGGCGAACGGAGTTACGAGATACGGGTCGCCGTCACTGAGGGACAAGGATGAGTAGGTCCGCAACATCCATGAAAGATGGGAAGAAATTGGAGGGATAGAAAGAAGGCTCGAAGCCTAGGGGTGCTAGGTGGTACCTTATATAGGTGTGAGGATGGCCAAGACCCCCTCTGCGCAAAACGACGGAGAGGAGGCGAAGGGTAGGTTTTGGGCATTTTGCACAAGGTGAGGTAGAGGCGGAGAGTAAGGATTCATTCGAACCGGCAGAGGGAGACGAAGCCAATGGGACCGAAATCGTGCCCAATGGTTGAGAGGAGAGAAAGAACGGTCACGCGAGAGTTCGACAGTCAGGACTGCTCAGTGGCTCGCGAAGCGACGGAGGTTGAAGATGAGTTTCACATCGTCCGATCAAGGCGAAGATCAGATGATCAAATCTAGGCCGTCAGATGGCTCACAGGTGAAAAGGGGGCGCATGAAAAGTAAATAAATGAAAACTATAGCGTTACGCGGTGAAATGAAATGGATTAAATGCATTTGATTCAAAAACTTTAATCATACTATATTAAAAGCTCATAAAATGGATTTGAAGGGTCAAATGAAGTCCAAAAGGCACCAAATTTTAACCACATGCTTATATTAATGTGTAGAACATTCCTATGCAATTAGATTTCGTATTTAAGCTCACTAAGGCTCATATCTCATATGTTGTCCATTATTACATGTATTAATATATTAAAAGAGATGAAATAATATGGAAAATTAATTAATTGAAATATGGGAGTAATATTTCGAGGCAATCATATCCTAATTATTTCAAGAGAAATAACTCACCATATTATCCCATTTTCACACATTTTGTCCACTTAAGAGGAGAGAGAAAATAAAGAGGTTAATATACTCATAATTAATTCAAATGCTTATTATTACTAATATATTTATCCAAAAAGCTCCAAATTAATATTATCTACTTATATCCATCATTAATGACCAAATTGCATTATTAACCTTCACTTATGTCCTTAATTGGGTTATTTGTGCAAACACCCCTTCATTATCATAAATGAGGGAAAAAGGTGATTTTAAACATTGAATTGTACTCAAATTGCACAAGGGATCCAAAAAGAATATAAAATAAGTGAAATTTTTGAAAATGGTCCAAATGGACTAGAAAGCAAAGAAAAGCTCAAAAGTGGGTAAATTGTAGGGAAGACCCTGAATTTCAGTATGTTACAACACACCACCCCTTAAAGAGGATTTCATCCCCAAAATCACAACAAGAGGGAATAGAGGGTGGGTGCGCAACATCCCAACCTTAATCACTAGGTTATAACCCTTAATCTAGGGTACAACACAAAATCTACATAAGTCAGATGTTACTAAGGTTTCCAGAAAACCTATAGCCTTTTATTAAACTCGAATTAAAATTTTTGACTTATTAGCATATTCTCCAGCATGAAAAGGTATCATATTTATTATACTATGAATTGTGCCACATTTTATTCAAAACAATTATATCTCAATATTATATCATGTGTATTTCCCTCATCAAGGGTTTTAAGAACAATTAGGGTTTACTAAGCCATTTAACATTAATTAACGTATTAGGTCATAAACCATGAATTCATTTTCTATTATCCTCTTAAAACTACCATGTAGAATTATCACAAATTATTTTGTAGAAAAAGTTATTATTATCCAATAATAATTCCAAATATTGTTCATATTACACATTTTCATATCATCTTTCATACTCATATTAATGACATCATTAATCTTTTTGGTCCATTACACTTCATATTATAAGTTATACATAATTTACTTCACATTAGGCATTTATGAATATTTATGTGAATCCAATTATTTATTATCATATTTGAGTCATTATATGCATTTTAGTGAATATGATGTAACACATTAAATATTAATTAATTAATTCATATATTAAATTATGATGAGGTGTTCATTATAGAACAAGGTGATATACCTTACATATATTGATCACTTAGTGACTATAATCCATTTATATGCATTAGGTATATTATGTGATGATGACACCTAATGTCACTAATGTATCATGAAAGGCATTAAGGGTATATATGTGTATATGTTGTCAAAGCTAGATGATTACCTGTTAGGGTTTAGGTCAACATGATCATTACATGTTAAAGCATCCTTAGGGTGCATTATCCATACACATTTTACCATTAGGGTAGCATAGTCAACGTTGTGTATATTCACCATTAGTATGAGTAACTCATAATTATGCACATCAATAATATGTGAAGGTTCAGGCATGTGAACTATTCCTTTATGACTTACTACATATTCATGTGTGTATAAACAAACAAGTTGAATTACAAGTATAATGTGTTTGGTAAATTTCTTGTTCACATAAGTTATTATGTACATAAGTCCACATAGGTAGGGTTTCTAAATCTAAAGATATTTGATTTTTCTTTTAGTTTGGATTCCATCCCCCTAAAAAGGGATTTCATCCACGAAATCAGATTTGCAAAACCAAACAGGGTACTAACACCATTACCCTTACACCATCCCTTAAAAGGATCAACTAAGTCAAACCAAGCTAAGGGTAAAAGGGTACATAAAACTAAACACTATAAGGATTTACTAACCAAGCTTTAGGGTGTAACCTAGGGTACACTAAACCCTAAACATAGGTGTATAAGGTATTTATGGATGATTGTTGTGTAAGAGATCAAATCATCACTTATGGTTTTCCTAAGGTATTCAACAATTAGGCAACATGACCAAAGATAGACTATTTCGAGTAGTCTGTATCAGATCAGGACAGGCCAGGTCATATGAGCTCAGGAGTCCTCGTTACCAAGCTAGTGGGGTGGAGGAAAATATTTCCAGCCCCCAAGCTCTGACCCTTTCTAGGCACCATCAGTTCATCTTCTTGCTCTAGTAGCTTCTCAAAAGACAATTCACCAAAAAGTTGACAAATTTTATTTTTAATTAATTATTATTATGATACTAAATCAAACTTTCATGCTAGGTCAACTCTAAGGTGAAAAACTAACTAAAGGGAAACTATATAAGATAAGGGTTCTATCTAGGTGACAATTTTGAATTAGTCAAGAATCCGACTACCTTGATGCTCTAATACCATGATGTAAAGACCAAGTCTCTACTATTAAACATGATACACAAATCACCAATTGTGTGGCAGCAGAAGAATTAAATCTTCACTTTATTCAAAATGTATAAAGAGTACATTACAAATTTTTCCCAAAAGGGGTACATCTTTATACAAGGAACTAGGATCTAGGTAGAGGACGACTTAGACTAATACACATTGTCACCAAACAAAAACAACTTAATATATAAAGGCAATTATTAACATGCAAGTTATATGTTCCTTTTCGTCATCTCCTATCCTTAGTCTTAGGTTCACCAAGCTTCCATGCGCACTCTGATCCTAGCCTGGATGGTTGGGGTCATTTAGCAAGAGAAAGATAAAAGGTATGTGTCAATAATAGGATAAAGACAATCATAAAGCTAAGCATTTCATAACAAAAGATTCCACTAATGAATTTCAAGAAGAGAGAGACAGTTGAGTAAATAAGATTTTACAAAACTCCCACATTTAAATATCAACCATTATCACATTTGCATGAATATAAATTATGACTCAAAATCATCTCAATTTAGGGCGAGGCACCTACCGGACCTTACCAATGGCAGGGGGACTAAAACCCCATTGCCTAAAAAGTGGCAGGGGGACTAAAACCCCAGTGCCTAATATATAAAATTGCAGGGTGACTAAAACCCCAATGCCTGGAAGGGGGACTAAAACCCCAGTGCCCTGCGGGTGGTTTGTACTCATGTACACTACATTGTCAATTGGCCAATAACTATATCATGCATAAACATTCACTTGGCAGTAGAGTGAAAAGTATAACAAGTTAACAACATAGCATTGGGAATAAAACCCAAGAAATAAATAAATTGGCCATCATAGGCAACAACAATAACCAAGAACTCCAGGAAATAAAGGATCCAACAAAGCAACAACATTATACAATGTTTCCAAGTATTTCAAAAGGATGAGCCACATAGGCAATAACAAGATTGAGCATTTCCTAGTAAATGAGACAACATATGTAGTAGAAAGATTCACATAATTCAAGTGAATGAGCCACAATGGCATTAGAAGCATAAAATAAGTAAAGAGCCAATAAATGCCTTTAGAAAGATAACAAGGCTAGCACAATAATGATCGTGGGGTTGGAAAAGACCCGACTGAGAGATTAGGATTGTTTGCACAATTACATTCACATTCATCCATAGAGATCACATATATGAATAGGGTCCACATTCTAAAATAGGCTTCATATACAAAATAGGGAGCACATACCTGTTTTAATTATTTACCATCACATTCACCAATCTGATTGCATCCACTTCCATATATCCCTAGTTACATTATTACAGATGTATTAATATATATAAAGACATAAAGCATAGGAAAAACCCTAATTTTCTACCTTTAAAACCAAAACTCGATTTGTGACTCCAAACCTTGACCAAACGATTAGTCATATTCTCCTGAATAAGAAAACATATTTTATTTTACAAATTGGAGTTAAAATGAATTAATTAGGTATTTTAGAACATTTTATACACTTAAAAAAATTCAAGGCAAACTTCGAAAAATCATTTAGAATCAGGCTTCAAAAACCAAAAAGTTGGATTCTACTCGAAAAATCCTTTCCATTGACAATTTATTTGAATTTTTTTGACATGGGAATGATTTATTATGATTTAAATCATCCCAGCCAATCAGAATGCAAGAAAAACCATAGCGTGACAGTTATTTAAATGAAAATACCATTCGATGTAAATAACACGTGAAATGACTAAACTACCCTCGTGGTTTAAATAAATCTATCACAACCGCAGTGGCACACTTGTCATTTGCACAATCCGATCAATCACAACTGAGAAACAAATCAAAAGATGAAAAGACAAAAATGCCCATACCCGCAACCAATAGTCCCATGGCAGGGGCATGGATACCTTGGTCATTGCCTGACCAGGCGTCTTCCAGCCCAGGCGTGGTGCGAGCAAGCTCGCAGGGGCTTGGTTCCTTTGCCTCGAATCGCCATCAGGGCGCATCACAAAGAACGCAGAATGGAAACGAGTCAGTTGAGACCTGGCGAAGCCGAAGGCATCCTCGCCACAAGGCGGGGACCCTTGCAACCACCAAGAGAGCCGGAGAAGGTCGGGAAATAGGGGAGAGGTACCGACGAGATAGAGCATTAAAACCAAAAAGAAGGATCTCAGCTAAGGCTCGAAAAATGCTCGCGGACTCGAGGCGAGTCAAAAACTAGAGTTGCAAGGGCAGAGGCGCACTGAGGTGTGAAAAAGTCAGGTGCCACCGAGGTGCTTCCGGAGGTCTATATGTTACGACGGTCGGGGGCTGCTCGAGCCAAAGCGAAGAGGTGAAAAGAAAGAAGAGAGGCTAAATATGGTTACCTAGCGTGCAATTTGACTGAGGCACCCGGAGTTACGAGATACGGGTCGTCGTCGCTGAGGGACAAGGATGAGTAGGTCCGTGACATCCAGGGAAGATGGGGATAAATTGGAGGGATAGAAAGAAGGCTCGACTCCCAGGGGTGCTAGGTGGTACCTTATATAGGTGTGAGGATAGCCAAGACCCCCTCTGCACAAAACGACAGAGAGGAGGCAAAGGGTAGGTTTTGGGCATTTTGCACAAGGTGAGGTAGCGGCGACGCGTAAGGATTCATTCGAACCGGTGGAGGGAGACGAAGCCAATGGGACCGGAATCACACCCAATGGTTGAGAGGACAGAAAGAACAGTCACGCGAGAGTTCAACAGTCATGACTGCTCAGTGGCTCGTGAAGCGACAGAGGTTGAAGATGAGTTTCACGTCGTCCGATCAAGGCGGAATATAGATGATCAAAACTAGGCCGTCGGATGGCTCGTAGGTGAAAAGGGGGAGCGTGACAAGTAAATAAATGAAAACTATAGCGTTACGCGGTGAAATGAAATGGATTAAATGCATTTGATTCAAAAACATTAATCATACTATAATAATATCTCATAAAATGGATTTGAAGGGTCAAATGAAGTCTAAAAGGTACCAAATTTTAACCACATGCTCATATTAATGTGTAGAACATTGCTATGCAATTAAATTTCGTATTTAAGCTCACTAAGGCTCATAAATCATATGTTGTCCATTATTAAATGTATTAATATATTAAAAGAGATGAAATAATATGGATAACTAATTAATTGAAATATGGGAGTAATATTTCGAGGCAATCATCTCCTAATTATTTAAAGAGAAATAACTCACCATATTATCCCATTTTCACACATTTTGTCCACTTAAGAGGAGAGAGAAAATAAAGAGGTTAACATACACATAATTAATTCAAATGCTTATTATTACTAATATATTTATCCAAAAAAGCTCCAAATTAATATTATCTACTTATATCCATCCTTAACGACCAAATTACATTATTAACCTTGACTTGTCTCCTTAATTGGGTTATTTGTGCAAACACCCCTTTATTATCATAAATGAGGGAAAAAGGTGATTTTAAACATTGAATTGTGCTCAAATTGCACAAGGGGTCCAAAAAATATAAAATAAGGGAAATTTATTAAAATGGTCCAAATGGACTAGAAACCAAAGAAAAGCTCAAAAGTGGGTAAATTGCAGGGAAGACCCTGAATTTTAGTATGTTACATGGGCACAGACTTATAAAGTATGCTCTCACTAATGCAAACTCCTTTTTGGGTAGGTTTGTATTGCATGTCATGGAAAAGAGATTTTCCAGTGGTAAGCTGGAAAAGACAACAAATCAGGGCTGGGTAGGGTGGATGGGTGCCGCGAGTGTTCTTGCCTAAGTCAAAGAAGGTCATATGATGGAGAACATATCTCGCCCACTTGATTCATATGTTCTTCAAGAGATAGTACATAATGACCCTAGTCTTTTCTACAATTTCAGTCTAATTTTTCTTTGGATGAATATTGCAGTTAACAACTAAGGAAAGTATGCATCTCTTGAGGTCTAAGGTAGAGGATGGAAGGGTGCACTTCTTCCTATACGGTAATTTAGGCTTCTTCAAGAACTTATGAATATAAGGGAGAGTAAGGTCATATTGCTTGTAGAAGGCCTCAGGCTCGACTACGTAAAATATTTGGAATAGTTCTTACGCCAGGTGTCAGTCACTTCAGTACCCAAAAAAAAGATGTTCAGGGTATCCGAAGAAACTTCAAATTTCATCAAGGCTATCATGTTTGACCTATGGTATCTACTTTGAGCATCCTTATCTTTATTAATGGCTATATGTTGTGTGATATTCCATATGATGTGACTTGCATTAACTTTTAGTAACTACATCTTGAACCTTGTAAAAGTTTTGAACAATAATTATTAGAACAATATTTGTGACCTCAAATCAGTAATATTGTGTCTCTATGTGGTTTAGTTTATCATGATATTATATTACTTTCCATGTTTACCTCTTAAAATCTCAAAAGACCTACTTTTGTACAATATTGACCTAGTATGACTAGTTAAGATATTGCATGAGTAAACCATGATGATAATCTAACTCTCATGTTGCCCCTATTATCAAATATGAGATTTATCTTTATTTAATAACTCTCATAGTGTGTATGGTTCACCTAGATCTAGTTCATAATATTGGTCCTTGTACTATGTTGGATAATTGCATACATGTTTAGAACCTTAGAATTAAGTCAATCTAATTGAAGCCTAGTCCTAGGGGAAACATCTACGACTCAATGGATGTTTTGATTATAAAGCCCTATTGATCTAAGACTCACAATTATTTGTTTTTACATCTTAGGTCCCATATGCATTGGACCTTGTTTAGAATCTACTCATGGATCATAACTTGTACTCTACTTGTAAGGTACGCTTAATCTCTTAACCATACTATGATATTGGATCATTTGTATGTATGCTCGTATGAATGCTTGTCTTGATAATTACTTATTTGAGCTATTTTTCCTATGATTACTAATTTCATGCTTGATTATACTATGTTGATAAACCTTAGACTTAATTTAGAGAAATCTATTATATATCTTAGTGCAACTGCCTAAAGTTTTAGGGTAAGAACACCAGGTTGGGTGTCTTACTTGAGATGTCAAGATAAGAGGGACCATTACAATACAATGGTTAGATCTTGGTGATGGACTTGAGTTCCCTTAATGATAGGGTTGGATAATCTTTAGCACCCTTATCGACTCTTCTGATAGGAAGTTAGTTGGACTCCTCCAATGGGAAGTTAGTGAAAAGGCCTACGGTTGAATAATGGATAAAGAAAAATAAAACATGATATATGTAATACAATGTCATTAAGTGTTCTCGCTTTGTTTCAACTTATTTCTTATTATGATGTTCCTAACCAAGAAACTTTTATATACGCTTAAGCTATGCTTACATGTTGTCATAGCTTACTCAATGGACTCACATTGATATATTTTGTTCATTGAATTTGTAGTTTCCAAATGAAGATCTATTTCACTCAAGAATCTAAGCTATGATATGAAACACATATAGGTATTCTTGATATAGGAAAGGGTGCATATATGTTATCTCCATGTTTTATATCTTGTTATCTTTAGTTTTGTTACTAAATTCAAATATATTTCTTGTGTGAAACTATGTGCCATTTTAGGGATGGGTTCCAAAATCCACTCAGCTTTGTCTATATAGCCATTAGGAGTGGACTTAGGGTCATAAATGGTTCCGTGACAACTACATAGGTTCCATAGATAATATTGCCTGTCCTTTGACTAAAGTTGTTTTTTCACCTTAATTGAGAAATGCATGTTCAGGATGGGACTAAAACCACTTATTGTTCACAAGAATTATTAACATAACCTAAAATCATGGATATTCCCCAAACGAGTTCAATGTGTTAATAACAAGATTTTGGGTGAGTTGTTTGAGAAAAAGAAATTTCCTTGATGGTTTTAGCATCTCAACAGTTGCCTCCTGAAAATATGTCAATTTTGTTATTGCAAATTAGTAAGGGATTAGTCTATAAATGGTTTCAAGTCCTAGGACAAGATGCTAGCAGTGTGTTCTTGGAATATCTGGCTAAACAATTGAGGTTGTGTAGGATATAGCATATGAGTTGGGTTGTTCCCTGATATCAATCATCATTCATGATTTTCATGCATGGCCTCTTATGCATCATGTTTCTTAATTTGTCTTTATTGTGTTGCTACTAACAAATATTAGTACACCCAAGATTCAGATTCAAGATGTTAGCTTGCATAGTTCATGTTTGAGTCTACATTGGATAACTCAGGAATGGTTCAAGTATAGAGGACTAAGTGGAATAACACACTACATATTAGAGTTTCTAGTGAATTTTTATCTATACTAGATTTTTCTAATGGTAGTTATCATTGGTTAAGCCCATGTAGGTGAAGCTAGTACATATGAGATGTGGAGGAAGAAGTGGTTTTTGTCTGTTGTGCAAATGGGAAGGTGGTTTAATTCTACATTTCCATTTCTCAAGTTTTTTAACTCCTTGTATGTAGGGGTTCATTTGAAACTAGTTTCCAAGAGATCTAGGGGGTATGCTCATTCTTGTGGTGATTACGATGACCACACACATGTGTGCATAGTCCATGCCACAACTTGTCTCACCTTGCCATACCATGCCTTGCCATGTTGGTCTGGGTTGAGCTCAGACATGGGCACAAGCACATGGCTCTTGGATCACGAGTCATGGGTCTTGAATTTTTCTTCCATCTACCAACTTCTTTTTACACAACTGGATACCTAATTAATTCAATATTTATTTTTGTCTTTCTAAAATAGAATAAAGATTGTTAATATACATTTTATAAGACAATAGTGGGTGTGTACAAGTTGGGAATAGAATTGAGTGTGGAATTTCTATAAATAAGGCCCTTGGGATTAGGGTTAAACACCCATCTCTGAAACTCATAGTGTCTATCCTTTGTATTCTATACCCTACCTCATGTTTCCTTATGTAGTCACTACCTGTGTTGATTTCTCCAATTGTCTTTGTCTCCTGAGCACGGTAAATCTTCTTCTCCATTCCCTCTTTTCCCTTGGCAATATATGATGGGTGGTAGTAACTAATAACCACTGAGCTACACCCGTGATATTGTTTATTGTCGTGAAATGAGGAAGAGATGCCCTTCTACATGTTTGTGACCATATCAATAGTAGAAGAACAATAAACATCTGGTGGATACTGAAGCATTGATTTCTTTAAGTAATGTCTCCCTTCTTCAAGAGAGAGAAATGACTTGGGTTTTTTAACTCAATTTATTTATTTATACCGCTCTACTTGTTCTTATGTTAAATATTTTAATGAAATTTCAATTGCCTACAATTTCATGTACTAACAATCTAAAATCCAACAACCCCGAGGGAATGTGTGCACATTACAACCTCACTGTCTCATCTTCTAATTATCACTAACTAATTTTATGAAGTATTGTTACCATTAAAACCCATTGTATTTTTCTCCGATACATGGGACCAATAATTATCTTATATTTATTTAAACTAGAAAATTTATACTTCCCACACTGTTAACCCAAATGTCTTGATACTTCCACCATTTGTTTAATTCATACCAATAAATTTTTTTAAAAGAAAATACTAACACTGTAAGTTAACACTCTGATTTGAACAAAATATTTTTTATTATATATTCCTAAATAAATACATTATATTATTTTTGACATTTTATATTGCTTTGAAATCCATGGATTTCACAAGTGTGAAATATACAAGTCTAATTAAAGTATTCTAGCACAATATATTTAAATTGTAGTAAATGACCACAATATTTTTTATACAAATAAATTGAGGGCCTAGCTTGTAACAAAAATTAAAATAGCGAGAGTCAAGTAAGTTATACACAATAAATTTGAAGAGACCAACTAGTGTCAACTAAATGATTGTTGAACAAATAGTATTGAATGAGGCTTTCATTAACGGATGAATTTGTAATTGGACTCATGTTTGAAAAAATTGAGAATTATATATCAACTTATATCAAGTATTAAAGATTTATTTGTGTATAAAAGTCAAACCCTTTAAGAGGATTTTGTCTTTCAAATTAGCATATCCATGGTCTAAGATATCCAATTTTTTGCTCCATAAAATGATTTTCCTCAATTGACTTTTAAAAAGGTGCAAAATAGTATGTCAACTAAAATCTAATATTCTCACTTTCTCATAACTTTTATCCTATTTGAAGACTAGGTTTTCAAGTCTATGATATTCATTCATGTATATCACATGTCAATTTTTCTATAACAAATCTTACTTCCTTGAATGAGACTTAGTTCAAAAAATCAATGATAAAATTCCAAGTACCCTTTTTCTTTGTATATATAGTTAAAAAGAAAATAATATCTCAATGGGAAATCTTTTTGACATAATAGCAAAAATGGTCAAAATCAATGATACAACCAATTCACAATCACATGAAACTAACACTCTACTTAAGACCTCTCTATCATTCTAACTATTTGACTCAAGTAGGTACTAGATCTCTATGGATATTAAAGAGACATCAAAGTACCTAAACTACATCACATGACATAATGGTAGTGATTTTTCGAAATGGGATTAAAAAATGACCTTTAGCTCCCCATGTCACTTTTCACCTTACCTTAGAACCAATTTATCCAACTACTAAGTTTTCTTAAGTTGTAACTACATACTTCATAATTCATTTTTACAAGTATTCTCGATAAATGGAGCTAGTGGGTATCTACGTTAAAGTTATAGTGAGGCAATTTTCTCTAAGTGGATGCATAAAATTATTAGCCTAAATTTCAAATTGTAGCATCATGTTGTTTCTCTAATTATAATAGAAAGTGAATGGAGTAAGGTTTTAGTCAAGAATACATTTTATTTTTTCATTCCTCCTTAAATGAAGGGAGTACTCCAAATTTCAAGGTGAATTAATTAGTTTACTTATGTATCTCCGTATTATGGGTCAATAAACTAGAATCTTTATATATTCATATTATAAATTTAATTCATTCAAGGTCTAGGTTTACTACCATTTATCTATTTAAGGAAAATAATGCAAGAAAAATGTTTTGGTTCATTAAAACCTGCGACATGTGTTGATAGGGATTTCCCATATGTTTTGTTATATGGTTATTTTTTTCTCCGAATGTTTGGTAGTTATACTTTCAAATAATGAATCTAATTACTATGAAGTTAGTTTATGGAAGATCATCTAACAAATAAGGATTTGACTCATATTTTCTAGATATTGTACTCTAGGTTGATGACTTCCTAGAGGTTTCATTTTTTTCCTTCCTTTTTCAAACTAGTGGAAATGGCATTATCTAGGCCAGTTTGTAAAGTGAGGAACCGTACAACCACTTTAGTGGATTGAGAATGATTATGCCAAAAATTCAACTGAAATTTCCTTCCTCAGACATGCCATCTCATCTCTACTTAGATGGTTATGGTTCATCTTCATTTAATTAATGTATTTAGGATATATCATTGATTTTTATGTAAGGATATATCCACCTAATCTCATTATGTTTCTTAACTTGTTTTTAAAGTTTATTTTAAAAGTAATCAAATGTAATGTAAGGCAATAATCTAAAAATAAGTCACAAAATGTACGCTTTATGAAATTATTTCATTTTATCTTTCAATATAGGTTATTTCCATCACTCATAATATATTATAAATGTTCCAATACCTGGTAGAGGAACCATAAAATTTCTCTACATTTCATTGATGAGGTATATACAAAAGTAATTAGTCTCTAGCATTTTTTATTAGCAAAATATAATCTATAATAGGGTTTTTTTGTCATATACTTGCAACTTCTCCATTTTTATCATATAACTTGTCCTACTTTTCCACTAAAAATACTTGGGTGTTGACTATTTATAGATCTGATACCATTTGTCATGCTTGGGTGCACTTCCCAGGTCTGTAATAGACTTTTGAGAATGGTGGCTAGCCCCACAAAAACCCACCAACCTTTTATACACACTTTGTCCAAACTCACACATAGGACAAGATCAACTTTGTGATCACCCATCCTGGTACTACTATCAGTCTAGCATGCTTAACTATATAGTTCTTACTCTTGACATGCCTAAAATAGAGGCTCAATTTGTAATATTGTTAGTGCAATCAATCATTTTAAGAATTTATTTGAATCCTCAAATCATTGGCTGTTACAATCTCATCTACGTAGACTCATGACATTCTCATCAAGATTCAATTATATGGCCTCATAATATTTTCCTATTCATTACAACCTAGAATGGCCCATGTACACCTATAGCTTCATCACATATACCTTCACAAGGGAAAATCTATCTTTCCTAGGTGTAGTATCCTCTTTATACATTCCTAGATTGCACAACTCAAGACAAAACTGCCACATGCCCTTCTAGAAGAAACTTCTCAGAGGGGGGAAGCCTTGTTACCATAATGAAAAAACCTTGTCATACGACTATTTTTCATGACTAATTTAAAATAATTAAATAATCCTTTGTACATTCATGTCATATGTAAGAGTATATGGATGCTCAATTACTTATACATATAGAATTTGATTAAAACCTATTTAGGCTCACATATATAGAGGACATCTTATGCATGTCTCTTCTATGGCTTCTTGGATCACCTATCTAGGAACATCCAGAAGAAGGAAATCACACATGGATTAAAATAACATATGCTAATGCTGGTGCAAAACACTAAGGTTTTGCTATCATAGTATGGAAAGGAGATTAGAAATGTTCATGAACAATGTGTAGGTAAGCATTATGTACTAGAATATGTATATAGAAAGAGGATTTCTAACAACCACATATGAATCGATGATTTTTAGTATGGAAAGTATATCAAATGTTTAAGGTGGAACATGATTTTCCAAAATAAATTAATATTCAGTGTCTCAAGTATCTAAAAAATCAATTTATCCATTGGAACTTCAATCTAGTATCGGGGTTGCCTAAATGCTATGTATTTGGTCATACATGAAAGAAAGTCCTTATTGCCTACCTTGTAACTAGTAACTATGGGACATGTTTTCCATTTCCCACTCTGTAGGTTTATGATATGGCCCACCAAAACAAGAATATAAACCTCAATATGATAATGAAATTAGTTGGAATGCTAATATTCAAATTATTCAATCAATAATATCCAAGATTTTCAACTATTAGTAGTGATCTTCAAGAGGGAAGATAAGGATTATAAACAAGTTCAAATTCACCACATCCAAAATTTCATGCATATAATTTATGATAGAAGTAAAGAGCACAATAATGAATCGAGAATTTCATGCCTCAAGACTCCCAAGTTTTTCAAACCATAACTCAATGGATCCCAAGATTAATGAAAATATCAACACAAATTAGAAAAATCTTGTACAAGTCATATTCTTATGAACATGATCTACTTAAAATTTCTTATCCATTTGGTTTTGTATTAAATAATTTCCTTTTTTCTTTTCAGGGTTTCTAGTTTTAAGAAGTGAATATATTAATAATAATATACCAACTAGTGTGTATATAACAAAATAGTGCATATATACCTCTGTAGTAAAGTAATGAATCATAGTTGGTTGCAAAATATTCGAAGTGATTGGGAGCATTACTATTATTTAAGGACTATTACATTAGTCAACTTGAATGTTACATTGACATTTTTTTTCTTCAAATATTATTCCATTTCACATTATCTATAAATATTCTAGTTCTTTTAACTTATCCAATTTATATTTTGAGTAGATGTTCTCTTTCTTAGATCCAACAATATCCATAGAAGTATATATATATATATGTCTATGTTTTATATCTAATAATGTATACACTTTCCAACTTTGCTCTATTAGCTAATATTTTGAATATCATACTATTCAATTGATCATATAAATCAAGTGCAACAAGTATTACTTACTAAACTACCATTATTGAAGGAGTCTGGTGTTTAAAGGCTACATATATTCATATATGAAAATGTCAAACGTTCTTATAATCATAAATACAGTTATGGGCCTAGTACAATGAGACCTACATAGTTTTAACCATCTTGTAGAATAAGTTAATTCTAATTTACACGACTAGTCACAGTTATATATATTGAATTTATTTTTTACTTATAATATTTATCTTACATATTATTTTATTCAAAAAAGTACAATATAGATATACATCCTTCTTATATCCAAATTGCGTTGTTAATATGTAATATATGTTTAGGGCTCTGATTAATATGTCACATGCATCAACATAGTACATCAAGAAAGGTTGGTATATACGAATTTGTTTCTACCATATATACATATTTGTATATATATGTATATATATACATAAATATATATATATATATATATATATATATATATATATATATTTATATGAAAACACATGGGGTTTGAGTTTAAAATAGTGATAATATATTTGATACTAGTGATTCAAAGTACATATCTATTAATAAACTAACATGTATATCCATGTGTGTAGTAGTTAAAAAAATTCCCGAAGAAATAAACCAGTACATATGATATTGGTTGACATTAGGGTAAATAAAACTTTTTATCATATGAGTTAGTATTTCATTATCAACCATGTTTGCAAAATCGATAGTTACACTGTACCAAGATATGCATCTAAAGCATTGAATCTTCATTTGTAGACTAGAATTTACATGATAGAGGTAATCGACGAATAGTCTATATGGTTTTGTATATATAGGTTTGAAACTTGGATGCCCACTAATCATTATCCATCCTCTAAGTATTTATCCCATGTTGAAATTGAATTCTTTAGTATCTCATTCATAGAATCAATATTCCAAGAAGAAGTAACTTACCCATGGTAGACATAGGAAAATTGATCCATGGTGATTAGTTTAACTATTAATGATCTTAATGGTAGAGGTTGATGTTTCGTTGTGTCTCAAGACAACTCATATCTGATCCTATCATTGAGGACTTTGGTTGAAGGTCAGTACAACTTCAGGTTGGCTCAAGACATGGTCGCATTTCTTGTAAAAGGGATGGCCTGCTATTTTTTTTTTGTTCATGCAATTAGGTAGTTGGTAGGGTTGTTTGATCATGTACCTCACATTTGGTCATGTTTGAAATGTCAATGATAGCCATGATTAGTAGAAATCATCTTGAGGTACCCTATGTGGATCAGTATGAGATTATCTTCTTTGTAAGGTAGGTTGCGCAACTAGTTCTTCTAGATTTGTCAGAGTATAGGAATTCTTCTTTTTAGAGAAAGGTGTCAACATGCTATGGTATCATCTTGTTTTGTGGTTTTATATGGGGATAACATTGGGTGTGATTACCCTTTATTGCAAAATAGCTCTTGATAGTTTGGTATGAATGAAGTGTTGGTAATAATGTCAACACTTTTGTCTGCAAACCCATTGGTGATGTCACAAGTGACAGGAGTGGGAGGAGTTGTTTTAGGTTTTTGTATCACATTAGGGAGGCCTTGGTAACAATGTATAGGATGTTAACTTTCATATTAAGGTAGAGTAATTTGATTCCTATCTTAAGGTGTCATTATCCGTAGTTTATATTTGAGTAAAGGTTTATAGGGTGGGGAAATGATTCTAGGTCTTTTAGGGTATTAAATGTACTAGGAATGATGAGGGCAACGGATAAAGGTAACAAAACTAAAAAAATTATTATAGAGATTTTTGCATTGTAATGGAAAGATTTTGATGTAAATAAATTTAACAAAGAGCAAGACTGTGAATGCTCTTCTACTATGGCCATGGATCCCTTCTACAAGTTTCATTGGCGGTTGAGGGGTATGGTAACCATAGTCTTCCAAATAAGAGAAGCAATTAGGCAGGGAGTGTGTGATCACTACAAATTCATTGTCCCTTCTCCTTAATCATCAAAATCCAGTCTCTAGAGGATCTTTTTCCACTAAAAAACCTCAATCGTTTTCATTTAAATATAAGGTTCCAATTATTCTCTTACATTTGTTCAATTTATAGAATGAGTACATCCTACACCATAAAGTGAAATGTTCTGCAATGTTAACCATGTGTTTGCATCACAATAGAATTACTAACCTTGTTTGTAAATACTCTAATTTGGCCAGAATAATTGTCTTCATGATATTTTCAGTAATAAATATATTGTCTTCTAATTTATGTTTTATATAAATTACCAAGAAATTAATAGTAAAACTCTTGCATCATATAAATATACAAGTATGATTAAAGTATTTGAGCAAAAAAGTGAAAATGTAGTAAATTATTTCAAAGTGATTCATAATGATAAATTGAAGAAATAGAAAGAAACAAATTGTCAAATCAGGAGAATGACCTAAGTTGAACACAATAAATGCAAAAAAGACTAACTAGTGTCAAACATATGATAATTGAACAAACAATTTTGGTTGAGACTTTTAATAAAGGATTGATTTGTAGCTAGACTCGAGTTATGAGAAAGTTCAGAATTATAGCTGAAATTAGATTTTGTACCCAAAATTCAGTGTGTTACAACGCTCAACCCCTTAAATAGGATTTCGTCCTCAAAGTCAGTATACTCATGGTATGATGTTTATTTGTCCATTCGTTAAAATAATTTTCCTCAACTAACCATCTAAAATAGATGCAAGAGGACATGTCAAATAATAACGATTATAATCCACCTTCTCTTAAGCATCACCTTATCTTAAAGTCTAGTTTTTGAGGTTTCTATATGCATTCATGTTGATCTCCTCTAGGTTTAGTTGTAATAATTCTTACCTCATTAGTTGTGACTTAACTCTAGAAATCAACGATAACATTTGATTGAACCCTTATTCTTTATTCATATAGTATTATAAAGAAACTAATTTCTCAATGGAAAAAATTCTTGATGGAAAAGTAAAAATGGCCAAAACCAATGTGAGAACCAAGTCATTAGCATGTCGTACAATCATTATACTTACAACCTCTATGTTATACTAACTACATGACTCAATTTAGAAGCTACATCTCCATCGTACTTAAAAATCTCCCAATGTTCATTATCTTAAATCATACTGGAGAATTGTAGCGCTGCCCACCAAAAGGATTCAAAATTTGACCTTGGGCACTCAATTCCACTTTTCACCTCACCTCAGTACCAATCTATCCAAATACTATGTTTTCAAAAAGTTGGGACTACATGCTCTATCATTTTATTTTTAAGTTTTCCAAGGGAATGGTACAAGAAGGAACCATTATCAAAGTGATGGGAGACAATTTTCTCTAATCAAGTACATATCATCATATGAGTATTATTTCAACAAGTAGTTTAAAGGTAACTAAAGTCTAGTTTACTATTTAGCTTCACTAATAGATGGACTATTGCACATTTCTTAACTAATCTTTGTAGATAAAGCATTGATTCTCTTTCTTTTATCCTCTAAACAATAGAAGAGCTAATATATTTATGTACCTTACCATTTCTTGAACCAAACATAGGAGTGCATCTAGGGTCAACCTATTCATAATCCCACAAATCTATAAGGAAGAACTATAAATAACAAAACACTCATAATGCAATAATTATTCATCTCATATTGTTTAATTGTGCATTAGAAATCTGAATTGAGATTACTAAACAAAACACAATAAAATAGTAAAAACACGGGAAAAATTCTTCACAATTTATCCTTTAATTATGCCAAATTGGGGATAAAAGATGATTCTAAACTAATGTTCCATTGCATTATGGATATATTTATGTTATCCTATCTTCCTAACCCCCATTTCGGTGGTAATCCCAACATTTTCTATTTGTTGGCAATGTGTGTTAGCCTTACTATTTTTAGCATCTCCTACTACATCTAGGTAAATTGGAACAAGTAATAAAATAATCCTGAATCAACCCTTGAAAATTATTTTCCTAAGGAAAAAGGTAGACAAGAAAGAGGAACTCATCAAATGTTATTTCAAATGAATTGTGACTATAATTTTTTTCTATGGTTGTTCTTTGCATTCTCCTTTTTCCCCAAGTAATTTTCCTCTAATAGCCATTTCTTGGGTTTTTATGTTTGTATAATTTCTATATATATTATGAACTTGTGTTTCAAATTTTATGAAGTCCAATGTTGGTGACATTGCATTATAGAAACATTGGTCACTAATGAGAGTGATACACCAAGTTGCTCGTGGTGTGAACAAAAACATAACGTTTAGTCTTGCATGGGTCATTGGTGGAAAATTGAAGCATGTCGGGTGTACATTATGGAATTCAATTGACCACCATGCATCAAGGGAAGGCACTCATCCTTCACATCAATGGATCCAAGCATTCTTTTTCAGTCTGCAAATTTTTTTAAACATACATACGAAGATGTCCCTATATTACTTTTACCTACATCTAAATTTTAATTACATATATATCAAAAACAAATTTCCAACTTGGCCCAATTATTATTTAAAAATTAACTAAAAATTATGGCAATCAACTAAAAAATTATTATCTAAGAGTATGATTATCATATCTTCAAGATAACCAAATAAACATGTTTATAGCAAGCTCCCCCTTCTAAACCATTTGCCTCAAAATTTATAGAAGAGGAAATGATACTTACTGCTCATCTTAGACGTTGACTCCCATGTAACTTCCTCAACAAAATCACTCTTACATAGGAATTTACCTAAAGGTATCTCCATTTTCAAGAATTTTAGAAACCATGTACTCTAATATAGAAAATGGACTTTCAACATAGAAAATAACTTCTATTAGTTGCACAAAATCTAGTTATATGATCTTATTAATACTTGAATGACATTTCTTCAACAATAACACATTAAATAATTATTTATATTAGCGAACTCATGAGCCACCATTAGCTAGTATGCTACTGGACATTCTTCTGAATGATTGGATAATGATCCATGTATCTAGGAGTTAGAATTCCTCACTTTCAAAACCTTGAAATAGATTCTTATGGTGCGAATTTTCGATTAACCCCATATCCAACACTAAACTCAAGTTGAATGTGTATTTTTTATGAATTTATACATTTCCTACACTATTATTGAGTATTTCATGATCATTGATTTCTTTGATGTTGCCTTTTCAACCAGAATTGGATCAATACCTATCTCTCAACAACTTTATACTATAACATGGGATATATACACTTTCTTCAACAAATTTATTAATATATAGACGTACCCATATTGTACACATGACTATTATTGTATGAAAAGTCCATGAGAAATTTTGGAATACACATACTCTCAACATATTTTCCTTTTTCAGAAATGGTCATGTGTGATTACCCATGTGTCTAAGGATGAAAGGATATGTTGAATTTTAAACATGTCCCAAAGCCATTATATAACAAATTCTTGAAAATGAATGTGAAATTAGGATCTTTTTATGATATGAATAGGGTCCCATTCAATATGATCACTTCATATGGACGAAATTTAAATAGATTGTATGCAGCCCATGATGGACTATTGGAAGAAAATAGAATGATTTTTTGAGTTAGAATCACCTATACCAAGTCATAACCTTATGATTTTCTAGGTAACCCTAACACAAAGTCCACTTTGATATATTCCAACTTCTACATAGGAATAGGGAGTGGTTACCAAAAGCGTGCTGGCTTCTTATACTCTACTTTAATTTGAACACTTGGCCACATGTTTAGCAATATATTTGTGCATTTCTATCCACCAATACAATTACCTATGTTATCTATTACATCTTAACATCATGGATACATAGAATACACATGTGTTTGTGTTACTTATATGATATGTTCCTTTAGTTCTACATCATGTGGCACACATAATTTGTCTTACTAGTATCAAATTTCATCCTTTGAATATTTGAACTCTTATCTCTTTGTTCACTAATCTCATACATGTTTTGTATAAAAAAGGTTTTCTTTGGTGAAGCTCTTTGATCTAGTTATATAATGTAAGTCTAACATGAATATGTGCTATGAACCCACACTATTCATATCTCATAAACTCTAGGATGATTTCCTTCATCTTGACTAGTCGATCTCTTCATACACATGTAATAGAAACTTTTTGCAAGTTGTGAAGACTTCCTTCTTAAACCATCTTATAGTACCATATGCATACCAAGATGGTAGTAAATGGTGACATCATAATATTTGGTCATCTCTAACCATTTGTGTTGTTTAAATTTGTGTTACACTTCAATGATCTAAAAATCTTGAGATGGCACATGATAAAGGCCATGACACCATGTCTTCTTGAAAGGCATCATTGATTCTATCTCTACTTCATATTTGATATAATTTTCTTCCTTCCTCTTGAGTTATCTAAATGCTTAACATACTAATTTAAAAAAATTTACACCCTAAACCAATTCTAGAAGCATCTATCTTCTATAATTTTTTGGTGGAATAAAGATTGGTGATGTTGTCAACCACTACCCAAATATCCAAAAGCTCCTCTAATAAGATTCTATACAGACAAAGGGTGCATATTTCCGCATCAAACATTTCAAAGGTTCTTCAAAAACACCAGACCTCCTTAGGTCCCTCTTTTAGAAACATGCTAATCAAAAAAATATTTTGATCTTAGTATAAGTTTTAGGGAGATTTAATGAAGAGAATTTTTCAATTTCTTGGGGTCCAAAGACTCATTTTCTTGTTATCTGTTTCCAAGGAAGGCAACTTTGGCCCACAAAAACTCACATTGGCTAGACTTTACATAAATTTGAAGCAATCACAACAACTACAAGGTTGTTTTCAAGTGTTTCCCAAGCCTCTCATATTCGCTGACTAGCTCAAAATATTATAAGTCAACACCACTATGAACTTATAAAGACATGGCTTGACGAATCTATTCATCATATCCATAAAAAATGTATGGACACTTTTTAGTTGAAATGGCATGATTACACATTCCTAATTTCCATATCTTTCTCAAAAGGCATACTTGGGTACATATGATGCCTTTATACTCAATTGATGATAATTTGACCTAACATTTATCATTAAGGAGACAACAATCTACATAAATAACAAAATCAATCATGAATACTAGTCAAAGTATAACTATTTTTAATGAAGGTGTAATTCAATTTCTTGTCCTATAAAACTTTTATTAAAAAGGGGCACTGTAGATACATAGGGTGGTAAATAGGGTGGATTAAACCTTCAACAAGTAATTTTTTTAAAGAAATAAACATCACCCTTCCACATCGTAATCTCTCATGACACAACTCAAACACACTTGAAACCTAAACATATAGCAACCTTAAGTACATTTTCTAAGACAGACTTATACTTTAAGATTAGAAACAAACATGTTCTAGAACTAGGGGTTGTCTTGTGTAATTTTTGAATTTTTTCTTTTCTTCTCCTCTTATCATGTGGTGTGGGACACGTGGTCAATAAAGTTAGGAGGTAAGGTACTATAGACATATCATCTATAATATGTGCTTAGTTTATCTACACAAGTACACATCATATTCTTACTATTTTTCTAGTTGTCATAGTACAAGGATGCCTGATGTGTGTTGGTGACTCAGACATTTTTTGTGTTTAACTATATAGGAATAATGTGTATTAACTGTCTCTTATTTTGATGAAGGAAAAAAGTTATTTCAGGTATATATACATATTTAAGTAGTTTATAAAATGTTACTACACAATGAAAGGGAGTGTGATTTGTACCAAAGAGAAAACGAGTAATATCAATTGATATGAGATTTCTTAGGTGATAAATGTAAAATCAAGATCTTCTAAAGCCATGTTAAAGGTTATCTAGTTTCCAACCTAGAAGAATTATGTTTGATTTATGTTCCAAGATTTTGAATTTGAGGAATCGTGATATGCTTTTATAATTCTAGTTGAATTTGACCATGCAACCCCAGTTGATCTAGCACTATTTAATTCACATATGTCTCATATTCTAATATATTCATGCTACATGTACGTAGTGAGATCGCATGCATTCATGCAGGAAAATTCATATAAGGTGAGATAGCTTTGGGACAAACATAGTCATCAAGTTTTTCAGACCTCTAGTGTGAGACATGTAGTGGGGTGATATCCTAAAGGGCAAACCCAAACAAAACAAGGGTAGAGGACCTAACCTCCCACATATGACAAATATAAAATATGTGGTAATGAATCGCAAGAAAAAGAACTTATGGGCATGCAATTTTAGTCCTCTAGTGTCTTGTCCTATGATATATATTAACCCTAGAATTAATAAGAAAGATCTAACCCTAAACTTAAAGAGTAGTTGTATATATATTAAACTCCATCCAAGTGAGGGAGAGTCCAAAAATTCTAGAGTAAGTATATAGGACATGGTATCCATTTTTAGCCTCATGGTTGATGATTCCATGTGAAGGAATATAGTAGTTGCACCACTATAGAGACTTGAATAAAACTGTATGATATGAGTAGAATTTCTTTATTAGGTTGTCATTTTTTTTTCTTAGATAAGTCTTATTTTGAGTTGCTAATGTTAGTCAACCTCATCTTTAGGAGAAAGTGAGATAATTAGTAGATTTTTTTTAAAGGAATTTATTTCCTTAGACAACATATTTTACAGTAACTAATCTCACTTGAGTAAAAATATGATATATGTGTGATATGCCACTTGGATAAGATATCCAATATATAGGTAATAAGTCATTCGTATAATATTTAACTTATATGTGTGGCCCTTACCATATAAGTCAGTTTTAAGTTCATTCAAGAACACTGACTTCATGAAGTCCTTTGATCATATTTCACATCATCAAAATTTATAATGATGAATATCTATTCTAATGAAAGATAATACATCTTATATATTAGTTTGTGATTACTCCCATGGTCTTTAGTGACCCTTACATGTTCTTTGAACCCTTGTATGGTTTCATATAATTTTCCTTGGCCCTATTATCAAATGGTGGAACAATTTATAGGTGGACTAAGTAGAGTGGATGTGATGACCTTATACTCACCACAAGTTTGAGCTTTCTCAAATTTTGAGTAAGAAATTGTTTTTAGGGTCAAATGAATTCAAAATACTATTTTTAGGGATTCTAAACAAAAATCACATTGACTTGTAAATGGTGAGTTATGGAAATAAGTATAAAACAAATGTTTTCAGATTTTTTTGTAGAGGGTATCTAAGATATTGAATATAAATTGTAATTGAGATATTTGAAAATGAGTTCATGTTGATATGAGATATATAATATGAGGATCTGTAGATAATATGATATCTAGAGGATCTTTAAATGAAATTGGTAATTAAATTTGATTTATAATATCCCTTTGTTTAACATGTAGTTATTTATTTATATATGAGTGAAACATTGATATTTGTCACCCATACTTCATCAAAATATAGTCTTATGGTAAAAGGGAAATAGAAAAACCTTTGGAAGATATGTATTTGTTTTGATATGGACATAAATTAGTAAAAGACGTGGATTAATGATTATTTTAGTGACTAGACTACGTTCTCTAAATTTGGACTGAAGAAATAATCCTAAGTAATCACATTTGAATTTGAAATAGTATTGGGATGAATAGTGACTCACAATGTAGATAAGATGGAAAGACTTGGTAACCATGTTTAGGTAATTTTGAATATTGGTTATAATAGGTTATTCCCATTTATTTTGGCAACATCAACAATTTTTTGATAAATTTAGTTATGGAGATATTAGAGATTGTGTTCTAAGCATGGTACATAAAGTGTGACATTTTCCTTTTCTTGTAGAAACTATTTGATCATTCATAGAGATGATAACAAAAAGGCCAACCATGTGGATAAGAGCCTATTAGATAGAATGATGTTTCCTTTTCAATTGATGGTAAGTAGTGAACCTTTCCTTTACCTCTCATCTTAAAACAAGGAAAACATACATAAAGTGAACTAGGAAAAAAGGGCTACAACATACATTGCATTCAACCTATTTGAGATCAACATACTTGGTATGTTGTAAAGACTCAAAAACCAGTATGAAAGAATTAAGGTTCCTATAGAAAGGCCAAGATCCATACCACAACATATCCCAACCAAATTCCTTACACATACATGGTTTTTTCTTTACAATTGATTAAAAGGAGGGTTGCTTGTCCATTAGGACATGTCTCTAGTGTAAAAATCCATCCTTTGTGATACATATAGGACACTTTAAGTTTCCCAATGACAATAATGTTGGACATGACCTCTACTATGAAATACGAGGATGATATCACCTTTCCTACCTTCATGTACTTGTATGGTGACTAGTGTTTCTATGAGGTAGTGATCTTCTCAAACAACGTAGATAAGTAGTAATGTTGAGGCATCGTAAAAGATTGTCGCACAATTGCTAACTCAAAAGTTCCTTTTCATGCCTTAGTCTGAGATAATTTACCACAACAACCACTGGAAAAGGGTGGATTTACAGTTCTTTTATCAGCCATGAGAACATGGTAAAAGGAGTCCTATCATAGGTGAGTTGTGAGAATAAATGGGAAGGCCGCATGACAAAGCAAGACAAACTTTTACCTCATCCCAATGAGCATTACGGCCAAATAGGACCCCAATCCATCATGAATGGTGAACCATAATGCAGTAAGCATCCATGCTCAATGTTGGAGGGGAAAAGGGGCTATCACAGAACTATTTATCACCCTAAATTCAAATTCCTAATGGCTACACAGAAAAAGGTGAGTGGACATGGGTTTCTGCCCTTGGAATAGATCACATAACATATGCATGAATAAAACCACAAACAAGAATAGGATAAGGGACAACATGGGATAAAAGGAAACTAAGATAGTACCTCAAACAAGATGTTAATCACATATGTCAACCAATAAGAATTCCATTTCATGTCATTAGATAGCATCAGAGTAAGAGAAACATGTTATGATAGAGCAGAAGCATTGATCATAGTGAGAGTCATAATTTATTTGTTACCAAAAAATCATAAAAAGGGTACACATCAGCACAACCGTGTTGAATACACTATGAAACAAATAAACTCGCATATTTTAGAGATATATTCTTAGAATATTTCAATATAATAGCAAGAAAGAAGTCAACCACATTAAGGAATTTCTTATTAACATGCAAGCAAATTTTAAGTGTATCCCCATTACACTTAAACAATAATATATGTCCATTGACCAACTCCCTCAAAGGAAGGGTCTGTAAGGATGGTCAAGATTAGATAACCCTTTTTTATATGTTAGGGACCTCAAGACGAAAGTCAATGATCTAACACTATTTTGTCATGCTTTGTGCCCTTACCCCGAGAATATAGGTACTTAGACAAGGTTTGTACAATGGACAAGTTCAATTATTTTCAAGGTTTTTCAACATATTTCAAGAAAAAAGAACGTACTAACCATAGCAAACAAGTAGCTCAAACAAGTATACAAAGTCGAGCAGTTCAAGAAGACATATATACAAGAAATTTCATTACCGCTAGTTTGGCCAATAGGAGGCTAAAGTGTACATTGAGTAGAGGACAAGATTAACCATTTATTAGAAAACCATAAGTAGCAACTTGGACTAGATCTTGGAAATTAGGTCGTCATAGAGATCCTGATATTACAAATAAGTATAATTGTATTACATTAACAAGATATGGTACACTAATAATTATCATGGGGGTTGTATGTTTCACCTAGATCTAGGTTAGATCATTGGTTTCAGTATCTCCGACTAGGTCATGCATTATCATTATCTTGTTACATCATGTATCATAGATTCATGTAGAAGCTATGGTGACACATCAAAATTATAAGTAGGAGTCACACTATTAGGGTTGCATGGTCTAAAAATAAGAAAACATGGAGCTCGAGAAAGATTAAGAAACATAAGTATCAACATTGTCATGCTAGTCATTTTGAGTCAATTTCATGCAAGTTAGTCATCAGTAGAGTATAGATGAGATCTACTTAGATTGTGTGTTATAATGATGACAATATCACTGACTTAGATACATCAACAAGCATGATGATCATTAGGATGATCTTTACATAAGAGCTAAGTTCCAAATATCACTATACAATATAGATCATGGTATATGTCAATATTAGGTCAATCAGACATCATAGTACACAAGATCTATTCACATACAAATTAGGGATACAAGGTATGTAATTTTAATTATTTGTAGGTCACATAATAGTTTCAAGTAGTATTAGGGTAACATTAGATAAATGTTCAAGATATAGTATTGTATGTCAATATAAAGCATGTTTCTTAGTTCAAAGTACATCATCAAGTATAAGTAGGAATCAAGCATGATTAAGTTAGGATATTGGTATTACATGCATCACCCAATACTGATTTGGGCCAATAATGAGGATGTGAGACACATTCAATCAAGGCTAAACATTAAAGAAGTGCTTTAGCATTTAGGACCATTTAAGGTCATTAAAGCCACATTAATCATTATAGGGTACAAATATGGATCAAGTTCGGATCGTTATGCCTAAATGTGTAGAAAGAACTTACATTAGTCCAAGATCATATTTTGGGACATAAAAGAGTAATATCATACATTCATATAGGACAAAAAACTCAAAAAGACATCAAAAGATGCTTTAGGGGATATCAGTAGAAACAAGAGCATCAATAAGCCATGCAAGAATTTAAGGGGTAGATCTCGTTTTCTAATCAAAATGGCATATTGGATTACTATATTTGGAGCTAGTATGACAAAGATATCATTTTTCAGAGAAATACCTTGATTATGAGCACTTGCATCTTGATCTGAGGGTAGCAGGAGGGGTAACCTTAATTAGTTGGGTCATTGCCATTGTCATTGGGCCTGTGGAAGAGAGATTTAAGGATAAGTTTGGTTGGATTTCCTTCAAGATGCACCACAGTTCCCTATCTCTAGTGGTCATGTCGCATCGCTAGTAGTCATGCCGCTAGCGATTGCCAACAACTGGCAAGCGCAATCCATTCCTCCCGCAGTCTCACTCTTAGCTTTCATAGTAGCCTAGTTGTGCACCGGTTGTAGGTCACCAGAGCAAGTGAGATGCTAGAGAAAGAGGGTACAACACCCCTTCAAAGCACCCGTCAAATGAAACTAGGCCTCGCAGACCCGCTAAAGGTATCACTCTCATCAAAGGATAACTCGAGGATGGAACCTAGAGACGGACAATGCGGCGGCATCAAGAAAAAGAGGGAAGAAGGTGTAGTGGCCGAGCATCCTCCAGTGCACGAGAGAGAGAGTGAAATTGAGGTAAATGAACTGAAGAAGATAGATATAGAGAAAGGAGTTTTTTTTGGGTGTGAGGAGGTAAAAGGGGTGGTCAGGTGGGCTTTAATTCCATGGCTATCGGCCATGGCATATAGAGGTGTAGGATGGTGTTTCAACAGTTCGATAGGGGCAATATTCGTGGCAACTAGATCTAAAGGCTGGGATCCGCATCCCCAAAAGACAGCATGTCATTAGTCAAGAATACAAGGACTAGATGTTAGGGTGGAAGAAGGAATTAGCGGGCCGCATACGCTAATCTGGGCCCATTATAGGATATAATGATTAAAACAAGGGTTAAATACCAAGTTATTCAAGGTGTTTTCAAAAGGGCATGTCTCTCTCACCCTAGCTCATAATTGAGTAAAATTATGGAAAAAGTAGACCCATAGATTATATCAAAAGGGTATGAGAGAGGATGATGAATAGTTCAGATTAATGTTGTACTTACATAAAATTGAATATCGCTACTTGTCATGCGAACATGGAATAAACTCAAAAGATGACAAAACAACTAAGATCATGACATTGATGGCATGAGTGAGGAAATAGTGCAAAAACAAAGTAGATGGAACATACTTGAGGAGAGACAAAAATATAGGTTATCACAGGGCCACTCATCCCATTGAATGAATGACACAACCTTAGCCCTGGATCAAGGATCAAACACGTATAATTCTTAATTTGAGGTATCTTGGAAAAATACCTATAAAACATGTGTGTGTCTGAATAATATACAATATATGCATTTTGGTCATGATGATGTAAATTAAACTTTATTTCATTAAATTTTATTTTAAATTTTATTTTTAGTTTGATATTGTAACAATAATAAGATCCATGCTTTTTGAAGTTTTAACAATGCTATATTGCGTACCCTAGAAAAACCTTTAACCATTTTAATGTGTTTTTATGCATTGAATGTTTTCAATCTTAATTGTACTTCATTTAAGATCTATATACCATTATCTTGATGTAGACCTTGAGTTGAATTTATGATACATAAGTTATACATTTGAACAATGAGCATGGTATATAATAACAACTCGGATAGGTCGGCCTCAAACATATACAACATACTTGTAAACGAACACTAACCTTATATATGTGAATCTAATATAGTTTTTGGGTGTATGCATTTTAATATGTTTGACTAACTGAATTTTCTCCACTATTGGAAAATGTACATGGAAATATTATCTTTATGACTAACTAAACCATTTGGATTAGAGGCATAATATGGATCATCTACACTATCTTTTATATTATATAATACTTCTTGGCATATTCTATTGTATCATATACTTGTTCCCAATTTTTTTAAATATATCTCTTTATTCTTGCAATAGCTGATTATTAATGATATCATTCTAAGCTATTGATGTACCTTCCCAACAAAGTAAGGACATAGGTTGGGTGAGTTCCTTGGCATTTGGGTTGTGGTGAACCATGAATGCTCATGACATGACTCACAAAACTTTTCCTTTGGAAATCCAACTATTGAATGGTTTCCTTGACCAATGGGTCTTTGTTCGCTATATTAATTATTTTTTACTCATAGACCTTTTGTTTCAGTATGTGGTCACTATAATCAATACAATGGATAAAGATATAAATTTTTCCTTTCCTTTTAGTAAAGAAAATATTTTGATAATCATTCCATATTATTATCTTACACTATCAATATATAATTTATCTTGTCAATTATGTTTTCAAATTTTAATAATTATATCCTCATGCATGACATACTCAACCCATGTTTGATGACATCATTCACAATTTCATGTCTCCATATTTAGATATAGCATTATTGCATGAATACAGTTGTCAGTGTCCAGCCAATGAAGTGACACCCCAGTGGTAAAAGTGATGATGTAAGACTGAGAGGTCATGAGTTCAAACCCAGGCAACGAAATGAATGAATCGCCATTTTTGTTTTTTGAAAAAAAGAGTTGTGAGTGTTTACAGAAAGGGTTAGATGGAAAGCCAATGTTTATCCTATTAATTCCTATACATATGCAATTGGAAATCTATTTCAATTATCTTGTCATGTTATCTGATATATGATGTAATTCTTCTTATATATGTGCATTAATATTTTTTGGTGTTTCTTTTTTTTATTTGCACTCTTAGTTTTCTTCAAACTGTGAAATGATTGATATGAATGGATATTATAAATTCGTGTTGTTGTCATCTAGGTCCATCAATTTTGGGAGAAAAAGTTTGGAATGATATATTCTTGAACTTCGCCAACTATGATGGTCAAACTCAATAGACTAGTAATGATATGGGATGACTACCAAGTAAGAGTTTTAGATCAAATTCAACCTCTATCTATGTGGTATACTTGGAAACTCATCTTAGAAGACATCTAGGAACTTACATAGTATTGGGATCCTCCAAAAAGATTGTTCCTTTCTATTCCATTACATATACTAAATTTGCTAGAAAGTATTCACACCCTTTCCTCAACATCTCATCATATAGAATCATTAAAACAAGACATGTGGATAGCACTTTCCTACTCTTATGAAGACACATAAAAAACACCACACTAGAAGAAATGCTCTTTCTTCAAACAATCCAACTAGACATGGTATATATCAACAGAATGTATAGGCAAGTAACACAATAGGTATTAATATATAAGGATATGATATCAACTACTATAGTGGAATGGTACCCTTTACTGCATTGAAATTCATCAGTCGACATGTTTAAAGTATTCCTAGAAACTAATAACCATGTATTCAGTGGTTTGTACATATATTCTAGGTCACCTAGATATAGGGTCCAAGGATACATGGGTATACTTAAGAGGGTAGATGTATGCTCACTTATGTGAACCTACATACCAGTAAGCATTATAGATACAATGGGCCTAAGAAAAATTAACAAGAAATTAAAAACAAACCAATTTTTATACACACTCTCAAACTAGAGATTAGACATTGCATATTCCTAGCTTGGAATCCAATATTGAAAAGGTGATGGAGGAATTAGTTTAGTAAATTTATCAGAAATTTCATCATTGGTTTGTAAGTGTGGTCACAATCTACTTGTTGTTATCCAAATCTTGTACAAAATAACAATGAACTTTGATATGTTTTGTACACTCAAGGAAAACCTGATCATTAGAAATATGGATAGCAGATTGATTGTCAAAATAAAGATGAATTGGATTTTGACTAGGAATTCCAAATTTAGTCAAAATAGAGGGAACCCACTAAATATCAAAACATGTGTGAGGATATCACACGATATTCAGCTTTAGTGCTAGAGCAAGTGACTATTGATTGCTACATTCTTCTCTATGTTACTGGATGATCCCCAACCATAACATAAAAGCTAGAGGTGGATTGATTCTCTTTAACATCCTTTACACAATCTATGTCAACATAGGTAGATATAGTGATAGTTTTCTCCCGAGGCCTTATGTAGAATAATCCTCTTTCTAAGGCACTCTTAGAATAGTGACAGATATGTTAAATGATGCACCAATGTTCTTGAAGGGGTGCACTAATTTGTTGACTGATAAATCCTAGGATATAGGTTATGTTGGGTCGAGTACTTGTTAGTAATCAATTATCCAACTACTTGATGATATTTTATAGGTTAGGAAAGAGCTTCCCCTAAAGATGGATCCTTCTTATGGTAATCCATAGGAATGGAAATGGGTTTAACAACTCTTTTCGAAATTTCTTGGAGTAGGTCTGTGCACTCAGTGTCTTAATTTCATAACTAGAATCCATTAATAAACTCAACCACATTTGCTAGCATTTATTGTAATATGTAGAATTTGTGCAAAGCTAGACATACTAATGATTATAAACTATACTCTTGTAGAATTTCACAAATAAAATCGTTACCTCATTGTAAATCAAAATACATTCACAATATAACAACTTTTCAAGAATTTCATTCATTCATGCATTAGACATACGAATTTGGACTTGCAGAACCAAAAATAATAAACATGGATAACTATGTTCATATCCTCAATTTTGGTAAAATTGAATGATATAAAAAAGAAAAATAAGAATAGAAGGAAAACCTGATCCCTTGCACTTCCAAGGTCTGGCAACTACGGCGGAGATAGGGAAAGACTCCACCTTGTTGTGGTTCCCCAACCTCTTAAAGGTTCTTCCCACCCTCACCCTTATCGTAGAAGATATAGCCCAACAATGCTCCTCACTGAGGCTAGATGATACTGAAGAAGAGATCGTGAACTTCACTGACGGGCATAAAGCGCTACCAAAAAATGAGCTTGAGATGACACTGGCGGTTAAGCTCATCACGAAGAGAAACTTCAACTTCTCTGCACTCTAAAGAATAATGTTTCATACTTGGGGGCTTGGATCGAGAGCTAAGCTCAAGAAGATGGAACACAAGGTAATAATGATCTAGTTCGATAGAAAAATAGACATAGAACGAGTGGTGAAGGAGGAGCCATGGAATTTTGATGGGAACTTGTTACTTCTCAAAGATGTGAAGGAGGATGACAAACCATCTGAGATGGAGTTTAATGAGTGCACATTCTGGGTCAGGTTTTACAATATACCTGTGGGGTATAGATCTGACGAGGCACTCAAGAGATTGGCGTTAAAATTGGGGAAAGTGGTTGATATGGAGAGAATAAACATGGTGTGGAAAAAAGTAAGGAGAGAAAAAATCCTTATCTAGCTAAACAAACTTCTCAAAGCCACCCAAAAGATGTGAAGTATGAATGGAGAAATAGTTGAGATAGATCTATGATACGAACAGATGTCAAACTTCTATCACACTTGTGGCAAGATTGGACATCAATCCAGGGAATGCCCTATCGAAGAAGAAGGGGATGAAAAATGGGGAAACTGGATAAGAGTGTCACCCAGGAGAATGAGTAGAGATGAACATATTGATCTCTCATATGAAGGTATGAAAATAAGATTTTTATAGTAAGGTGGACAGTGATAAAGGGAACAAAACCAACCAACTATGAAGTATAAGGAGAAATGAACTCAGGGGCCAAAAAGTCAGGGGCTCGTGAGGTGCAAGATACTCATATCCTAGTTGATGAAATGCCAAGCCCAGAATCTGTGAACCTAGCACACACAAGTGGCGTTATTCGGCAGTCCAATGAGAAAAAATTGAATAAAGAAGGGAAGATGAGCAATGGAAAACCACCACAGAAACGAGATAGTCATGGGATCTTGGGACCACAACAAGACAACACAAATACAAACAAGACACCCATAGAAGTCGATGTTGAGAGGAGCCTCAAAGTAAGGAAGGAAGCGGAGAGTAAAGGCACACCCACCATACTGGAAATTGACTTTAATGGAGGCAACAATGGTAATTTCAAAGAATATTATAGGACCATAAAGGACTGAAGGAACAGAGCATAGGCAAAGCACATGTCAAGGCAAAAACAACAGACATGGAAAAGAAGAAAATCGATTTCAGCCCACGGAAAACGAAGCTGAGACCAGTAAATATTTTAACAAGAGAATTGGTGAGCAAAGAGTGGGAGCAGAGTGAAGCAAAAATAAAAAAGCAAGAGGAGGGCGGTGGGAGAATCGCTAGGTGGGGGTGTAGGGTGATAGGACTGATAGATTTTCCAAGGTGGGAATAAGTGAAGGTGTGACCATGGTGTGGGAATCATGTTCCCAAGTAACGGTGATTGGTGAGAACCAACACTGTGAACAACAATGAGGATTCTAAGTTGGAATTGCCAAGGGATGTCCGACATGGTTTCCCTTTTGGAATCAATGATTAAGAGGGAGGACTTGGAGAATATAAAGAGAGGAAGTGTATCTATAACAACAGAATATGTCTCTATAGTAATGGGAGATCTGGGGGCATTGGGTACTAGTGGGAGGGCAAGAATGTGGCTACCGTTTCCTACTCTCAACACCATTTCTTGGTGGAGGTCCATGATAGTGGCACAAACATGAGGTTTAAGTGCTCTGGGGTTTATGGTTGGGCTACTAACCATCTCAAGTACAAGATGTGGAGCCTTATGAGATAGATTCTTGAGGAGAATGAGGAACCTATCTTTCTTCTAGGGGATTGTAATGAGATCCTTAGTAGTTCGGAGAAGGAAGGGGGAGATGTGAATGGGGTCTGACACACTAATGAGTTCATAGAGGTTCTTGACTCGTATGGGTCAATGGACTTGGGTTACATAAGGGATCCTTTCACCTGGGTTAAAGGAAGAAATGAGAGAACGGCCTTCAGGGAGAGGATTGATAAAGCAGTGGATTCGATCTACTGGAGTGACCTATACCCAGATACTTAGGTCAAGCATCTTCCCCGCATCTTCTCATACCACTCATCACTTTTGTTGGACACAGTGACAGAACATAGCATGAGAAAAAAGACTAAACAGTTCATGTTTGAGGTTTCCGGTATGGAGGACAAAAGTTGTAAGGAGACAGTTAAAGAGGTTTGGAAGACAAACAATGACAACGGCCTATTGGGGAAGATTGAGGGATGTGCAAAGAACCTTAGTGATAGGTCTTCACAAAAATACAAATGTATTTGCAAAAAGCATAGGAAAACTAAAAATGAGCTTGAGAGGGTGCAAAAAAAAATCACAAATGCAAATATTGGAAAGTGCTAGGGAACTGGCAAAGGAGGTGATTAATCTGCAGCAAGCTAATAAGATGTACTGGTACACTAGAGCCAAGATAAATAAGATGCATGATGGGGACAGAAATACTTTGTACTTCCATAAAAAGGCCTCTTAAAGAAAAACTGCAATCATATTGACAAGTTGAAGGATGACAATAATGAATGGCAGGAAGGGGATGAAGGGGTGAGTAAAGTGATTATTGAATATGACTCTACTCTATTGAAGTCCAATGAAAACTCGAAGTTCAGGGAGGCACTGGAGGCTAAAAAATGCAACATCACTGAGGAAATGCATCAATGGATTCAGCGTGAATCAGACACATAGGAAGTGTGGAGGGCCCTGAACAACATGCACCCAATCAAAGCCCCTGGTCCTGACAGCTTCCATGTGGGGTTTTTCTAGGATTTTTGGGAAGATATTGGTGAAGATGTAGTAAAGTTTGTGAAGGAATGGTGGCATGGAAAGAGGAGCATTTGTCTGGCCTAAATTGCACGTCCAAAATGGAGCAAATTCAAAGTAGTCAGACTATTAAGATTATAACCAGACACTCAAGCCCCAACAACTATTATACGGGGTCTGACGTAGTAATTCGGGTCAAACCACAGGGAGAAGGTTGGAAGGTGCTAAGTATGCAGGGTCTCATACTCATATACTCTAGACAAACATATGGTTTTAAAAGGTTTGTATCTAAGGAACGATGGTGCTCAAACCAAAACAAAGAAAGCTAAAGAAAAGAAAATAAAAACAAGAGAAAAATGAGTATGAACGGTAAGAAACAAAGGTATGGAAGGAAACTCGGATCGGGTTTCACCTACAAAGGTCTCTCACCAACATGAAAAAATCACTCCCCTTTGTATACTCCTATAAAGATTACAAGAAGTCATAAAAGATGTCTATTCCCTTCTCTCTCAAGATAAGGATAGATCTAGGATCTAAGGTGGCCTCCCTCTTGAGATAAACACCTTACAACCACAAAATAAACCATATGGCCATAAGCTTAGCATTCCAACATTCTCATGCATTCATACTACTCCACAATACTAGATAAAGAATATACTACTCTTTTGAGGTACCAATGATGAAACATCACAAGATGGTAGCTAAGCATACAAGTGAAGCATTAAGAATAAGTGAATGGAGATAATCTAGATAAGAGCATATCTATATTCAAAGCGAAGTAAGAATGTACATGTTGGGAGAGCCTTAGTGGCTACTCCCAACCCAAGTTAAGTGTTTAGCCACACGTGTTAACGGGTAGCATAATGGCATTACAAAATGATATATACATCACAACCACAAAGAGGGAAGGGGTACAACATAACATAGATGATAGATCTAGATGAGAGAGAGATGGAGATACACCAATATACTTGTTGGATAAATTGGATATTATGGTAAATCCCTTTGTTTCGATGATGAAAAACATTTCATTCTTGTTGATCTAACGTGCTACTTGAGTGTTGCAGGAATAAAGTGGATGACAAAGTTCTAGTGAAACTAAATTGAGTGTTGCAGGAATAAAGTGGATGACAAAGTTCTCATGTAATAAAGTGGATGACAAAGTTCTCATTTCATTCTTGTTGATCTAACGTGCTACTTGAGTGTTGCAGGAATAAAGTGGATGAAAAAGTTCTCATTTCATTCTTGTTGATCTAACGTGCCACTTGAGTGTTGCAGGAATAAAGTGGATGACAAAGTTCTCATGTAAATCAAGCGTTAGATCTTCCCTAGCCAATCACCACACTTAGATAGGTCATCCCTTTCAAATAGGATCACATATGCACACTCATGCATTTACTTAGTGCCTAAATTGAAAGATTGAAACAGGGTCAATCTTGGTCGACCAAACTCCTCGACCGAGACACTCTCGTTCGACAAACTTCTCGACCGAGAATGACCCAAGTAGCCGTTAGACACAGCTGACAAGGTAGTTGGCAGTTGCAAATGAACGTTGATCCAGAGAGCCTGTCGGTCGACAAAACTTCGACCGAGTAGGAATCTCGGTCGACAAATTGTCGAACGAGATGGTCTCTGACAGCAACTGCAGAATAAAGCAACTAGTTGTTACTAACGCACCTAACTTATACCTAACGGCTAGTTAAGCACTTAGAAACCCCTAGAAGTTGTCTAGAACGTCCTTAAGCATCCATAGGCCATTCCTATAAATAGGACAAGCCATAGGACACTAAAACACAACTCTTTACACTTTTGTTACACTTGAGAGTGAATTCTTATTGGCAATCTGTTTTGATGCAATAGAGCAAATTCCTACATTGGCTATTCAATCCTATTGCTCCCATTTCGTGTCCTATAGGCTAGCATCTCCTTACCACAACACTTACACTTTTACACTCATTGGTTAGGAGATTGATACACTTGATATAGGCAAATCAAGCCTTGTGCTTAAAAGGATAAGTTGTAATTTCTGTTTTCCTTCTTGTTCCTTTTTATCCTTTGTATTCTCCTTGCTACTCCTAGGGTTGGAGGCTGCAGATTGGAGAAGGTTCTTCTCGGAGGAGAAGGTGGACTTCAAGCTACTTCAAAGAAGGCTATCGAACGGGAAGCTACTTCAAGAAGGCTATTGCAACGGGAAGATACTTCAGGAGGAAGTCTGCTTCAAGGTGGTGCAATTACTTCTAGGTGAAGGCTGCTTCAAGGTTGGGCGATTACTTCTTGGTGAAGGCTGCTTGAAGGGTTTAGGGAAAGAAATTGTAATTTTATGTAAAGTCCTTGCGAGGTAATAAAATTAATTTCTTTCCAAATCTCAGTTGGGTAAGCAACCGCGTAGTGGACTGACAGCTTTAGTATTTGCTAAAGTTGGAACCACTCTAAATCCTTGTCCCCTTGTCCAATACTTTTGTGGTTGATTGTTTGAGTTCAATAATTGTTAAAATTATATATAAAACTCTATTCCCCCCTCTAGTAGTTTTCAGTTGGTATCAGAGAAGGCTTCAAGGAACCCTAACCAGGTCTTGAAGAATGAAGGGTGGAGGTGTCTACAACCGCAAGCAAAAGAAAAGTATGGACAAATCTTCAACAAGATGCGAGTGGTGCTTAGGAACAAGCCACACAATATCCAACTGTCCATGGAGATCAAAGAAGGAAGATGAAAACAAAAAGTGTCTTATTGCTACAACTAGTGAAGAAGAGGTAAGTCTTTTTGATTTATCTAAGGAGGAACTAGTTGCTATTATTGAAGAGACTCATAGTAAATATGTTGAGTGCAAGAAGAAATTAAAGAAATCAAATAAAGCAAATGATGATCTAAATGTTAAACTTCTTGCTCTTGCATCTGAAAATGAGGATCTCAAAGAGGGAAATAAATATTGTGATCTTAAGTTAAAATCTATGGAAGCCGACTGCAAGCTCCTTTCTGTTGAAAATTCAAACTTGCAAACTCAAATAAAAGATCTTCAAAAACAACCTATTTTGTGTACACATCTAGATTATGACAATATAGTGAATGAAAGGAATTCATTGTCATCTAATCTAGACCAAGCCAAACTAGATATCAAGAAGAGAATAGATGAGATTGCCAAGTTACAACAACAAGTTCGTAATTTAAATAATAATGGCATTCTTGATCAAATCCTAAATGATTCCTATCATCAAATTGGGAGAAGAGGACTAGGTTACAAGCCAAAGGGGAAATCTTATCAACAACCTAGTTAGAGAAGGACACAAGCACTAGAAGGTCAACCCATGTATGTACCTAGAGGCAAATATACATACGTACCAAAGAACAACCTAGAACAAAAACATAGAAAGAGACTTGAGGTTGATTCTATATGTTGCCATTATTGCTTACGTCTTGGACACTACTCTTTTTCATGCCCATACAAGAAAAAGGATGTTGAATTAGTATGGGTTCCAAAAACTCCAAATTGAATTGATTAGACTAAGTTGAGATATGACCAAAGACTTTAAATTGCATATCTTTTTGTATATCTCAACTTAACATAAAGATTTGGATGTAACTAGTTGAAATTTGATTTGAATGTTTCTTTGATATTCATATAATTTATCTCAACTAAACTGAGCATTGCAACAAATTACTGAAAATAGTTCTGAAACTGAACATAACCTTTCTCGGTCGAGACACTGTCGACCGAGAAGAACTGTCGGTCGAGAAATAGTCGACCGAGCAGGTTTCTGTTGTCAAGTCTAAATAAATTTGCTGAAATTGTTTTCAATTAACCTAGTTTTCTATCGACTTGTTGAATTAACATGCAAATCAAGAATAAAACCTTGGAAGAAATTTTTTAAGACATATTAATCTTTTGCATTATAAATATTAAACCTATTGGAAAAGTTCTATAAGAAGACTAACCTTATTCCTTGTTTAAAAAGTTTTTTAGGCATGATCAGTTATAAAAGCTTGTCTTAAAATTGAGAACTTATATGAGATTATTTTGGTTTACTCTCTAAATGGTTGGACTTAAAACTGAAAATCATGATTAGTTTAACCAAGGAAACTATTGTTTTTCTAAGTAATCCTTGGAATATCTATACATGAACAATGAGTATGTTGAAATTTAGTTTAAATGGTCATAATTGTTGCATTTATATGCTGAACATGGATATGCTTCATCATGTTTTCATTGGTTTGTTTTTGATCCATATTTACAAACCATGAATGGATATTATTCTTGATTATTGTGATTCAGATCATTGAAAATGTCATTAGCATAAAAGCATCTTGACATAGTAGATAATGATTGTGGACATAGCTTGTGATAACATAATTATGTTGCTATGACAAGCCAAACGATGTCTCTTAGAACAAAAATATTAATGCTTTTAGCTATTTGTTTGCTCTAAGAAATCAAAAGCAAAAATTTTGACTTTAAGATATTAATCTTACTTTCAAGATATATGATTAATCTGAAAATAAGGGCATAAGAAGAAACATGATGTTTTAGCTTACAACTTAGTAGCTCAAAATAAACTTGTTGAGATTTGACCTAAACTAACTCTTGATATCATAATGTCATATCTCAACACAATCAAGCTCTAATTTGCATAATCTTCTTCTTTCTTGAAATCAATCAACAGTTCTGAAAATATTCCAGAAACTTTTTCGGTCGAGAATTTGTCGACCAAGTGAACTTCGGTCGAGAAATTGTCGACCGAGCATGTCACTGATTTTCAGAATGTTATAGAATTGCTGAATTCTTTTGAAAATGATTCAAATTGCTACCCACTTGTGATTAATGACTGAACAATACAGTATAAATTATGGAAATCATCCTTGAAAGTTTATATAAGATTCAGTTGGTATAATTCTAAGTAATGCTTAAAGGAAATATCTGTTTTATGCTTTTATCATTACATAGGCAAACAAATGATTCATTGGTGACATGTCTTCTAGAAATGCTTATGTTATGAAAATTTCTCAATTGGTATCTTTAAAAGACTTGAGATATAAATTGTGCTTTCATGTTTAAAAAGGATGCTTTCATATTTACTAAACATGCTTAAAAATTGATATCTAATCAAGTAATTCACATATGAATGCTCAATTGGAAATCTGAAATTTTGCCTCTTGGTTAACATGAAATTTGACCAAGGGGCGCCATGGTCGTAGTCAAGGGCGACCTGAAATAAGCTTTGACAAAATGCTTATTTGGACATCATTTGATTGCACTTAATATTAGTATACTTTTGATAAAGGTAAAAATCAAAATTTAAAATTATTTGTGACCATAGAAGCATCAAACTGCTTAAATTGTAAGATTAAGGGGGAGCTCATAACAACAAATTGGTTTAATTGATTAAGAAGCTTAGAAAAACATTGTAAACAACATTTGAAGATTGTTACGACCTTAGTATTTTTACTCTTGATTATGAAGAAATCTATGAATTTCATAAAAATGATATATCTTGTACTTAAAGGAACTCTCTAAACAAATCAGGGCTTAACATCCCTTACATTTGGTTGGAGACATTTTTATGTACTCTAAGATTAAAGGATTCTCATTTAATTTAGGGCTTAACATCCCTTGATAAATGAGAAATAAATATACATTCATCATAATCTTAAGGGAATCTCATATCATTTCAAGGCTTAACATCCTTTGCAAATGATTGAGAAACAAATTGTGGATAAATTAGACAAAAATCCATGTTCCTAATAGTATATCTATTTAAGGGGGAGCATAATATAAAATTAAGGGGGAGAAGAAAAATAAAATATTCAACTTGGATATCTTTTTGAAATGACAAAGGGGGAGAAAGAATATAAAATCAAAAATATAAATGAGTTTCATAATATCTTGGCCAGCACTCACTTGCAAAATATAAATGGCTACAAAAGGTAATTTTCAGGTATGAAACTCACATGCTTTATATTTCCTTATTTCATTTTAGGAAATGTTTGTCATCTTCAAAAAGGGGGAGATTGTTGGATAAATTGGATATTATGATAAATCCCTTTGTTTCGATGATGACAAACATTTCATTCTTGATGATCTAACGTGCTACTTGAGTGTTGCAGGAAGAAAGTGGATGACAAAGTTCTAGGGAAACTATACGCTTGAATGATTGTAAATGTCATGCAATGTAATCAATTGTAAACTTGTACAAACATATAATGTACAAGTACTTAGATCTCATGTAAATCAAGCGTTAGATCTTCCCTAGCCAATCACCACACTTAGATAGGTCATCCCTTTGAAATAGGATCACATATGCACACTCATGCATTTACTTAGTGCCTAAATTGAAAGATTGAAACAGGGTCAATCTCGGTCGACCAAACTCCTCGACCGAGACACTCTCGGTTGACAAACTTCTCGACCGAGAATGACCTAAGTAGCCGTTAGACACAGCTGACAAGGTAGTTGGCAGTTGCAAATGAACGTTGATCCAGAGAGCCTGTCGGTCGATAAAACTTCGATCGAGTAGGTATCTCGGTCGACAAATTGTCGACCGAGATGGTCTCTGACAGCAACTGCAGAATAAAGCAACTAGCCGTTACTAACGCACCTAACTTATACCTAACGGCTAGTTAAGCACTTAGAAACCCCTAGAAGTTGTCTAGAACGTCCTTAAGCATCCATAGGCCATTCCTATAAATAGGACAAGCCATAGGACACTAAAACACAACTCTTTACACTTGTGTTACACTTGAGAGTGAATTCTTATTGGCAATCTCTTTTGAAGCAATAGAGCAAATTCCTACATTGGCTATTCAATCCTATTGCTCCCATTTCGTGTCCTATAGGCTAGCATCTCCTTACCACAACACTTACACTTTTACACTCATTGGTTAGGAGATTGATACGCTTGATATAGGTAAATCAAGCCTTGTGCTTAAAAGGATAAGTTGTAATTTCTGTTTTCCTTTTTGTTCCTTTTTATCCTTTGTATTCTCCTTGCTACTCCTAGGGTTGGAGGCTGCAGATTGGAGAAGGTTCTTCTCGGAGGAGAAGGTGGACTTCAAGCTACTTCAAAGAAGGCTATCGCACGGGAAGCTACTTCAAGAAGGCTATTGCAACAAGAAGCTACTTCAGGAGGAAGGCTGCTTCAAGGTGGTGCAATTACTTCTAGGTGAAGGCTGCTTTAAGGTTGGGCGATTACTTCTTGGTGAAGGCTGCTTGAAGGGTTTAGGGAAAGAAATTGTAATTTTATGTAAAGTCCTTGCGAGGTAATAAAATTAATTTCTTTCCAAATCCCAGTTGGGTAAGCAACCGGGTAGTGGACTGACAGCTTTAGTATTTGCTAAAGTTGGAACCACTCTAAATCCTTGTCCCCTTGTCCAATACTTTTGGGGTTGATTGTTTGAGTTCAATAATTGTTAAAATTATATATAAAACTCTATTCCCCCCTCTAGTAGTTTTCAATACTCTTGTGAATATAGACCCTGAATGGATGATGTGGAGGCTTCTCCTTCTTTTGAAGAAGAGGGTTGTCAGTCTACTATCTCTTCTAGCTTCTGCCTTCAAAGATCCAAGATTGATCGTATGGGTGTGAGTGGTTGTGGAATTTGATAGGACTTTGTGTCTTTGATGATATGATGATGTGACAAATCGAGGTGGTGATGAATGCATATTCATCATAATATTCGGTTGCCATCTTGGGCTCATTTTGACTCAATACATCCGATTTCATCTCTAAAATCTCACAATATGCAAAATTGATTAATTGATTCAATTATCAAGATTATTAATTGAGTTTATGTTGATTTTATGCAGGTCATGATAAAGTTCAACCATCAGATCGAACCCACCTCAATTTAACCCTAATCCACCTTCAACATAATCATCATCACCCCTTGCTTCATTCCACCTTTATCTCCATCAGCCATCATCTGAATCAAACCCTAATAAGTGGGGCCCACCTTTCTCATCAACTGGAACTACCTTCACCCAAGACACTCTCATCCTTGGTCTTGACCAAACGGTCTTGATCAAACGGTTTCATCCATTCGGTTTGGACATCTCTCAGTCTTAGCCATTCATCTGCATGGTCTTCAAACCATGAGCCTTTCCACATCACCAGATCGTGGATCGACGCTTCTAATTCACCTACCTAAACGGTCTTGTGTTCTTTTTCTTTACACAATTTTCTCCAAATGGTTTTCCTTCCATACGGTCTCAAGACCATGTGCGGCCACACGGTCTCAAGACCATATGAGCAACCGCAACCACCACCATCACCTACCGCATGGATCTCCCGCCAAGACCCGCAACAAGACCATGAGGTTTGCTTTCGATCCTCCTAGACCGTTTACATCTCCAAACTGTGAGACCATTTTGACGATCAAAACGCTGAGACCAATCAGACGTAAGACCGTTTGCTGAAGACTGTATGGACGAGAGACCCAAGACCGTTCGGAAGCCAAGATCATTAGGCGCAAGACCGTTTGCTGAAGACAGCATGACCGATTGGAGTAGAAACTATGAAGGTTGGGTTTGCAAAGACAGATAGAAGTGAAGAGCCCTAGACCAATAGGGCAGTAAGAGAATGGTCTTGCAAGACCGTTTGGATAGAGACCCAAACTGATAGGCTGAAGATCGTTTGGATGGAGACTGTATGGTCGCTGACTCAAGACCGTTTGGCCATTAAACGGTCTCCAAGACCATTTGGACAAGAGTCCTAGACCGTTAAGAAGACTAAACAGTCTCCAAAACTGTTAAAGCAAAAGTGTAAAAATTGCAGCTGGGCCCAAATTGTGAAGACCCCAACTAGTGCCTATAAATAGTACCAACATGGTCCTCATTTGGGGCATCAGATCTGGGACACCGCCAAGCCGCCCAAATGCAAGATTCAATCAAGATCCATCGTCCACGCTACTGTCACTTTACCTGCTCCTCTTACTGTGAGCAAGGAGGTCAAGACGAGAAAGAAGGTGGAGTAGAAGATCTGCCTGGTCTGCCTTGGTGGTTCTTCCTCCTCGTCCAGATCTTCCCCGGCTCGAGTAGATGACCGCATCATCTTCACTGAGCTGCGACTACCTTCTACATCATGCTCATGGTGGAATCTTCACTCTCTATTTTTCTTCTTATTTCTCACATCATGAGCTAGTAGTTCCTTTTTGCTGGGGTGCAGGGACTAGCCCTTCTGCCCATGCTTTCATGTCTTTTCATTTTTACATTTCAAGGCAATCTATGTAACTTTTCATTTCATTGTTAATCGTCGATGTTTTCTTGTAGACTGATCACCTACTTCCTTTTATCTTGTTCTTTCCTATGTTGGGAGAACTTCAATATGTAGGATAGAATGTCGATTAATGTGGTTGACTCCCAAACTAGAAATAGAATGGAATTCCTTGAGGTTGTAAGTGTATGATCCGTGAGGGGACGAGCCATCTAGCCCACGGTGACACTTCTGTGTTCCTAATGCTTGTATAGGGGGGGCACAACTTCATTTGGATATATGTATCTTCAGAACCGTAAGTGTATGATCTGGATGGCGACAAAACATCTGATGCCTAAGGTGATGCGTACGCGGGCCTAAACATCCATTCAGGAGGGTTTGCAACAGTTCTATTTGGATAGTTAGATCTTGCATGGATGTTTGGTGAAGGGATGCATTTGCATGAGTAGTGGTGGTGAAACCCGGTACCATCCCAGTGATTCCATATCATTAATCTAGATCCAACTTTTAATCCTGCTCTTTACTTTCTTGCAATTAGTTTAATTAACCTCAAATCAAACAATCGTTCTAAATATTATTCATAATTGAACTAGACTCGACTAACAACGATTCTTAAAAATGTTTTCCTTTGGGATTTGATGCTTAACTATACTATAATAAGATACATCCGCTTGCGGGTGGTATTATTACACGAGGTTTTGGTAAGAACTCAGGGATTTCAACCCTGAGTGAGTTCGTTAGTGCGATAATATTACACGTCAAATTCTAGCGCCGTTGTCGGGGACAACGGAATCAGTTAGTCAAATCTAGTTCTTTTAAGGCTAATCTAGGTTTTTGTTTTCCTTTTGATACAATCGATCATGTACTTGAATTAAACTCTACTCCATCACTCTTATTTCAGAAAGATTTTTCCATCTTAGGTACCCCCAAAAGACTAGTGCATGCACCGCTTGAACAGTCCCAGACTCTCTGCTAGTTTTGACCTAGAGATAGATAGGACCTTTCATCATCAAAATAGAGAGAACCAAGAAAGAATGGATCAAGAGGAGGAAATATCCCGAAGGGTAGATCAAGCCCTTAATACACAGAGAGAAAGGCTCATGCAAGAAACCAGAGCCGCAGTTCAAGAAGAAATCCAAGCAGCACAAGCAGTAGTGCAAGAAGCAGAACTGGAAAAGGATCTTAGGGAGTTCACAATCCCTAAAGTTGCTAACGTTCATCATCCAATACAACCCCCTCCCATCAATGCTCCAAATTTCAAAATACGAGCACATTGGATTACCTTGCTTCAAAATAGCCCATTCTATGGTAAACAAGGAGAAGATAGCCAGGAACATCTTCTAAGGTTTATCGATCTATGTGCTATGAAAAAGCAAAAATGGAGTCTCGGATGATGTCATTCGACTTCGAATTTTCATATATTCTCTTGCCAATAGAGCTATAAGATGGTACAACTCCTTGCAATGTGAACCCATCACTACTTGGGAACAACTTCAAAATGTTTTTCTGGAAAAGTTTTGTCCTCCCTCTCTCACCTATGAAATTAGGGGTTGAATAATAATGTTCACTCAAGCCCCTGGAGAAACCCTCGTTGAAGTATGAGAAAGATACAAAGAGGTTCTATGCAAGTGTCTACAACACGACATTCCTAAAAATCAGCTGATTGAGATCTTCTATAGAGGTTTGGATGACGATATCAAGAGATTCTTAGACTCCTCATTCAGAGGAAACTTCATGCATCAAAGTTATGATAGAGCATGGAAGGTTGTCACCCTTGGAGCTAAAAATCAAGCTAATTGGGGTAGGTATGTAGGTAAAGGTGTGTTGAAGATGGCTATGGCTGAAGTTATTCTAGAATACAAGTCTATTGTTGAAACCCTCAAACTCTTAGTTGCCAAGCAAGACCATATCGAAATGTACCTTGTTGTATTTGGAAGAGTACGTTCACCCCTTCAACAACAACAATCGATCAAGTCAGCTTCATTATTCTGTGAAACATGTAAAGGTATTGATCATTCCATTTTAGCATGCAATGTTCTCTATGATGTTGTTCTTAGCAACGCATGTGGCAAAGGAGATAATAGTCAAATGGAAAATCTTAATGCTGTCAACATCATTCCTGGTCAAGGATACTACACTCTGAATCAAAATAGGAACCATCCTGGTTTTCAATATGGAAATCCTTCAGGAGTGGAAAACTCATGACAACTTGGTCCAAATAATCAACAATGAGGCCCACCAGGATTCCAGTATAACCAACAACAAAGTTTTGGGAATCAAGGAAACTTTAGGTGTAACTTTTAGAATAGGAACTACAATAATTACCAGAACAACTCTCAATTTTAGAATCCCAACCAAACCCCTTATCAACAATTAGGGCATCAAGCCAATCCTATCTCTCTGGATGACAAAATAACAGCAATTGAGAAAATGTTGTAGTCACAACAGACTATGATAGCTAACCAACAAGCCCATCAGAAATCTATTGAATCTCAACTAGCTCAACTTGCAGCTAGCATGAAGCCACCTACCAGAGCCTTTGCTGGCCAGCCAAAAAATAACCCTAAACACCTTGAGCAACTAAAGGCTGTCACCACTAGGTCTGGAAAAGACTATTTTGATCCTCCGGTCAAGACACCTTTGGTTATTACAGATGAGGATGAACCTGTGATTGTCCAAGAATCTAAAACACCTGAGTCTCAACCAAAGGGACCAACAACAACTGATAAGATATATGAGGAAAGTCCTGAAAAACCTATTGATACCAAAAAATAAATTCCAGAGCCAGACGTGTCAGTATACAAACCTTGCCCCCCCTTCCCTTCTTGTTTAAGGCAAACTAAGTTTAAAGAAGCTATGAAGAAGCTTCATGTTGATATACCCTTCCTGGATGTGCTAGCTGAGATACCATCCTGGATGAAGTACTTGAAGTCACTTCTCACAAGGAAATATATAACTGAAGAGTATGAGATAGTCAAGTTAGAAACAACTACTTCAGACATCATCCATAGTAAGATGCCAAAGAAACAGAAAGATCTAGGATCTTTTGGGATTTGTTGCCATATCAATGATTCATCTTGTAAGAAAGGATTGGCAGATCTTGGTGCCAATATTTCCATCATGACACTTAGCCTTTGCAAGAGGCTAGGGTTTGCTTAACTTATCCCAATTGGCATGACCATATAGCTCGCAGATAATACTGTAACCCTCCCTTTGGGTATCATTGAAGATGTCCTGTCAAGGTAGGCAAAGATTCCTATGTTTCGTTTGATTTTGTCATCATGCACATAAAGGAAGACACTAGATACCCTCTCCTCTTTAGATGTTCGTTCCTCGCCACTGCAAGAGCTCTGATTGATGTTGAAGCAGGAACCTTGCTGCTTAGACTAGGTAAAGAAACCCTTGATTTCAAAGTTTTTGAAAGTATGTGAAGACCAATCATGCAAGAAGAAGTCTACTTGATAGAGTGCATAGAGCATATGTCACTCCTCATGCAAGAGGATTATGAAAAAGACGATCTTCTAGAAGTGGCTCTAACAAACCCATCTGCTGATGACTCCTTTAATAAACAAATAACGGATTGTATTCTCCAACTCAACACTGTCGAGGAAGATCCTGGAGCCAAAATTGAGGAACTCAAAGCTACGGATGTTACTGAAGAAACATGTGAGAAACCACAAGCTCCTGAAATGAAGCTCCTACCCAAAGGATTGAAATACGTGTTTCTAGATGAACACAAGGTCTAGCCAGTCATCATAAATTCAGATCTAACGGTAGAATAAGAAGATTAACTTTTGATGGAATAAAAGGTAAGAATAAAAGCAATCGACTACAATATGAGTGATCTCACCGGGGTCAGTCAAGAACTATGCATGCACAAAATCCTCATGGTGGAAGATCACAAGCCAACCATTTAACACCAAAGGAAACTTAATCCAAATATGAAAGAAGTTGTCTGCCTTGAAGTTATAAAGTTGCTCAAGACATGTATTATCTATCCGATATATGATTCACCATGGGTAAGCCTCGTGCATGTTGTTCCGAAGAAAGGTGGAACTACTATGATTCAAAATGAAAACAATGAACTCATCCCCACTCGAACAGTCACAGGGTGGAGGATGTGTATTGATTATAGGAAGTTAAACAAGGTGACTCGAAAGGATCATTTCCCAATGCCTTTTCTTGATCAAGTCTTAGAACGGTTGGCTCATCAAGAATATTTCTGTTATCTCGATGGTTACTCTGGATTCTATCAAATTCCTATACATCCAGATGACCAAGAGAAAATGAATTTTACTTGCCCATTTGAAACAAATGCCTTTAGAAGGATGTTGTTCAGTCTCTGTAATGCACCTGCAACTTTCCAACGTTGCATGGCAGCTATATTCGGTGGTCTCACTGAAACTATCATGGAAGTCTTTATGGATGATTTTTTTGTATATGAAGATTCATACGACTCGTGCCTGAAGCACCTCTCCCTTGTCCTCAAACAGTGTGAAGAAGCACATCTTCTGTTGAATTGGGAGAAGTGTCACTTTATGGTAAAAGAAGGCATTGTCCTTGGTCATAGAGTCAGCAGTCGAGGTATCGAGGTAGACAGAGCAAAAATTGAAGTGATTTCCAAACTCGCCATCCCAACAAGTGTAAGAGAAGTTCATGCATTCCTAGGTCCTGTGGGCTTTTACAGACGGTTTATAAAGGATTTCTCCAAGATAACCAAGCCGATGATGAATTTGTTGCTAAAGGACGCTGATTTCCATTTTGATGAAGAATGTGTGAGGAGTTTTGATAACCTGAAACGTGCCCTTACAACAACACCCATCATCAGAGCTCCTGATTAGGATCGCCCATTTGAAATTATGTGTGGTGCCAGTGATTACGCTGTGGGTGTTGTCTTAGGCCAATGTATAGAAAAGAAACATTATGTGATCTACTATGCATCGAAGACCCTCGATGAAGCTCAGAGGAACTATGCAATGGTGTGCTCCCTTCAATGGTGTTACACACTACTCAGTTTGGAGTTTTGAATAGATGCAACCCCGCAAACGAAAGTGCATGTGTGGATTCACTTTCACAATTTATGAAACCTAACTTAACACCTACTTCTACTAAAATAGCTACACCAGCAAGCGTATGGGGTCGTGTCGTAGTATCGGGAGGTGGCAAGTATAGGGTCGTCCATAGGGAAAAGAGGGGGCACTAGAGCTAGGTTAGTTTTATTGGGTTCCTAGTGCATAGATTAGGGTTTGAGGGTTTAAAGGTGATTTGATTGTTAAACTACTATGAATAAATGACGAATTAAAGAGAAGAATGAAGTCAATGTTAACCCTAGACTAGATTAAGACTAAGTAGGAAAGAAAGGACTAAGCTAGGTATGAAAAGGCAAATTATACTAAGGCAAGCAAGAGTGAAGTAAAAGAGCAACTAAAGAGCTACGCTAGAATGAACAAGACAAGAGCAAAGCAAGAAGCTAACTAAGCAAGGAAAGAACTAATTAAGCTAAGCAAGCACAAAACTAGGGTTTCAAGCAGTAAAGAGATGTGAGGTCTGTTTAGGGGTATGAACTTATCACTTAAGTTGGGGGGTTACATATGAACATTATGATTCCATTTTGATAATCCAAACCAAACAACAAGTTAGAGTCCAATGAATTAACCTAAGCTACTAACTGGCCATGGATATGCTAGGTTGTGCATAGGGGAACTAGTCCCTAACACCCCCTACTATCCTTATGAGGCTCAATTGGGTTAGGGATTAGGTTCAAATCCATTAAAGTCTAATGAAGTATAGGTTTCTAGATTATGCATTCCTAGGGAAATAAGGGGCCGAGGGTAGTAATGAGGAGGTGAAATTAGGGTATTGGACCCCAATTCCCCCACATTCTAGCTTTATGAAGGCTCCATGCTAATTGCACTAGAATTATCTAATCTAGCTACTTAGATCTCTCACTTAGTATTAGGGAGATTGATTAGGATGTAGGAAGATGCGGGGCAACATAGGGATCCAACAATTGGATCTAGGGGCAAATCCCAAAATTCACACATATAAGCAATTTGCCTAAATTCCTAGGTGATTGCACACACAAACCAATAAGCAATCCATGGAGAATGACATAGAAATAGAATATAATCATTAAAAAATGGAATTACAATGTTTACATGTCATTTTCCCCCCAACATGGTATCAAATTAACATAATTTCCTCCAAACGGACCACCCATAGGGGCATAGCTACTCATAGAAATGGAAAATACAAAAAGAGAGAAGAAAGAGGTAGAGGTGGCCATGGAGCTCGAAGTAGTGGATGAAATACCCCTCTCCAGCAACTGCAGGTCGTCCTCTGCCCTCCTCCAGGGTGTAAGGGTGAAGAATGAAGGGGATTATGGGTAGGAACTAGTCTAAACTAGTGATTTGGTGGTGGAAATGGTGAAATGGAGTGGAATGTAATGGATGGAAATTTAGGGAGCTAGGAGGTGGTGGAAGGTAGCTACCCTCGTGCCCCAGCTGCCACCTAGGTATATATAGGTGTGGGGAGGAAGCACTAGGTCAAGTAGGGGCAAAATGGGTAAAGTAGTGAAAACTAGGTGGGTTAGGTGAGTAGCACGGTCGTGGTAGGGCACCACGGTCGTGGTGGGTAGGGTACACCACGACCGTGGTGGATGGGCATAGTCGTGGGTTTATTCCATCAAAGTTAATAGGGTTTTGGTCGATTTTGGGCTGAAATGGCCACGGCCGTGGTGGGTTGAGGGTAGCACACCCGTGGTGAGATCTGGTAGCACGGCTGTGCTGTGTGGCACGGCCATGGTGGAAGATGGTAGCACGTTCGTGCTGCGTGGCACGACCGTGGTGGGTGGTCACAACACGGCCGTGCTGCGTGGCACGACCATGGTAGAGTATGCTCTGCAGCTGCTTCAAAACTGAGATTTTTTCTATGATTTCTTCATTTGTAGCACAACCGTTTTGTGTTACCATGGTCGTGTTGAGGGTTTTTCTTGCACTTTGAGCTTCAAACTTCATTATCCATGGACTTCTTTGCTAAAGATTGACTTTTGGCCACTAGGGGTAGGTTGGGGGAGCTCTGGGGCCTTCATTGGCCCCCTCCATCTCTCTCATCCATCCAAGCGTGATCCAAGTACCTGAAAAACATTTAAATAGTGTCCATAAGTGCATTTTACACAAATATGCATATTAAGGGAAATAACATGTAATATAATAGGTATAGATGTGATTGAAATGCAAAATGCCACAAGATGAAGCCCTAAAATAGGGATGAATCACCACCCCAAACTTGAAACATACTTGTCCTCAAGTATGCTCTAACTCAATCTCTCTACAAATTTTCCACAATCAAGAAATGACAAATGCAATATAAAAGATGATTGTTGCTGAATGGGATCAAAGATGAAAAATTACATGCATTTCACCTCTCTCCTCTCCTACTTCCACAATTCAACCATGAAAAGAGCACAAAGCATATGAACTTCAAATATAGCGCATAGAATACACAAGTTATCCATACTTCTTCCATAAAGTTTTGGGTTAACCGTTTCATGATGGTGTTAGTCAAGGCTGAGTAGGAGTGTTATTTCACATTCATGCATTCACTCTTATATTTCAAATCATACTAAATGACCCACGTGGCTACGAAAAAAGGAAAAATGCGCTAAGTTTGATGCTTCTTAGCTCAATGGGTATGAAAGTGGAAGAAAGGGTTGCAGTAAGATTTTTGGAGTGTTTTTACACACTCATCTTTTCTTTATTTGAATGCTCTTAAACAGGAGCAACCTTTTATTTTATTTTTGCTTTTCTTTTTCTTTGCCCTTGGTGTAGATATGATATATGGTGGATGGAGTGAAACGGGGAGATAAAGATATGTCCACCCCAAATTTTTGGAGGTGGCCTAGGCTGATTATGTGCACTAGGGTATCTTTTTATGAGGCAGAGGGGTATGAAGATGGTGGAAGAATAGTCAAGTCAAAGAGGGGTCATTGGTATGATTTTCCACATAAGACATCCTGCATGAAAATTAATCCAACACTTCATCTAAGATATCACACCACATGAATGAACAAGATGAAATTGATATATCAAACAAGTGATTCTACAAACATTAAGCGTTCAAAGCTTGCTCAATTTCAAAATTCAACCAATTCAATCATAATCCTAAGAGAGGTGATGCACATGTAAAAAGTCACCCATTGATACCACTTAACAACAAACAATGGTAATTCACTTACATTTGTCCAAGTTCATCATTTTTACTTAAAATAGTAGAGATTGGGTCAAAACACACTTTTTAGATAAGAAATTCCAAATTTGGGAAAAATTGGCCAAAATGGTGACAAGTTGCCTTCAATCACATCTAAACCCTATATTATTGAACTTAAAATAGTAAAATAGAAACTACTAGCTATAACATGCAACAATTACCAAAAATTTGCATGATATACAATGCATGGCAAGAAGAACAATTTTTTTAAAAAATTTTTGCAAAAGTTGCAAGAAAGTAAACTACATGACATGCAAGTCTGCAAAGTAGTAAAGATGACTAATATAGATAGCAAAAACAAGAAAAGAATAGTGGATGTGGCAGGTGAAATGTAAAGTGAAACTAGGGCATACCTGCCCTACCACCCCAAACTTTTGAATCATGATGTCCTCAACATGATCCTAGAGTTTAGGATGATAGGGTAGACGATCATGGCTCTCTCGAGGCTCTGGCGGTGTTCCTCCCTGTGGTGGAGGATATGCATAGTAGCTTCCACACTAGTCTACCTTCAGTGGATTAAATTGGTCTACAGCACGGCCGTTCTGCGTAGACGGACATGGTGGCTTCAAGTTGCACGGCCGTGGTGCAGTCCTTTGGCAGCTTTTCTCAATTTTGCTTCTGAATCCAGGGACATGGTGTCTTTTTCATGCAAATGACCACGGTCGTATTGATGTGCCACGGCCATGGTGGTCCCTGTAGCTGCTACTCTCAAAATGAGGAACGTCAAAAACTCAAAAACTTGACCCAAAGTGATTTTTCTTCGAATCCTTCTCTCAATTGTACTCAAATTTCCTTCATTTCACCCTGTTACCACCTGCACATCTTAAAACTAGACAAAAACTATTAAACACAAGCGTGTTTGTTTGTTTTCTTTGAAAAATGTAAAAACAAAGCAAAAAGTATCAAAAATGTAGATTGGGTCAAAAATTCCCAAACCTAGGTGGGTTGCCTCCCACAAGCACTAAGTTTCTTGCCTTCAGCTAGGCTTCTTGGTGATTCTTCAAAATTCACCCAATTGGAATCCTCATGTTCCCATTCTTGAAAAATATGCATCCTTCACTAGCACTCACTCTATTTTCCTCATCCCTTTCATCATAATAATCATCACCAATTTCTTCACCTTGGTGTCCTCTGAAATGCTCATTTGGACTCGTGAAGTGATCATGTCCAATATCCCTATCTTGGACTAGCCGGGTTGGGGTCTTGTACATGTTGATGTTGATATTCATGTCCATGAATGAGAATGTCATAGTGCCACTGCACACATGAATGTCAGCATCAGTTGTAGATAAGAATGGTCTTCCCAAGATGATGGGAATCATCCTATCCTCTAGCTCCATATCAAGTACAATGAAATCCGTCAGGAACACCGTGCCTTTTTCTTTATCTATCATCACCAAAACATCATCCACTCTACCCCTAGTCACTTTTATGGATCTATCTACCAACTGGAGAGTGCAATGTGTCGGCTTCAACTTGCCTAAGCCCAGCTTAACATAGACATAATATGGCATCAAATTCACACTAGATCCCAAATCAAGCAAGGACATGTCTATGGGATGTCCCCCTATGTAACTAGGTATGAGTGGGGCTCTTGGGTCATTTCTCTTCACGGGCAGGGAATGTTGTATGATGGAGCTCATCTATTACAAGGATGACACAAATGTGGCGATCAATAGTGAGTTTCTGGCTGGTCTTCAAATATAGACGTCGGATGTCCTTATTAACCGACGTTTAATGTTAACATCGTCGGTTTTACTAAAAAATGGATGCCTCTAAAAGCGACGTTGAATGTTGTTTTTGTAGTAGCTCCTTGACTTATCATGAGTTTCATCATTTCTTCCATAGCCTTCATCACTTTTACATTGGGATCATTAGAAACAGAAGTCTCACTAAAGACCCGACTACCATCACAAATCATGCTAGAAGTTTGGTTCCTTGAATTTTCTGCCAATTGCTCAAACAACGACCATGACTCCTCCAGTGGATTTGTCATGAAAAAACTTCCACAAGAAGAATCCACTATAGCTTGATCCCTTGATGACAAACTGGAGTAGAACGCTTGTACAAGCTGCCACAAAGGTATCTCATGATGCGGTCACTCTCTCAACAGCTTTTGCAACCTATCCCAAGCATCATGGAACTTTTCATTATCCATTTGGCTGAAACTCACTATTGATCACCACATTTGTGTCATCCTTCCAATAGAGTAGAACTTCCTCAAGAATTCCATATTCATCTCACCCCAACTCATGATGTGTCTCCTTGAATCATACCATTCCTTGGCCCTATCCTTGAGTGAAAAGGGGAACAATGTGAGCCAAATTGAGTCATCACTTGTCGTTGACGTTCTGAAGGTGGCACACATCTCTAGGAAGGCATCCACATGCTTGTAGGGGTTTTCACTCTCTGAGTCATAGAAGGTGGGCAGGAGCCCAAGAAGGCCTGGAGGAATAGAAAATTGCTCCCCTTTCATTAGGGTGACTCTAGATGTAACAGGTGACTAGTAGTTGCTCGGCATGAAGTAATCTTGCGAGGTGCATTTTTGTCTTCCATCTCGTTTCCTCCCGAATGGCTTGTCACATGCACAAAGCACAACCAAACAAAGGAAAGCAAGTAAGTAAACCGGAACACAAAGAATGCAAAGAAAAATGAATAAAGAATAGCAATGATGAGGGAAGTAGGAAAAGTCAAAGAAAAACTAACTAGCTAGGCCGAACTCCTCTAATCCCTGACAACGGTGCCAGAAAGCTTGGTGCGCTCCCGCCAATGGTGTTACATGCTACTCAATTTCGAGTTTTGAATAGATGCAACCTCGTGGATGGAAGCGCACGTGTGGATTCACTTTCAAAATTTATAAAACCTAACTTAACACCTACTTCTACTAAAACAGCTACACCCGCAAGCGCACGGGGTCATGTCGTAGTATAGGAAGGTGGCAAGTATAGGGTCGATCCACAGAGAAAAGAGGGGGCACTATAGCTAGGTTAGTTTTTCTGGGTTCCTAGTGCAAAGATTAGGGTTTGAGGGTTTAAAGTTGATTGATTGTTAAACTACTATGAACAAATGAGGAATTAAAGACAAGAATGAAATCTATGTTAACCCTAGACTAGATTAAGACTAAGCAGGAAAGAAAGGACTAAGCTAGGTATGAAAAGGCAAATTACACTAAGGCAAGAAAGAGAGAAGTAAAAGAGCAATTAAAGAGCAACACTAGCATGAACAAGACAAGAGCAAAGCAAGAAGCTAACTAAGCACAGAAAGAACTAATTAAGCTAAGCAAGCAAAAAACTAGGGTTTCAAGCAGTAAAGAGATGTGTGGGCTGTTTAGGGGTATGAAATTATCACTTATGTTGGGGGGTGACATATGAACATTATTATTCCATTTAGATTATCCAAACCAACCAACAAGTTAGAGTCTAGTGAATTAACCTAAGCTACTAACTGGCCATGGATATGCTAGGTTGTACATAGGGGAACTAGTCCCTAACACCCCCTACTACCCTTATGAGGCTCAATTGGGTTAGGGATTAGGTTCAAATAAAATTGAGTCTAATCAAATCTAGGTTTCTAGATTAGGCATTCCTAGGGCAATTAGGGGCCGAGGGTAGTAATGCAGAGGTGAAATTAGGGCTTTGGACCCCAATTCCCCCACATTCTAGCCTTGAGAAGGATCCATGCTAATTGCACTAGAATTATCTAATCTAGCTACTTAGATCTCTCACTTAGGTTTAGGGAGATTGATTAGGATGTAGGAAGATGGGGGGGCAACCTAGCGATCCAAGAATTGGATCTAGGGGCAAATCCCAAAATTCATACATATAAGCTATTTGCCTAAATTCTTAGGTGATTTCACACACAAACCAACAAGAAATCCATGGATAATGATATAGAAATAGAATATAATCATTAGCAAATGGAATTCCAATGTTTACATGTCATTATCCCCCAACATGGTATCAAAGTAACATAATTTCCCCCAAACAGCCCACCCATAGGGGCCTAGCTACTCATAGAAATGGAAAATACAAAAAGAGAGAAGAAAGATATAGAGGTGGCCATGGAGCTCGAAGTAGTTGCTGAAATCCCTCTCTCCAGTAGATGTCGGTCATCCTCCTCCCTCCTCCAGGGTGAAAAGGTGAAGAATGAAGGGGATTATGGGTAGGAACTAGTCTAAACTAGTGATTTGGTGGTGGAAATGGTGAAATGGAGTGGATTTGAGGTGGATATGGGGTGGAATGTAATGGATGGTGATTTGGGGAGCTAGGAGGTGGTGGAAGGTAGCTACCCACTTGCCCCATCCACCACCTAGGTATATATAGGTGTGGGGAGGAAGCACTAGGTCAAGTAGGGGAAAAATGGGTAAAGTAGTGGAAACTAGGTGGGTTTGGTGAGTAGCACGGCCGTGGTAGGGCACCACGGTCGTGGTGGGTAGGGTAGACCACGACCATGGTGGATGGGCATGGTCGTGGGTTTATTCCATCAAATTTAACAGGGTTTGGTCGATTTTGGGCTGAAATGGCCACGGTCGTGGTGGTCACCACGGCCATGGTGGGTTGAGGGTAGCACGGTTGTGCTGCGTAGCATGGTCATGGTGGGATCTGGTAGCAAGTCCATGCTACATGGCACGGCCATGGTGGAAGATGGTAGCACGGTCGTGCTGCGTGGCACGTTCGTGGTGGGTGGTCGCAACACGGCCATGCTGTGTGGCACGGCCGTGGTAGAGTATGCTCTGCAACTTCTTCAAAAATGAGATTTTCCTATGATTTCTTCATTTGTAGCACGACCGTTCTATGTTACCACGGCCATGTTGGGGGCTTTGCTTACACTTTCAGCTTAAAACTTCATTATCCATGGACTTCTTTGCTTAAGCTTGACTCTTGGCCACTAGGGGTAGGTTGGGGGAGCTCTGGGGCCTTCTTTGGGCCCCTCCATCTCTCTTGCCCATCCAAGTGTGATCCAAGTACCTGAAAAACATGTAAATAGTGTCCATAAGTGCATTTTATAGAAATATGCATATTAAGGTAAATAACATGTAATCTAATAGGTATAGATGTGATTGAAATGCAAAATGCCACAAGATGAAGCCCTAAAATAGGGATGAATCATGCAACTATTGAGAAGGAACTCCTTGTAGTAGTGTATGCCTTTGACAAGTTCAGATCCTACCTCATAGGTTCAAAAGTCATTGTCTACACAGATCATGCAGCTATCTATTACCTCCTAGTAAAGAAATATGCTAAACCTAGGTTAATTAGATGGATACTCCTATTGCAAGAATTTGATCTTGAGATAAGAGATAAGAAAGGTACATGATTCTCTTCCGGACGACCAACTTATGAAAGTTTCAAAACTACCCCTTGGTACTCAGATTATGTGAACTACCTTGCTGCTGGTGTCATCCACCTTGAATGCACCGGGAATGCACTGAAGAAATTCATGAATTATGTGAAACAGTACCACTGGGATGGGTCGTAACTTTTCAAGCTCTGTACTGATGGTCTTTACAGATGTTTTATCACTGTGGAAGAAGCCCAACTTATTTTAGAGCAATGTCACTCAGGCCCAGTTGGAGGCCACATGAGTTCTAAGAAAACTGCCTTGAAGGTTTTGCAATGTGGTTTCTTTTGGCCAACCATTTACAAAGACTCCTATAACTTTGTTCTATCATGTGACAAATGTCAAAGAATAGGTAACATAACAAAGAGAGATGAGACGTCACTGTAACTATGGCAAGAAGTAGAGATTTTTGATGTTTGGGGTGTGGACTACATGGGTCCATTCCCATCCTCGCATGGATTTTCCTACATCCTAGTTGCGGTTGATTATGTTTCAAAATGGGTCAAAGACATACCAACCATCACAAGCGATTCCAAACATGTCATCAAAATGTTATAAGATATCATTTTCCCCAGATTCAGAGTCCCACACACTGTGATATCCGACGGAGGTTCTCATTTCCTAGAAAGAAGCTTTGAAGCATTACTGAAGAAATATGGTGTAACACACAAGGTAGCCTCATCCTACCACCCACAAACAAGTGGACAGGTAGAGGTTTCTAATCATCAACTCAAGGCTATTTTGAAAAAGATAGTAGGCCGCAACCAAAAAGATTGGTCAGTGAAAATCAATGATGCATTGTGGGCCTACCGAACCACTTTTAAGACTCCACTTGGAACTACACCATTTCGATTGATCTATGGGAAGTCATGCCACCTTCTTGTAGAACTCGAACACAAAGCATGGTGGGCAATAAAATAGCAGAATTTTGTCATGAAGAAGGTTGACCAAGCTAGGATTCTACAACTCCAGGAGCTGGAAGAACTCCGGATGACAACTTATGAGAATGCAAAAATCTATAAAGAATGCACGAAACTGAGGCATGATGGTCATCTAAAAAGAAAGGACATACAAGTGGGAGACCAAGTTCTATTATTCGACTCAAGACTGAAGTTATTTCTAGGGAAACTCCGTTCTCGCTGATCTGGACCTTACATTGTCAAGAGCATGTACCCACATGGTGCTTTCTCTTTATGGAGTGAAAAGTCAGGAGAATTTGTGGAAAATGGTCAACGCTTGAAGAGATATTTCACCTCATCCGACACAGGCACCGAAGCAATGTTGAAACTCACCAATCCAACATATCCACCATAAAGTTGAAGGAATCAAGTCGAGCCATCAATGTAAAACAAAGGCGCTTGTCTCGAGGCAACCCGATCAATAAATTCATATTTAGTTTTAATTTTGAATTATAAATTTTTCTTAATTTTGTTTTTACTTTTTAGATAATTTTTCACCAAATAAAAATCGCATCATGAGATGTTATCTTAATTTCTGATTGGTCTTCATTTTTAAGATTTTCAGATGGAGGACGCACACTGATTGGAACGCAACCACATCTGGTGGTCCAACCGGCATGAATCTTCCCCTCCATCTCAGATTTAGAGTTTTCTCAGGACGAGCAAATTCCTAAGTTTGGGGTGGAGGGTGGGTGCTACGTACTTCACTTTCCACCTTCACCCATTTATTTCAGACTTATGATTTCATCGTAGCATTTGTGACCAAAATTTTCAAATAAAATTTTCAAAATTTTTAAATTTTTTTCAAAGAATTTGAATAGAAACTTGATGAAGTTTTGACACTTTTCGTTTCAATCTCTATGCATTTTGAATCATGATACCCTACTTATTCGAAGCTGATCCTCAAAAGGACCATTTTTTTTAGACTAGCCTATCGATTGAAATCATCTTGTGAAGCTTATGAATGCTAACATCATGATCCTTCTTCAAAAATGGCAAGTGTCTGTCGAACTGATAGGGATCAAACACGTCGTGCTTCCTAACTGACTAGTGGAACAATAACATGGAACCCCCACTAGATCCTCATCAAGTCATTATTTGAGTAGAGTACGATAAAGAGAACGACCAGGTGCACTAAATTGGAAATCAAGTTGCATTCTGATCAGAACACTCTTCTACACTTCTTCTATCATCTTCATACCCCTCCATCCATCAAAAAGAAACAAAAACAGCCAAAACAGTGCCAAACCCTAAGTTCGGGGTGGCACACCACTTCCCTCTATATCTGCTACTTCCATACCCCTCACAAATTAATAGGGGCGTACCACCAAGAAAAGATGCCAAAGCTCACACAAAAAATGCAATCTCGGGTCGAATAGAGGAGAGATTTATTTCTTCCTTCCATAACACCATTCACTCCCTTTTCTACCTAAAGGCACAATAAATGCCTCCACTACCCTGAAATACACCAGTGTCAGATCAGATGCACACTTGTCATTCTATGGGTATCTCTGGACTCTTACAAAACTCTTTGACATGCTTGTTGTTAGAAAAAGTGAGGAGGAAGTGATGTTGGAAAGCAAACTCAGGAATGAATAATTGGTAAGATGTGTTTAGTGGTCTTAGGAAGTTGAGATGCTTAGTCATATTGAGCAAAAAGGAAACAATCGTTATGCGAAGAGGAGGCAATCACATGATCATAAAATATTCATTTGGAGACTATTTCAGATTTTGTGTTACTCGAGGACGAGCAACACTTAAGTTTGGGGTGTTTCATGAATGCACATTCATCATAATATTTAGTCACCATCTTGGGCTCATTTTGACTCAATACATCTGATTTCATCTTCCAAATATCACAATATGCAAAATTGCTTAATTAATTCATTTATCAAGATTATTAATTGATTTTATGTTGATTTTATGCAGGTGATGATAAGGTTCAACCATCAGATGGCACCCACCTCCATTTAAACCTAATCCACCTTCAACATAATCATCATCATCACTTGCTTCATTCCACATTTATCTCCATCATTCATCATCTGAATCAAACCCTAATAAGTGGGGCCCACCTTTCTCATCAACTGGAACTGCCTTCACCCAAGATACTCTCATGCTTGGTCTTAACCAAATGGTATTGGCCAAACAGTCTTGACCAAAGGATCTTGACCAAACAATCTTGATCAAACGGTTTCATCCATTCGACTTGGACATCTCTTGGTCTTAGCCATTCATTCGCAAAGTCTTCAAACCGTGAGCCTTTCCACACCATCAGATCGTGGATTGATGCTTCTCATTCACCTGCCTAAACGGTCTTGTGTTCCTTTTCTTTACATGGTTTTCTCCAAACGTTTTCCCTTCCATACAGTCTCAAGACCGTGTCAGGCCACACGGTCTCAAGATTGTGTGAAGCCTCACGGGCTTAAGACCGTATGGACAACCATGACCTCCACCATCACCTACCGCATGGATCTCCCGCCAAGACCCACAGCATGACCACGAGGTTTGCTTTTGTCCCTCTAAGACCGTTTGCATATCCAAACTGTGAGACCGTTTGGACGATCAAAATGCCAAGACCGATCTGAGGCAAGACCATTTTCCAAAGACCATATGGACGAGAGACCCTAGACTGTTTAGAAGCCAAGATCATTAGGTGCAAGACTGATTGCTGAAGATAGTAGGACCGATTGGAGTAGAAACCATGAAGGTTAGGTTTGTGAAGACCGATAGAAGTGAAGATCCCGAGACCGATAGTGCAGTAAGAGAACGGTCTTGCAAGACCGTTTGGATAGAGACCCAAACTGATAGGATGAAGATCATTTGGATGGAGACCGTGTGGTCACTGACTCCAGACCGTTTGGCCATTAAACGGTCTCCAAGACCATTAGGATAAGAGTACTAGACCATTAATAAGACTAAATGGTCTCCAAAACCGTTAAAGCAAAACTATAAAAATTGCAGTTGGGCCCAAATCGTGAAGACCCCAACTGTAACATCCCTGACCTGGGTTATAACCTAACCCTAGAAGTTTTGCCTAAATATGTAATTAAACACTTGTTATTACTCTCTGGCATGTAATTAAGTTCCTCAGGAACATATACTTTCAATTTTGCCCTTTAAAATCAAAGTTGTAATGTTGTTTTGTAATGTAGGGACCTATGTGCAAATTACCCAGTTTAAGGGTTTAACTTACAAATTGCACATGTAAAGATGTTCCTTTGATAATGAGACATCATATGAGTGAATATGATGAGGCATGATGAATTTCCCAAGCTTGGGCATTCAGATGCAGCTTGTGGAATGATCCTGGTGCTTAAAAACCCTAATTTGGAGTAAAGTGCAATTTACCCAAATTATGGGTGAAACTTGTAAAGTACACCTTCTAGAGCATATTATATGACCCTTGACATCATTTAGGGTAGAAATGATGAAAGGGATACATCAATGAATAATCAGATAAGAAAAGTGAACTTTGTGCATAAAATTCACCATGTATGTGTATGGAGACCTTCATATGTATACCCTAGTAGAAAGTTGATCTTTTCTACCCTTAGATCTTGAGCTTTGATGGACTTTTCTTAAAGATAGATGGCTTGGATGTGCCTTATAAACAAGGAGGGACTTAGATGAGAATCCCATGTTTTAGAGGTCCTTATGATGTAAAATAGCCTAAAGTATATAAGCCCTTGTCCTTGTAAACCAAGTGAACGGATCCTTCATTCTCTTCACTTCTCTTCTTTCTCAAATGGCTAAGGCAAAGCTCTGGATCTCAGGGAGGCGACCAAATAGTTCTAAGGTGATAAGAACCATCCTCAAGCTCGGATTCTTGCATGAATTCATCATACACGGTTGGTTCTATGGTTAACTCACTTAGTCTTCTTGTTCTAGCCGTCCATTCCTATCTTTCCTTGGAAGAATCACCCCTGGCCGAGTTGTGTAGCTCAAGACGCCATTAGTGTCTTGATGCTTGGAATCTTGGATCTCTAGGAACAATGTTTAAAGTGGGTTTTATAACTCTAAACTCTATACTTTATATGCATATCTTATTCTTGCAATTTTGTACCTAGTTCTTCTTCTACCTCCCTTCTTCCTTGCACTTTTGCAACCAAAATGGTGGAGTAACCAACCTCAACAGAGGTTCAAGATGATGGGAGTGGATTCCTAGGAAACTTTATCAAACGACCTTGGACCCTTTTGGTCCAAACGGTTGCAAACTGTTTGAAATCAAACGGTCTCAAACCGTTTGATCTCAAACGGTCTTGCAAGACCGTTTGGATCAAAACGGTCTCAAGACCGTTTGATAGAGTTGACCAAGGGAAGACCGTTTGAGGGTCTGCTAGTAACATATTGAATTTCATTCCTACAAAGAATCATAATCTAATTCATAACCAATTGAGAGTTGAGGGCACTTCAACACCCTAACCCTAATCAGGCTGATATTGTTGTTTTAAAGTATAGATCTTGTTGAGTTTTGGGTTGAAGGACCCAAACGGTCTCAAGACCATTTGGGGGTTCATCCAAACGGTCTCAAGACCGTTTGGTGACAACCCAAGACCATTTGGATGTCTAGGGTTGAGGAAGTTTGATGGGTTGAGGGTCCAATTACAATAATTTAATGAATTGTTAAAAATACTGATTTTAGACCTAATTAGGGTTCAACCCTTATCCAACCGACTTGGTTTTTGGTAAAACTTTGGGAAAACGGTCTCAAGACCGTTTGGATGATGTCCAAACGACCTCAAGACCGTTTGGGCCAAGTTTGGGCCCAATTGGTGGTCAATGGATAGGTTCAACCCTGATTTTTTTCACATTGTTGAACATTGATGACTATCCGATTGAAACCCTAATTGAGATGGATTTCACCATAATTAGCTTTCAATTGAGGTTCAATTTGGTGTTCAATTGATCAAGCCTAACCCTAATTAACTCAATTTGTAAGTGGTTAACATGGTTTTGGCCAATTGAGGACTTCAACAAAGATAACCCTAAACATTTGTAACTTTTGAACCACTTTGGAGGTCCAAACGGTTTGAGCCCATTTGGAACAAACAGTCTCAAGGCCATTTGGATCCAAACGGTCTCAAGACCGTTTGAGGCCAAATGGTCTCAAGACCATTTGGGGCCAAACGGTCTCAAGACCGTTTGGGCTCAAACGATCTCAAGGTCGTTTGGACCAATCGATCTCAAGTCATTTTGATCAAACAGTTTCAAACCGCATGAGCTTCAAACAGTTTAGAAGTCAACTTTCCCCAAATAGTCAACACACCCAAACGGTCTGAAGACCGTTTGAGGCCAATCGGTCTCAAGACCGTTTGGTGGTTGAAGGTTGAAACCATTTGAAGGTTTTCAAGGTAGTTTGTACTTAATCAATTGAAGGTGTAATTGGTTCAATGATGATCTAATCTAAACCCTAATGGTAACCTAGGACATTAAGGGACTAAGTGACTAATGAATTGACCCATGACGGTGATCAATGGGGAAAATTACCAATATACCCTTGAAGGGTACAGTTGAGTGATAACCTGTTCTAATCAAACCCTAATGTCTTGATATTGGAGATTCAACTTATGTTAATCAATGAGAACTTAACCTAACCTGTTTCGGAGTGATGTAATAATCATCTACCACATGAGGAGAGAGAAAGTCACTACATGTTAGTGAGAGGAGAGAGAAAGTATCAAATATGATTGAAACTCAAGTAAAGTACCTTCAATGTGTTTAATTGTGCATGATTAGGGTATGAGCACCCTATGTGAGATCATGGAAACCCTAACTATGATAATTGATGAATCTTAACCTAATCTGAGGGCATCAATGGTGATGATTCTCATACATGATGATGATATGAGTTCAAATCGCCATAAGGTGAATAGTAAACCCTAATTCTAGGGTGATGACATGTAATTTGAATCTTAAACCCTATTTGATGAAAATCAGGGAAACCTAACTCTTGTAAGAGTAGGAAGATACAACTTCTTTAAATGAGTTATTTACTGTTATTAGTTGAATTAACCATGCAGGTTCCTATATGAGGATGATCATATCCAGGTATGGATTATGATGCTATATTCATTGAAACCATGTTGTTAGCTTTATGAATAGTGAAATATCCTGATGCCTTGTTAGTGGCATCTTATGAGATTGATGGGCTGTGAGAGCTATAAGTACCATCAAGGTCATGCTTAACAGATGACTTGTGATGAGAGAATTGAGAAATGATAATTGATGTGAGTTAGACTTGTTACATTTAGTATTCTTCATTCATAGCTTCTATGCTAATGATTAATGTTTGAGAACATGTATGATGTTAAAAGAATACTGAAATGTACCTAAATAATCAAGTATAATCATACCATGTAGAGCCTTGATCATAGATCCATCATTGTCAGGAGCAAAATGATGGTGAAACAGGTTTTCCTAAGGGAACTCCTGGATCACATACTTTTGAGTATGTGGGGGAATATGGATGTGTAAATCCTTACATCCTAGTGTAGGTATTGATGTAGATGTTTCTTAATCTATCAACCCTTCACTAAGTGTTTATGATGTATCACAAACCTTTCGAGGAAATCCTTTTACCGCATCGATGAGAGATAAACACGAAATCTTCCGATGACGAAGAGAGCACAGAGAATGCCACTGTGACTCTAATAAGCGAAGTACCAGATTACCCTGGTGAGCTTTAGTAGCAGAGACACAAGTTGTCCTGCATAGTTATCCTCATTCTGAATGAGGAAGGTGAAGGTCATGAGAATCCGGCTCTTTCGATGACCTAGTATGATACCGAGGCGACTTAACAGTGGTCGGTTGGAGTATGAGCGGTATACCTCATCTCCGCAAGGCTTAAGGATGTTTGTAAAACATAATCAGCCGCGTAGTATATCTGCTTAGAATGAACTACGAGATACTGGATTGATGTTACACTGCATAAGTAGATATGTTATTCATATTTCTTGCATACTGATATTCTGCTGAGTTACATATCTGTCGTTGATTACCTTGAAGGCGTCTATTGCTTATTGTTCTTTGTTTTCTATATAAAGTTTCTAGTGGAGAGTTATACTCTCGCTGGGACAATTATTTAAAATTGTCTCACCCCGTAGACTTCAACTTTTTAGGTAGTCGTCGAAGATGGAGGAACCAACCTACAGGTGACCAAACCCAGCAGCAGCAACAGTACCAGGAGCAGCAGTAAATCTCAGGTGGAGATTCAGTCTGCTGAGTGGTGTAGTTAGATAGTCAGTCCTATGTGTCCTCTGTACTCTCAGGTCTTGGAGTCTTGGTCTGAGATTTTGATTCGATTCTTGAGATTTTGTATCATGATGTTTATAATTACTCAAGAAGTAATTTGACAGAGATGTAAACAGTTTATCTCCTTTTATGAAGGAAGTTTTATGGTTTCAATGTATTATCTCAAAAAGTTTTAATTTCCCGTGATTTTTGGTATTCCGTTGCTAATCGAATCGCTTCCGCTAAGTTTATTTCGAGGTTTATGTGTTTATCTCGGGTTTTGGAGATCAAAGTCCACAATTAAGTGGTATCAGAGCTCTTGGTTTGCTGAGTCTACAGAGACATAGGACTTAGGATGTCGAGTCTATCCTTAGTATTCCTTCCTTATCTAATAGAATCTTCTGCTCCTCAGGAGAAGAAGGTATATAAGGATGTCTGCGCCACATGAAGAGTACGTGGAAGAAAGTAGCGTTGCTGCACCACAGGGAGGTGCAAGGCACCCAGAAATAGAGCAAACCTTACCTGAGCAACCCAGGGAGCCACCCCAGTTTGACCCAGGTGACATGGGTAACCCAGCAGTTCAGACGATGTTTGGGCAGTTTATGACTACCATGACACACATAACCGACAAGATGCCCATGTCTGCACCTAGGGCACCTGTCCAGCCTGAAGGATAAGGTATCTGTAAGACCTTCGAGCGACTTCGTCGTGTCGGGGCTATTGAATACTTTGGGACAGTTTACCCCGCAGATGCGGATCTGTGGTTGACAGAGTTAGAGAAAGCTTTTAGAATCCTTAGCATCCCCGAAGCTGAGAAGGTTAGGCATGTTGTCTATCTTCTCAAGGGAAGTGCTGGTTACTGGTGGACCATGGAAGAGTAGAAGATGCCTGGAATAGAGATCTCGTGGGAAGAGTTTCATCGGGAATTTGTTCATAGATATTTCCCGAAGACCTTCCTGGACGAGAAGATCTCTCAGTTTGAGAGATTGAGGTAGGGTATGATGAACATTAGCGAGTATGAAGCTAAGTTCATGGAGTTGTTGCGGTTTTGTCCACACATGGTTGCCACAGAAGAAGAAAGAATCAGGAGGTTCGAGAAGGGTTTGAATGCGGACATGTCTACTCCCGTGTCTACCCTAGAAAACTCGGAGAGGTTCTCTACCTTCGTTGAGTCAGTCCGAAGGATAGAGAGATCTGTAGTTGAGAAGAGGCAAACCCAGAAAAGATATCCACAGTTCCAGGGTTCTTCATCTAGGGATTCCAAGAAACCTAGATTCACTACACCTAACCCTCCACCACCCAGATCGAGTTCTCAAACTCAATGGTCTCCAAGTAGAGGTAGAGGACGGAGTCAACCGCCTCAAGAGACTCATAGTTCTGCATCAATGTCAGTCACCGGACCACCGAGACCACAACAACAGGAGAGAAGCTGCTACAACTGTGGTAAGGTGGGACACTTGATGAGAGACTGCAGATCGAGGTCTGTCAGTGTGACAAAGCCTCTGAGACAGAGTCAACATGGATCACAGAGAAGGCAATCTCAAGGAGCAGTTAGAGGACGCGGACAAGCGTCTCAAGCTGGATCATCAGCACCGGCTCAACCTTAGGCGACAGCGAGGTTCTATGCTATGAACCCACCAGATGCAGTGGTCGATCCACGGGTTGTAGCAGGTCAGATGGAACTTTTATATTCTGATTTGTCTAAATCTTGTTAGTATCTGTTTTGATTGACCCAGGTGCTACACACTCCTTTATCACTCGAAGAGTGATTAGTAACTACAATATGACAGTTAGTCATAGGACAGATAGCTTGCTGTTAGAGACTTCGTTGAGTGGGTCTGCTATTCTGTAGGAGATATGCTCTCCCTGCATCCTCTTCTTTTCTGATCATCGCATTCAAGTGGATCTTATACCACTTGATATGCAAGGATTTGATATAATCCTTGGGATGGATACCTTGGAAAGGTATAGAGTTGTCTTGGATTGCGAATCCAAGTTGGTTGTGTTTGCTGATGAAACCAACACATGGATATTTCAAGGAGAAAGAAAGATTATGCCCACCTGTCTTGTGTCAGCTATGGTTGCTGACAAGCTGTTGAGGCAAGGATGTTATGCATTCTTGGCCCATGTGGTAGATGTTACCAAGGAGAGCCCCAACCCTGCTGAAGTTCCTGTAGTCAGGGAATTCGAGGATGTGTTTCTTGAAGAACTTCCCAGTATACCACCGCCTCGGGAAATTGATTTTGAAATCAATTTAGTCCCAGATACAAAACCTATAGCCCAGACACCATAGGATGGCGCCTACCGAGATGGAAGAACTCAAGAAACAACTTCAGGAGTTACTTGAGAAAGGTTTTATCTGACGGAGTACTTCACCTTGGGGTGCTCTAGTTTTGTTTGTTAAAAAGAAAGATGGGTCAATGTGGTTGATAACCTCCCATTTTAGTCGATTATCTTAGTCTTTTTCTTTAGTTTTCCATACTCTTTTTTACGTTTAAACTATACATAATCCTAATTTTACCCTTTTTTGTAAATACACCATCAGACTAACTTTTTCCTTTTATATATGCAGAAAAAGCACAAAAAATCATACAAGAATAACCCAGCCTCAAGACCAAGTGGATTCAAATGGTCCCAAGACCGCATGAAGCCAAACGGTCCCGAGACCGCGTGGATTTCAAACGGTCCAAAGACCGCATGAAGCCAACCGGTCCCGAGACCGCGTGGAGTTCAAATGGTCCCAAGACCGCATGAAGCCAAACGGTCCTGAGACCGCATGGAGTTCAAATGGTCCCAAGACCGCATGAAGCCAATCGGTCCCGAGACCGCATGAAGCCAAACGGTCCCGAGACCGCATGGAGTTCAAACGGTCCCAAGACCGCATGAATCCAACCGGTCCCGAGACCGCATGGAGTTCAAACAGTCTCAAGACCGCATGAAGCCAAATGGTCCCGAGACCGCATGGAGTTCATACGGTCTCAAGACCGTTTGATTCCAAACGGTCTCAAGACCGTTTGAAGCCAAACGCTCTCAAGACCGTTTGAAGCCAAATGCTCTCAAGACCGATTGAAGCCAAACGATGTCACAGTCCAAACGGTCTTGAGGCCCCAAATGGTCTTGAGGTTCAAACGGTCTCCAACCCGTTTGGACTTCACTCAAGGCCTATAAATAAAACCCCAAGGGTCCCCCCAGAGGGGACATCTCAGACGCCCAAAGGCTGCCTCTCCAGTTCCAGAGCAATTCCATCCTTCATCCATCGCCCCAAGGTTGCCGGTTTGAGGTCCACGTCCCATCATCAAGCTACCTTCTCTCTCATCAACAAAGAAGTTGGAAAGAGAAGATCCATCATCAAGCAAGCCACAAAGTGTGAAGATCGTTGCTCTCTCCACCAAGGGTTCAACCTTCCCTCCTCCGTGGAGATGTTGTTCTTTCTCTCTCTTCTCACCTCCTCCTTTGTTGCTCCCTCTATGAGGAGCGAGTAGTTCCATTCACTGGGGCGCGGGGACTAGCCCCGCTGCCCATGTTTTGTATCTTGTACTAAAAAGATGTTATCATTTCATTTCAATACTAAATCATTTCATACATGATTGGATGTTGGTCGCGTTCTTGTATGCATCTTTTGTCTTTTGTTGTGGTTTGTCTATGACTGCTCTTGAAGACTCGAAAATTGATTTAGTGTTGGTTTCTGGTGTGTGTATCCACAGCACACCCGTTTCGGTATCTAGGAACGCTTTCCAAGGAGTGGAGTAAACTCACCTCCATCGTTGTACTTTTGTACTATGAAATGGAATCAGTTGACGTGCAAAAGTGCGACTTTGACAGGTCGAGGAACACACTCTGAGGAGAGAGTGGTGCAAAGTACTTGACCATTCGTTCGGGAATGGCTGACGTTGCAACACTCTCACGTTTCTCGTAGTTATATCCTCGAAAGAGGGATAGTCTATAAGGATACTAATCGATTTGGTAATTATCGCTCGCTTGTTGGTTTTCCGATGCACGTTTCACGAGGTTGAGTAAGATTTTCTCTTCGGAGACTACATATCTTCATTGACACGTAGATACATCCTGAATGAGAGTTACTCAACCCATGAAGGATGTATGCATTACTCTTGTCCTATAAGACATCGGTATTATACAACATCCATGTATCTTGCTTATAAGTCTTGCTATATTTGGTACAAGTACAATTCATGTGTAGTGGTGGTGAATACCCGCATCACCCCAGTGATCCATCATCATTTTCTAATCTTAGTTTCTACTTTCTTGCTTTTACTTTCCTTGCATCTAGTTTAAACAATTAAATCAAACTTTCGGTCTAAATATCAATCGTTAAGTAGTTAAGTAAGGATAAAACATTTTCCATCTTGTCTAAACTCTAAACAAGACTGTTGTCCCGTGGATCCGACCCTTAAACTATATTACGATAAGACTTCCGCGTGTCTTTGCACACGTGGGTGGAGATCTTACCATAATACAAGCAAGGCAAAACTTAGAGATTCATCATCTCTAGGATTTTTAGTGGCGTTGCAAAACTCCATCAAAAATTGGCGCCGTTGCCGGGCTATCAACATAAAGCTTGGTGGGCTATCAAGCAATTGAACCTTGATCTCAAAAGTGCCGGTGAATCTAGACAACTTCAATTACAGGAATTGGAAGAACTATGAATGACAGCATACCACAATGCCAGAATTTACAAAGAACAAACCAAGATGTGGCATGATGGCCACATATAAAGGAAGGATATAATCATCGGAGATAAGGTTCTCCTATTCAATTCCAGACTGAAATTGTTTCTTGGAAAAATGCATACAAAATGGTCGGGGCCTTTCACAATCAAACATATTTACCCGACAGGAGCAGTCATTATCCTTGATGATAACCGGGGAGAAAGAACCGTCAATGGGCATAGATTAAAGAAATACTACACTCCAGCAGACAAATTACCAAGACAAACTATAGAGATCCAAGATCCTATAACATCAACATAGCTGGAGCAGTATTTTGTCGAGCCAGTGACGTTAAACCAAGGCGCTTCTTGGGAGGCAACCCAAGATTTCTTCTCTATGTTCTGTTCTTTAAATTTTCCTTAGCTTTATCTTAAGAAAATACAAAAAAATCTACATAACTAAAACTATCAAAAAAATAATCAAAAACAAACAACATAGAAATACATAAATAAAAAACAAACATAAAAATATAAAAACCTTTTTGCCTTTGCCCTTCCAAGTGGTCCTGAAACCGTTTGGACTCCAAACGGTCTCCAAACCGTTTGGAGCCAAACGGTCCTCGAACCGTTTGGGACCAAACGGTCTTGAAACCGTTTGGGCTCCAAACGGTCTTGAAACCGTTTGAACTCCAAACGGTCTTGAAACCATTTGGAGCCAGACGACCTCGAAACAACTTGGAATACAAAGGGTCACCAACCGTTCCCTATAAATATTAACCCTACCCCTTCATCTTTCTCTCTTCGAACTTTCGAACTCTCCAGAGCTCTTTTGCGAAGAATTTTTTTGCTGCTTCTGTTGCTCCCGCGTGATCGCTCTCCCGTCCACCAACTACCTGCAAGGTAGTCCGGCGACCTCTACGAACGCCGCTCCTCTTCCTTGCCGCCTTCGTCGTCACCGTCTGTTCCGCCATCACCGCCTTCTTTGCCGACGGCTCTAACGATCGTCCGCAAGTTTCTTTCGTCTCCCGCAAGTTTCCCTTCCAACCGCAACCACCAGCTTTGTCCTCCGTCGCCGACTTCATTTTCACTATCGTCGTCATCACCACCTTCATCGCCGCTGTCTTCACCATCATTTTCACCATCGTTTTCACCACCGTTATCACCACCACCGTGGTCATCGGCGCAACCTCCGCCTCCGCGCCGGTTTATCTTCATCTTCACTCACGCCGGCGACCTCGTGGCTTTTCATTTTCCAAATGGTCCCTAAACCGTTTGGAACCTAACGGTCTTGAAACCGTTTGGGACCAAACGGTCATCAAACCGTTTGGGACCTAACGGTCTTGAAACCGTTTGGGACCAAACGGTCATCAAACCGTTTGGGACCAAACGGTCTTGAAACCGTTTGGGACCAAACGTTCTTGAAACCGTTTGGGACCAAACGGTCTTCAAACCGTTTGGAACCAAAATGGTCTCGAAACCGTTTGGTCTCCCACATCCATTAATCTTTCACAAAAAATACAAAAAGACATAACTACAAATAAAATCTAATTTGTTCCTAAATCTTTTTGCTCTAACTCATAAATTCCTATTTTTCAGATATGGCATCACCACTGAGCAACGCCATCAGGTTCGAAGGTTCTGAAATTTGGACGAAAGAGGAACTGCTGGCAGAACAAGCTAAGCTTCAAAAGATAAGGGAGGATTTCAACAGGACTGGGAAAACACCCCCAAACGTCAAGATGATGGATGTTTTGTGCAAACTCGATCGCCTAGAGAAGTGCCTAGCTGAGGCACCAAAAGAAGAAATTTAAATCTCTTCTTCTGATGATGAAGGTTCAGACTACAACCCCAACTCCGAGGAGGAATCCTCTGCCAAAGAGACAAAGGGGAAGCACAAGGTTTTAGGGGCTGCATCTGGGCAGCCCCCCAAAAAGCGGGCAAGGAAACAAGTCCGACCCGTATCCGCCATGGACCAACCCCTCGCCAAACCCTCCATTCTTGCTGCTACCACCACCATCCCTGCAGCTACCATCACTGCCACTACCACTATCACCAGCATTCCTACCACCACCATTCCTACAACTACCACCACTTTCATTCCCATTACCACCACAATACCACCACCAGAGAACCTCTTCTTCCAAACCACCATCTCCACCGATAAAACCCTAAAACCTACCAAGTATGTCTGCTCCAGCATACTAATCAAGATGGGAATACATGATCGTATCTTCAACGTACTAGAAAAAGCCAACCTCACCAGGTTGTGTCTAATACCTGAAGTATCTTACTACGAACCCACTGCAGAATTCTTCTCCTTTCTCACAAAGGAGCCCGTCGACAGCACGGATAAGTCTCAGGACGGGGGTGACAGAAGGCTTGTCACCCAAATTTTTGGCAGCAAGGTCGTCATAACAGAGAATATGCTTAACACCATCTTTATCGACGACCAGGAGCAGCTGCAAAAAGCTAAAACAGTGGGAACTGATCATCCAGAATTCAACAGACATACATTCTGGAAATCCTTAACCGGGATCCCCACTTATGACGCAAAGACGTGCAAGGCGTCAAACATTCAATCCGGATTTGTGCGCACTCTGCACAAAATCCTCGCCGGCGCACTTTTCCCCAGGACAGAAGGAGGGAATGTTACAATATCAGATCTTTTCGTCCTCTAGTCCATCATCAATGAAAGGCCAGTCAACATAGGACGACTTATGATCCAGAAATTATCTGTCTCCATCCTAGGGAAAGAGATTTGCATGGGGGTCATGTCACATCTATCATCAAATATCTTAAGATGGACAAACCTTTACCCCGCTGCACGCAACTGAAGGGCGACATCCTTACCAACGAGCAATCTCTGAAGAACTCGTTCATAATCAAGGAAAAGGATGGAAAACTACACTATGTATTCTGCCCTATGGTCAAGTCGTCAAGGACTCTCCTCCCGCTCCCGGAGTTAGCACACTATGATATGACACAACTCCTCTTTTTTGACTAGGAGCTTACTCATCTGCTAGCTTTGGTCAAAATACTTGAAAAGAAAGCAACAGCGGGTCAAACAGAGATGAGCATCACAGCCCCGACAGCTCGACCTACAAAAATACCTGTCAAATGACCTTCTAAAAGGCAGTTGCAGGCCCAACAGCTGTCTGGGACACCAACATCTCGGCCAAATCCGGAGGCCGAGAAGTTCCACGAAGAAGTCTTAACAACATCCTCCATCGACTCTTTTATCCAGAGTCTCCACGAGCAGCTAACCGCTACCACCACCACTCCGCCTTCCACCATTGCAACATCTACCACTCCCTTCCTCCCCACATACACGCAACCATTCACATCCACTTCTTCACCCATTTTTACTTCGGGCTCCCCTTTCTCCATCCCTATGCCCGACTTCACCACTTTTCCATTCACTTCCGCAGTTTCCACCCCATCATTGTTGCTACCACCACTTTCGCCTCAAATACCACCGCTTTTGATATCCGCCACCACCCCGACACCGCTGGTGACTTCATCCACAATCACTACGCAGCACGAGGCATCATCAGTGTCTTTTCCGCAAGACACTAACACCATCCCACACAGACCCCAGTCATCTCACCCTTCCGCTCATGGGGTCCCTTTTACTAACATCGGTGAGGAATTCGACCGTCAATTTGATGTTGTCCGAAACCTCCTCACCGATCCTTCTAACATATTAAATTCTATTTTTTCTTGTGTACAGGATTTATCACGATAGGTAACCAAGATCGACGAACAACACCGAGCCTTGCCTACCTTCCTCCAAGGCATCCAGCAACGACAGGACGAAGTGGCTAAGCAAGTTGAGCACATCAACAGCCACACCAACAACCTGCCGGACCTGGTCCTTGGAGCAACGCGTCAGCAAGAAGCTACAGCGCAAAAAGTGGATGAGATCTCCAAACAGACTCAACCTCTGCCAGAGAATCTCCGCAAGCTTGAGCAACATCAAGAAGCTCTGAGCACGCGCTTGGCTACCATCGATGGAACACTTACGCAGCTACATCATCACCAAGAGGAGGCAAATAACGATGAAACCCAATAGCTACGTGCCCAAGTCACAGAACTGACAGCACATCTCCTCTCCGCCGAGGGCAGATTCACAGACCTCAAAGAAGCCCACGATGCACTGCTCGAAAAACACGAGCATCTGCAAGTGGCTTTCGACGAGCTACAAGCCACTCATCGGTGGTGTAAAAAGTCTGCCAACAAAAAGCAAACAGACGAAGCTGCGGATGACAAAGATGACAATGATGAAGAAGACGACGACTCCGACTCATCTGCTGACTCCAACAAAGATACATCTTCAGACGACAAGCATGATGACGGAGAAGACCCTGGGCACGCAGCAGGACCCTCCCATAAAGGGTCCGACAAAGGTCACCAGGACAGTGACCATCACCCCAAGTCCCCACACAACGACAATGTCAACATGTCATACGGGGATCAATTCTTTGACTATTCAGCTATGGGGTCCATCGGGGAAGCTGCCAAGGATGAGACCTACGCTGAGTTACACCAATGCATACTAGGACCCAACGCCAGCCCGCCAAAAACTACTGCTCTCTTCTCAGCACCTTCTCCCCCTTACCAGGATGAGGCAGACCGAGTGAGTCTAGACACGGACGAGGATCTTGACTCTGCCTCTGACTCGGACGACAATCTAGAGGGCCATGTTGAGGCCTTCGAACAACCTGCTTCTCCTCCACCACAAGAACTTCCCCCACCACCTCATCTGCCACACAAAATGCACGACCTAGATATGACGACCATCTCTACTTTAGATGCTCAGGACATTTTTATACTGAACACTATAGTAGACGATGCAAAGGCGGGGGAAGACATAATTTATCATAATACCTAAACCAGGCGTCAGATGACACGTGAAGATTTCCGCAGCATCCTCCGACCTCGGTCTATGATGCCTCTGGCTTCCGTGTCCTCCTCGCCAATTGTATAGAAATATATAAAAGTTCTAAGCGGCAGAAACCCGTCTTCAACACCTCGCCTGCTCTGTCTGTTGGCCTTTTATACAAAGACGTAAGAGCAAAGTCAATCGAGCGGCTGCGTGCTGGTTTAGCGCGTCGGGCACGTTATCTCACAATGCCCTTCCAAGTCTCGGACCACTGGCTTTTTATGATCGTGGATACCGAGGCTCGGGACGCCAAAGTTTACAACTTCTATAGCACCGAGCTACCAGCCGGCACAATAAATTTCATCGGAGAAGCAGCAGGAGAAGCCTGGTGTATACCCTTTCGGCTGCTTAAATTAATCTGGGCTGCACGCCCATCTCTTCGCCAAGACTAGAGCCAACCATTGTTCAAAATCATAAGCGAGGGATCTGAAGACAGCGCTTTCTGCACCATCTGACACATCCAAGCGCTAAACCAGGAAATCCCATTCAACGACCTGGTAGCTGAAGACTTTCATTCCCTATGAGGATGCTATCCATGGAGCTCATCTGTGACAGACGATTCTTCAACGACCCATCTATGTCACCAGATGATGTTCCTCGGTACCTTTTCTCAGCTGTCCAGCGACGACAACGACGACCTTTCCGACAAGTTCTGAAAGAGTCAGAACAGACCAAGTCACCAAAGCAAGATAAAAGCAAGAGTGATCCTGTTTACACCATTGACCCAACATTTCCTGATTTCGATCGCAATGCTTGCAAGGGTCTTAACGACCTCGAATTGCGCATCATCATGGCACGACTCTCCACAGACAAAGATGGCCTGGTATTCATGTCTCAAGACATACTTGTGATGGCCGATTCACTGCGAGAGACTCTACAGGATAAGGGATCCCTTTCTGTCAGCCTCATGGCCGCCTACCAGTTTCTGCTTGGCCAAACTAATCCAAATACATACATGGCATCTCCATATATGAAAGATGACCTCGTAAAGCTCAAGAACTTTGGCACAACTGACGCGCTGATCTCATATCTCCAACACACAATGCCGAAGTTCATTATGTTACCCATCCTGTATCATGAGCATTGGATTCTCCTGGCAACAAACCTCCCAGACGGAACAACCACAATATACAACAGTTCCGACAGCCAGTTCAATGCTTGACAGTGACACTACGTCGTGACGCCAAAGACGCCAACAGAAGTAGTGGCAAAGGAGTGCGCCGAGAAGTTAATTGATTTTCTGAGTCAGCACACAAAGGCGTACGACAAAGAACATTTCAATCGCCCCGCCTTCTGCAACAAATGCCCCCAGCAAATACGACAATTGAACGACTGCGGCTTCCACGTCCTCTACTGGATGTACACCATCATTGTTCTCCAAAGACCAGTAGAGGAAATGACTGACGTGGACTACCACGCTTTACGAGGACAGTTCACATCCAATCTACTTCGTTCTCTAGGGGCAAATGAAGATTTACCTTAACCTGCAACCCTTGTCCTAATGACTTCTCAACCTATCACTTTGCCACTCAGGGGACAGAGTGCGTGATAAGTTAGGGGGGGTACATTAGACAAGGGCGAGGTATCAATTTCTACACTTCTTTTTCTTTTAACACTTTCCATACAACAATTCTTTTTACAATTCTTTTTACTTAATTTCTTTTTCAAAAATAGTCACCTCAACTAACTCTAGAATCATGTTAGTCCCTACAAGTAAATAGCACTTAGACATCGAATGGCGATTTATCAATTTCCACCCACTATTGATCCCATATTTTTGCTTCAATTCTTTATATGACTCTCCACGGGTCAAAATCAAGGCAGAAATAAGCCAAGATCTCGAGGATGAGAGGGAAATCAGGCAACTTCCAAATCAAAAAGTTCTTCAAGTGGACCACAAACCAAATAAGTGCACGTTGAAAAACTTTAAGAACAACTTTCCTCTCTTCAAAATAATAGAGGCTTGGCCGCCCAAAATAAATTCTCAAAAATCCCAAAACCCAAGCATGTGAGTTATTGAATAAAAGCCAAAGATACGAATAAAATTATGAGAGTTATGCCACGCATAAGGATCTATATGAAGAACTGGCGAAGGTCTCACCCGGCCGGCACATTCCGCTGCCCTCACAAAGGAAGATGTGTCGCGCCCGGTAGTGAAACCCAAAAGTTTCCAAGTATATGAAATGCTCATAAAGGACTCGCTCGGCCGGTACATTCAGCTACCCTCATAAAGGCAGATGTGTCGTGCCCGATAGTGAGACTCTAAAAAGCATAGACAGCCCCTCCCCCACTTGAAGGGGGAGCTACACTTCAAAGCCTTTAGCCAACCCTCATACCCTCTCTAGCTTCCAGTAGGTTTTTCAGAGAGGTATAAAGCTGATTAGAGTCAACAACATGCACAAAATAAAGGTGGTCCCAATGCAAACTTTGAGATATGGAAAGAACCTGAGATCCAAGAAACTCTCGAAATCCGAAAGAGTCAAGGCATGCAATAAGCCTTGATATGACTCCTGGGGAACTCAGGTCAAGAATTGAAGCAAGAGTATGGAAATCCTTAAATAAGATCGCCTCGCCATTACATGTCTGAGCTCTATCTAACTTGAGGACAAGCTAGACTCTAAGTTAGGGGGGGTGATAACCTCCCATTTTAGTCGATTATCTTAGTCTTTTTCTTTAGTTTTCCATACTCTTTTTTACGTTTAAACTATACATAATCCTAATTTTACCGTTTTTTGTAAATACACCATCAGACTAACTTTTTCCTTTTATATATGTAGAAAAACCACAAAAAATCATAAAGAATAACCCAGCCTCAAGACCGAGTCGATTCAAACGGTCCCAAGACCGCATGAAGCAAAACGGTCCCGAGACCGCGTAGAGTTCAAACGGTCCGAAGACCGCATGAAGCCAAACGGTCCCGAGACCGCATGGAGTTCCAACGGTCCCAAGACCGCATGAAGCCAAACAGTCCCGAGACTGCATGGAGTTCAAACGGTCCCAAGACCGCATGAAGCCAATCGGTCCCGAGACCGCATGAAGCCAAACGGTCCCGAGACCGCATGGAGTTCAAACGGTCCCAAGACCGCATGAAGCCAACCGGTCCCGAGACCGCATGGAGTTCAAACGGTCTCAAGACCGCATGAAGCCAAACGGTCCTGAGATCGCATGGAGTTCATACGGTCTCAAGATCGTTTGACGCCAAACGGTCTCAAGACCGTTTGAAGCCAAACGGTCTCAAGACCGTTTGAAGCCAAATGGTCTCAAGACCGATTGAAGCCAAACGGTCTCACAGTCCAACCGTTCTTGAGGCCCCAAACGGTCTTGAGGTCCAAACGGTCTCCAAACCGTTTGGACTTCACTCAAGGCCTATAAATAAGACCCCAAGGGTCCTCCCAGAGGGGACATCTCAGACGCCCAAAGGCTGCCTCTCCAGTTCCAGAGCAATTCCATCCTTCATCCATCGCCCCAAGGCTGCCGGTTTGAGGTCCACGTCCCATCATCAAGCTACCTTCTCTCTCATCAACAAAGAAGGTGGAAAGAGAAGATCCATCATCAAGCAAGCCAGAAAGTGTGAAGATCGTTGCTCTCTCCACCAAGGGTTCAACCTTCCCTCCTCCGTGGAGATGTTGTTCTTTCTCTCTCTTCTCACCTCCTCCTTTGTTGCTCCCTCTATGAGGAGCGAGTAGTTCCATTCACTGGGGCGCGGGGACTAGCCCCGCTGCCCATGTTTTGTATCTTGTACTAAAAAGATGTTATCATTTCATTTCAATACTAAATCGTTTCATACATGCTTGGATGTTGGCCGCGTTCTTGTATGCATCTTTTGTCTTTCGTTATGGTTTGTCTACGACTGCTCTCGAAGACTCGAAAACCGATTTAGTGTTGGTTTCTGGTGTGTGTATCCACCGCGCACCCGTTTCGGTATCTAGGAATGCTTTCCAAGGAGTGGAGAAAACTCACCTCCATCGTTGTACTTTTGTACTATGAAATGGAATCAGTTGACGTGCAAAAGTGCGACTTTGACATGTCGAGGAACACACTTTGAGGAGAGAGTGGTGCAAAGTACTTGACCATTCGTTCGGGAATGGCTGACGTTGCAACACTCTCACGTTTCTGGTAGTTATATCCTCGAAAGAGGAATAGTCTATAAGGATACTAATCGATTTGGTAAATATCACTCGCTTGTTGGTTTTCCGATGCACGTTTCACGAGGTTGAGTAAGATTTTCTCTTCGGAGACTACATATCTTCATTGACACGTAGATACGTACCGAATGAGAGTTACTCAACCCATGAAGGATGTATGCATTACTCTTGTCCTATAAGACATCGGTATTGTACAACATCCATGTATCTTGCTTACAAGTCTTTCTATATTTGGTACAAGTACAATTCATGTGTAGTGGTGGTGAATACCCGCATCACCCCAGTGATCCATCATCATTTGCTAATCTTAGTTTCTACTTTCTTGCTTTTACTTTCCTTGCATCTAGTTTAAACAATCAAATCAAACTTTCGGTCTAAATATCAATCGTTAAGTAGTTAAGTAAGGCTAAAACATTTTCCATCTTGTCTAAACTCTAAACAAGACCGTTGTCCCGTGGATCCGACCCTTAAACTATATTACGATAAGACATACGCGTGTCTTTGCACACGCGGGTGGAGATCTTACCATAATACAAGCAAGGCAAAACTTAGAGATTCATCATCTCTAGGATTTTTAGTGGCGTTGCAAAACTCCATCAGCGGTTGTGCATTGACTATAGACAACTCAATAAAGTAACAATAAAGAATAAGTACCCTCTGCCGAGGATTGATGATCTCTTTGATCAGTTGTGTGGTGAAACAGTCTTTTCAAAGATAGACTTAAGGTCTGGATATCATCAACTTCGTATTAAGGACAGTGACATATCCAAGTCTGCCTTTAGGACAAGATATGGTCACTATGAGTTCACAGTTATGTCGTTTGGACTAACTAATGCACCAACTGCATTTATGGAACTCATGAATAGAATCTTCTGACCTTTCCTTGATCAGTGTGTTGTCCTCTTCATAGATGACATTCTTGTTGGTAATTGGAGGAGGCAGAGAAGCAGCGGAAACAAAAAAAAAATTCTCCCCAAACCCGGAACAAAAGGAATCGCGTCGACCTCTATATGATAGGAAATAAGGTTTGTGAATCATACCTTGTCCCGAGGCTTGCTCGGCGACAATGTCACGCGCCTTGCGTGGTCTTCACCTCCGGTCTTGGACGGTGTCTGAGCATCTCCTGGTCGCACCGGGACTGAAGACTCCTCCTCCTACCGGACTGTCGGATGACAGTTGTCCTCCTGAGCGGCAGTGACCTCCCGCCTCTGAAGTAGTCCACACAGACCACCCAGAACTCCACTCTCCTTGTCCCACAAGGAAGTGGAAGGAGTCGCACCCTCCTGTTGACGTACTAGTCGCCAACACACTCATCTGGTGTCAACTGCAACTGCAGTTGTCCTTCCCTTGCTGCACCTCCCTTTGCGGGAAGCACTTGCTCGGGCTCTCTCTCGGTTACCAAAACCAGAGAGAATGACAACTTTGCAGAGCAATCAACTTGCACTGAGTTGTACTCTGAGAAGCCCCCAATACCCCTATATATATAGGCGGGTCATGGGACAGGGTTCTCTGTGCCCAGCAATACGGGACTAAAGCAGGAGTAGAAGGGTTCCGGATTTTCCACAAAAAACAACCATCTCACAACCTGAACTGATCGATTCACAAGTGAATCGGTCGGTTGGGGACCTGAACCGATCGGTTCACCACTGAACCGATCGTTGGGACCCTTGAACCGATCGGTTCACTCATGAACAGGTCGTTTGGGGTTCCAGGTTGGTTCCCGATTGACTTTCCTTGTTTCTTTCCCAATTGGTATCGAATACCAATATTATTCCCAATCGAATTGGGCAATTGAAACGAAAGGAAAATTCTCACCAATCCTACTTTCCCAAGTTGCTCGATTGCACCAGTTGAACCGATCGGTTCAACACTTGAACCGGTCGTTTCACTTTGTGCATGAGCCGATCGGTTCAACAATTGAACCGACCGGTTCAGCAACCTCAGTCGACCGGTTCATCACATGAACCGATCGGTTGGGGGTGCAGATTGTGCAGAATCAGTCAAATGCGATTTCAATCAATCCGATACACCAATCAATGCGTCCAACACTTTGAACCATATGATATTGAGCTATCGATTAATCGAGTGTTTAATTGAACTACTAAACTCCTTTAGTAATCAATCTAAACATTGCTTTGTGGATAAAACTCCTCTTCCAGGTTAGATCCTATGTGTGTGACCCTGCAGGTCCATTTCACGTTGGCAGTGACAGTCCATAACACTTATGACTTCACAAGCAATGAGCGGTGCCTAGTCACACATCATTGCTACCCAAGTGAAAGTAGAAAGTTGGAGAACAACTTTCATCCGACAATCCAAGAATGGTGTTACAGTGAATGTATAATTCCTTTGTCACTGATATCCATAATGAACTCGAGGCATGGAACAGTCATCATGTCAATGCTCATTCATTTCCTTGATCTCAGAGTAGACCGAGTGAGATGTGTATGACATCAATATCACATATTGATTCACATGTGCATGTGCGTGCCTTTCTCAATCCTACTCATCAAGTAGCCAAGGATATCAAACTCCCTCAGGAGGGACAAATCCCATATCTATCACTCACCCCTCAAAAGCCCCATGTGTCAAAGCCACCCAATCATCACCTTTATAACAACCCATGTTTCAAGACTGCCTTTGATGATGTCAAAGTGTACCCAACGACATGTGTTGAGTGTAGTGATTTCAGGTCTAAGAATCACACTCACCACCATCACTGTGAGAGCTGACTGTGACTACCATGTCATGGTTTCATGTGTCACTCTCATGGTGGGTCTGTCTGGTACCTTGTTCTCTAACAAGTACCTATGTGCTTGGTTTGATATCACCATATCATGACTAATGAGATTCTGTCATCAACCAACACACAATCTAGTCTTTAGTGTTATTGATGTCTATGGTTATTTCCACAATAACAACCAACTAGGGACTAAACAAGAAAGAAGACTCTTAGCATCCGTATGATCTCATCGTTTAGGTCCTCAACCCAAAAGCATACAGCATTGAGTAAAACAATCTTTAGACATCTATCATGTTACACCATCATCTCAGAAACAGTTTAAACATATAGATTGGAAATTGCCTTTATTATTATTCAAATCGTTTACAAATTATCCCATTACAATCATCATATGACTTGCTCTATGGGCATACATACCAACAGACTCCCACTTGCACTTAGAGCCAGTCACCAAGGAAACACAGTCCTTGTGACCTAGCATGACCATCATGCTTCTGCTGAGAAAGGGCCTTAGTCAGTGGATCAGCTACGTTGTCTTCAGTTGGTACTTTGCAAATCTTCACATCTCCTCGTTGTACGATCTCTCGTATGAGATGGAAGCGTCGCAGTATGTGCTTGGACCGCTGATGTGAAATGGGCTCCTTAGCTTGTGCAATAGCTCCATTATTGTCACAATAAAGCTCAATTGCATCACAGCTACTGGGAACTACACCAAGTTCAGAGATGAACTTCCTGATCCACACAGCCTCCTTTGCTGCATGCGAAGCAGCAATATACTCGACCTCTGTAGTAGAATCGGCAACTGTTTCTTGCTTGGAACTCTTCCAGCTCACAGCTCCATTATTAAGGCAAAACACAAATCCTGACTGCGATCTATAATCATCTTTATCAGTTTGGAAGCTTGCATCGGTGTAACCCTTTACAACCAGCTCTTCCTCGCCGCCGTACACAAGAAACTGATCCTTAGTCCTTCGCAAGTACTTGAGGATGTTCTTCACGGCTGTCCAGTGAGCATCCCTGGGATCTGACTGGTACCTGCTCATCATGCTGAGAGCATACGAGACATCTGGGCGTGTGCACAACATTGCGTACATGATGGATCCAATGGCTGATGCATATGCGATCCCATTCATACGCTCCCTCTCTTCACAAGATTGGGAATATTTAGCTCTAGAGACGGTAACTCCATGTAGCATATGGACGTTGCCTCTCTTTGAGTTCTCCATGCCGAACCGCTTCAGCACCTTGTCAATGTATGTGCTTTGACTTAGTCCGAGAAGCCTTCTAGATCTATCTCTATAGATCTTAATTCCTAGAATGTAGGATGCTTCTCCTAAGTCCTTCATTGAGAAAGTTTTCCCAAGCCAAGTCTTTACCTTCTCCAAGGCTAAGACATCATTCCCCATCAAAAGTATGTCATCCACATACAATATGAGGAATGTGGTCGAGCTCCCACTAACCTTCTTGTACACACAAGGTTCATCTTCATTTTGAATAAAGCCAAACACTTTGACTTCCTCATCAAATCGAAGATTCCAACTCTGAGATGCTTGCTTCAATCCATAGATTGACCTTTGTAGTTTACATACTTTATTGGCATTCTTTGGATCTACAAAACCTTCAGGCTGTGTCATATACACATCCTCATGAATATTCCCGTTAAGGAATGCGGTTTTAACATCCATCTGCCAAATCTCATAGTCATAGTAAGCTGCAATAGCAAGCATGATCCTGATGGACTTAATCATGGCAACTGGAGAAAAGGTTTCGTCATAATCAACACCTTGAATTTGTCGAAAACCCTTTGCAACCAATCTGCCTTTATAAGTTTGCACATTGCCATCCATGTCGGTCTTTTTCTTGAAGACCCACTTGCACCCTATTGGTTTTACCCCTTCGGGTGGTTCCACCAAATTCCATACTTTGTTGGAGTACATGGATTCCATCTCAGATCTCATGGCTTCAAGCCATTTCTCAGAATCTGGTCCCTCCATAGCCTCTACGTAGGTAGTTGGATCATCATCTATGATCAACTCTCCACCTTCCTGAGTTACAAGGTATCCAAACCTCTCAGGCTCAAGGTGAGTCCTACTAGATCTACGAGGTCCTTGTGTTACCTGAGGAGACTGAGATTCCACAACACCTTGTGAATCTACATTTTCCTCTGGTACATCTACCGGTTCAATGTTCTCTTGTTGGGCTTGAACCTCTTCAAGCTCTATATTCCTCCCACTGTTTCCTTTGGAAATAAATTCCTTTTCTAGGAATACAGCTTCCCTGGAAACAAACACTTTGTTGTCAGTTGGGTGGTATAAATAATATCCCTTGGTCTCCTTGGGATATCCAATAAAATAACATTTATCAGATTTGGGTCCAAGCTTATCAGGAAACATTTTCTTGACATAAGCCCCACAACCCCAAATCTTCATAAAAGACAAATTGGGACGCTTCCCAGTCCATATCTCATATGGTGTCTTTCGAACCGATTTAGATGGTACACGGTTAAGTGTAAACGCGGCGGTTTCAAGAGCATAACCCCAGAAAGAAATTGGAAGATCAGCAAACCTCATCATTGATCGCACCATATCTAACAATGTGCGATTCCTTCTTTTAGACACACCATTATGTTGTGGCGTTCCAGGCGGAGTCCATTGTGATACAATACCATGGGCTCGCAGAAGGTCCTCAAACTCCTGGCTCAAGTATTCTCCACCTCGATCGGAACGAAGTGCCTTAATACTTTTACCAAGTTGGTTCTGTACTTCATTCATGAATTCCTTGAACCTTTCAAGGGTTTTTGACTTATGTTTCATCAGGTACACATAGCCATACCTACTGAAGTCATCAGTAAAGGTAATGAAGTACTGAAACCCACCTTTGGCATTAGTTCTAAAAGGCCCACATACATCAGTATGTATGAGTCCTAATAGATCACTAGCTCTCTCACCTTTACCTGAAAAGGGAGTCTTGGTCATCTTGCCCAACAAACAAGATTCACATGTCTCTATTGATTCATAATCAAAAGAGTCTAGATAACCATCTTTATGGAGTCTAGAAATGCGCTTCTCATTTATGTGCCCTAGACGACAATGCCAGAGATATGTTTTGTTTGAGTCGTTGAGTTTTTTCTATTTGGTGTTTACGTTGTATACACTTGTCTCCAAGTCTATCAAGTATAGACCATAAGACATAGGGGCACTGCCATAAAAGATCCCATCTTTAGAAATGGAACACTTTCCATTCTTAATAAGAAATTCAAATCCATCTTTGTCCAAACAAGAGACGGAAATGATATTCCTATTTATGGCAGGTACATAATAGCAGTTCTTCAACTCTATTATTAGCCCACTAGGTAGAGTTAACTCATAGGTTCCTACGGCACTGGCGGCAACTCTTGCCCCATTTGCAACACGTAGTTCAACCTCGCCTTTCCCCAAAGGCCTACTTCTCTTAAGATCCTTCACATTTGAACAAATGTGAGATCCGCATCCGGTATCAAGTACCCATGACGAAGAAGTATTAAAGTTAATCTCTATAACGTATACACCAGAAGTAGAGATCTCTATCTCTGACTTCTTCTTCCATTGTTCCTTCCATCCTCTCCATGTAGAAGAAATTGTTTTGGCGAGAGAACACTTCTCTCCCTTACCTACCTTCTTCTTCACCAATGCATTAAGCGTACATAGAGTGGATTCTAAGTCTCCTGGTATATCTGGATTGTGCAGAATACTTCTCACAGTCCTCAACCAGTTATGGAATTTATTGTCAATTAATTTGCCCATTTTAAAAGATGATTCTTTTGCCTTTCTACAAGAGAAAATTTGCATTTGTCAAAACCCTTTTGATTTGATTTGAATAAAATTTGACGATAGTTAATTAGGCCTTTAATTAATTACCTCTCCCACTATTTTGACTCAAATTGATAGCCCTCACCATCAATTCGGAAGATTGCAGCGTACAATCTTCTAGTGGGTCAAGATCCTGAAATCCTCTGAGCCATGGACCAGCTTTGGCTGTCACCCACAACTCAGATCTTCCAGGTAGGCAACTCTTGCCAATTGCATCATATGCAACTCTTGATGAATGAACATGCACAACACCTTGCCATGAACATTCCTTGCCTCTGGGCTTAGACGCTCTAAGAATCACCAGTTAAGTCTAACCCAAAAGCCGACACGGTAAACATGCACCCTGCTTTGGCAGAACCTACATGTTGACCCTTCACACTTCCACAAGATAGACGGCGCACCACGCTTTGGCGTAACCTACGCTTGGTCGATCAAGTTTGCCATGTGTGTCGCTAATGGAAGGCATACAAGACTTAATATTTTAATGAGATTTTTTGGTTTTATATACATATAAATATCCAATCACCACAATATATAGTATGTATCATATACATGTTATATCCCACAGAAAACATGCATAAACGATAAAAAGCAATGATTATGGCCATCCTATTTGTGATTCCTCGAGCCAAGAGGAATCACGGTCATCTAGGTCTACATCACATGCAACCTGTACAAGATGAAATTTGTGCCTGCCTTTCTGGGTTTGATCAGCTCATCTCCATGACTGATCGGCTCGCCATCAGGTTGGTAGTTCGGGTGCCACCAGCCGATCGACTGGCGCCTCCAGCAGATCGGTTCACCGGTCATCATGCATCTCTTCAGGTCGCCACCCGCACATCTCGTTCCTCGAACCGGCCGTCTGGATCACCAACCGCTCGGTTCACTCCTTGAACCGATCGTCTTCAGGTTGTCCGCCGTTCTTTGACATAACAGGAAATAAAATCTATCCTATTTACAATTGAATTGTGAAACCCCGAGTTACATTCGGGGGGAGCAAAGGTAGGAAAAGAATTCTCGAATTATTTCGAGTTACATCACGAATATGAGAAAGGGAATCAGTGCGCAGACCGAGATGCAAGAAACCACACAAACAACCATACACAGATATAGGGGTTTATAGGCCATAATCATGCTACACATCCACCACAAAACTCGTTTAAGGGCGACATGTATAGAGTGCATTAATATTACATATCATATATGTATATTAGGGATTTGTGGATTGGACATGTATAAAGCCGATATTATTTGCATCGAATGCAATAAATAAAGGCGACAAACCAAAATCGATCACATCGATAATCCTAAAATATAGAGAGGTCGACCTCGCTCTGATACCACTGTTGGGAATTGGAGGAGGTAGAGAAGCAGCGGAAACAAAAAAAAAATTTCTCCCCAAACCCGGAACAAAAGGAATCGCGTCGACATCTATATGATAGGAAATAAGGTTTGTGAATCATACCTTGCTCGAGGCTTGCTCGGCGACAATGCCACGCGCCTTGCGCGGTCTTCCCCTCCGGTCTTTGACGGTGTCTGAGCAGCTCCTGGTCGCACCGGGACTGAAGACTCCTCCTCCTACCGGACTGTCGGATGACAGTTGTCCTCCTGAGCGGCAGTGACCTCCCGCCTCTGAAGTAGTCCACACGGACCACCCGGAACTCCACTCTCCTTGTCCCATAAGGAAGTGGAAGGAGTCGCACCCTCCTGTTGACGTACTAGTCGCCAACACACTCTCTTGCTGTCGACTGCAACTGCAATTGTCCTTCCCTTGTTGCACCTCCCTTTGCGGGAAGCACTTGCTCGGGCTCTCTCTCGGTTACCAAAACCAGAGAGAACGACAACTTTGCAGAGCAATCAACTTGCACTGAGTTGTACTCTGAGAAGCCCCCAATACCCCTATATATAGGTGGGTCATGGGACAGGGTTCTCTGTGCCCGGCAATACGGGAATAAAGCAGGAGTAGAAGGGTTCAGGATTTTCCACAAAAAGCAACCATCTCGCAACCTGAACCGATCGGTTCACAAGTGAATTGGTTGGTTGGGGACCTGAACCGATCGGTTCACCACTGAACCGATTGTTTGGGACCCTTGAACCGATCGGTTCACTCATGAACCGGTCGGTTGGGGTTCCAGGTTGGTTCCCGATTGACTTTCCTTGTTTCTTTCCCAATTGGTATAGAATACCAATATTATTCCCAATCGAATTGGGCAATTGAAATGAAAGGAAAATTCTCACCAATCCTACTTTCCCAAGTTGCTCGATTGCACCAGTTGAACCGATCGGTTCAACACTTGAACCGGTCGTTTCACTTTGTGCATGAGTCGATCGGTTCAACAATTGAACTGACCGGTTCAGCAACCTCAGCCGACCGGTTCATCACATGAACCGATCGGTTGGGAGTGCAGATTGTGCAGAATCAGTCAAATGCGATTTCAATCAATCCGATACTCCAATCAATGCGTCCAACACTTTGAACCATATGATATTGAGCTATCGATTAATCGAGTGTTTAATTGAACTACTAAACTCCTTTAGTAATCAATCTAAACATTGCTTTGTGGATAAAACTCCTCTTCCAGGTTAGATCCTATGTGTGTGACCCTGCAGGTCCATTTCACGTTGGCAGTGACAGTCCATAACACTTATGACTTCACAAGCAATGAGCGGTGCCTAGTCACACATCATTGCTACCCAAGTGAAAGTAGAAAGTTGGAGAACAACTTTCATCCTACAATACGTGAATGGTGTTACAGTGAATGTATAATTCCTTTGTCACTGATATCCAGAATGAACTCGAGGCATGGAACAGTCATCCTGTCAATGCTCATTCATTTCCTTGATCTCAGAGTAGACCGAGTGAGATGTGTATGACATCAATATCACATATTGATTCACACGTGCATGCACATGCCTTTCTCAATCCTACTCATCAACTGGCCAAGGATATCAAACTCCCTCGGGAGGGACAAATCCCATATCTATCACTCACCCCTCAAAAGCCCCATGTGTCAAAACCACCCAATCATCACCTTTATAACAACCCATGTTTCAGGACTGCGTTTGATGATGTCAAAGTGTACCCAACGACATGTGTTGAGTGTAGTGATTTCAGGTCTAAGAATCACACTCACCACCATCACTGTGAGAGCTGACTGTGACTACCATGTCATGGTTCCATGTGTCACTCTCACAGTGGGTCTGTCTGGTACCTTGTTCTCTAACAAGTACCTATGTGCTTGGTTTGATATCACCATATCATGACTAATGAGATTCTGTCATCAACCAACACACAATCTAGTCTTTAGTGTTATTGATGTCTATGGTTATTTCCACAATAACAACCGACTAGGGACTAAACAAGAAAGAATACTCTTAGCATCCGTATGATCTCATTGTTTAGGTCCTCAACCCAAAACCATATGTCATTGAGTAAAACAATCTTTAGACATCTATCATGTTACACCATCATCTCAGAAACAGTTTAAACATATAGATTGGAAATTTCCTTTATTATTATTCAAATCGTTTACAAAGTATCCCATTACAATCATCATATGACTTGCTCTATGGGCATACATACCAACAATTCTGATTTATAGTAAGGATGCTCAGCAGCATGAACAGCATCTTCGCCAAGCTTTGACTTTGCTAAAAGAACACAAGCTATATGCTAAGTTTAGCAAGTGTGAGTTCTGGCTACCAGAAGTATCTTTTCTTGGACATGTGGTATCTACCTCGGGTATTCGTGTTGACCCTAAAAAGGTAGAATCTGTTCTACAGTGGGAACAATCGAAGACACCGACAGAGATTCGAAGTTTCCTAGGGTTAGCTGGCTACTACCGGAGGTTCATTAAGAACTTCAGTTATATAGCCTTACCTTTGACCAAGTTAACCCGGAAGGATGTTCCTTTTATTTGGAGTGATAAGTGTCAACAGTCTTTTCAGCTGTTGAAGGAGAGGTTGACAAGTGCAGCTGTACTTGTGTTACCTGAGCAAGGTAAAGGATATGTAGTTTTCTGTGATGCCTCCAAGAATGGACTTGGATGTGTGTTGATGCAGGATAAGCAAGTGATTTCTTTCACTTCCCGACAGCTTAAGAAACATGAGGAGAATTATCTAACACATGATCTAGAGTTGGTTGTTGTGGTTCATGCCTTGAAAATCTGGAGACATTATCTCTATGGAGAAACATTTCAGATTTTCACAGACCACAAGAATGTTCAGTATATCTTCTCTCAGCATGAGCTTAACATGAGGCAACGTCGCTGGATGGAGTTAATCAAGGACTTTGATTGTACAATTGATTACCATCCAGGGAAGGCCAATGTGGTTGCAGGTGCCAAGGATAGAGCACAACTAAGTTCCTTAGTATGTTCTAGAAGAGATATGCTTATGTCTTTAAGGCAAGACAATGTGCAGTTGAAGGTGTCATTGTTAGCCGGTTTGTTAGCTGAGATGCATATTAAACCTACCCTAAGAGGGCAGATAAAGGAGACACAGTTAGTGGATGCTGTAGTTCAGCACATCAGGTATGAGTATGGTGATGAGAAGAGAGATGGTTTCCATGACTCAAATGATCAAGTGGCATGTTATCATGGAAGGATGATAGTACCTGATAGGGATAACCTAAGGAAGTTAGTCTTGGAGGAAGCTCATTCTTCGATGTATGCTATGCATCCAGGGAGCACCAAGATGTATCGAAACTTGAAAGATATGTATCGATGGCCTGGGATGAAGAAGGATGTAGCTGAGTTTGTTCTGAGGTGTCTGGTGTGTCAGCAAGTTAAGGATGAACACCAGAAGCCTGCAGGAATAATGCAACCTTTACCCATACCACAATGGAAGTGGGACCACGTGACCAGGGACTTTGTTGTTGTCCTACCTAGGACAAGCAAAGGACATGATTCCATATGGGTAATTGTTGATAGGTTGACTAAGACAGCACATTTCTTACCTGTCAAAACAACCTATTCTACTGAAGGTTATCACAGTTGTATGTTCAAGAGATAGTGTGTTTGCATGGAGTTCATGTCACATAGTTTCTGACAGAGGTCCCCAGTTTACTAGTCATTTTTGGGAGCAGTTACACAGAGCTTTAGGCACCAAGTTAAGGTTTAGTACAACCTTTCAACCACAGACTGATGGACAGTCTGAAAGGACTATACAGACCTTGGAAGATCTGCTGAGAGCATGTGTTCTCTAGTTTACCGGAAGTTGGGATCTACACCTAATTTTAATAGAGTTTGCCTATAACAATAGCTATCAACATAGTATTGATATGGCACCCTATGAAGCCTTGTATGGTAGACGTTGTAGATCACCCTTGTGTTGGTATGAGACTGGTGAGCATCAGTTGTTAGGTCCTGATCTTGTGCAGCATACTACAGAGAAGATCAAAGTTATACAACAATAACTTAAGATTGCACAGGATAGGCAGAAGTCTTATGCCGACAGACGTTGTAGACCTTTAGAATTCCAGGTTGGAGACAGAGTGTACCTCAAGTTCTCACCTTGGAAGGGATTCCTTCGTTTTGGAAGGAAAGGGAAGTTAGCTCCTAGATTTATGGGACCTTATCCAATCATTGAGTGAGTTGGAAAGGTAGCCTATAGACTAGAGTTACCTCAGGAGTTGCAGAAGTTACATCTTGTGTTTCACATTTCCATGCTGAGGAAATGTCACCCTGACACCGAGTCAGTTCTACAACCTATGGAAGTAGAATTGAATGAAGATATAACTTATGAGGAAGGACCAGTGTCAATCCTAGATAACAGAATTAAAAAGCTAAAGAAGAAAGATATAAGCCTTGTGAAAGTCCTCTGGAACCACTGTGGTGTTGAAGAAGCCACTTGGGAACTAGATGATGAGATGAGAAGGAAATACCCTGCTCTTTTCTCTTAATACGTTTTATCGATTTCGGGGATGAAATCCTTGTAAGGGGTGGATGAATTGTAACATCCCTGACCTGGGTTATAACCTAACCCTAGAAGTTTTGCCTAAATATGTAATTAAACACTTGTGATTACTCTCTGTCATGTAATTAAGTTCCTCAGGAACATATACTTTCAATTTTTCCCTTTAAAATCAAAGTTGTAATGTTGTTTTGTAATGCAGGGACCTATGTGCAAATTACCCAGTTTAAGGGTTTAACTTGCAAATTGCATAGGTAAAGATGTTCCTTTGATAATGAGACATCATATGAGTGAAAATGATGAGGCATGATGGATTTCCCAAGCTTGTGCATTCAGATGCAGCTTGTGGTATGATCCTGGTGCTTAAAAACCCTAATTTGGAGTAAAGTGCAATTTACCCAAATAATGGGTGAAACTTGTAAAGTACACCTTCTAGAGAATCTTATATGACCCTTGAAATCATTTAGGGTAGAAATGATGAAAGGGATACATCAATGAATAATCAGATAAGAAAAGTGAACTTTGTGCATAAAATTCACCATGTATGTGTATGGAGACCTTCATATGTATACCCTAGTTGAAAGTTCATCTTTTCTACCCTTAGATCTTGAGATTTGATGGACTTTTCTTAAAGATAGATGGATTGTATGTGCCTTAGAAACAAGGAGGGACTTAGATGAGAATCCCATGTTTTAGAGGTCCTTATGATGTAAAATAGCCTAAAGTATATAAGCCCTTGTCCTTGTAAACCAAGTGAACGGATCCTTCATTCTCTTCACTTCTCTTATTTCTCAAATGGCTAAGGCAAATCTCTGGAGCTCAGGGAGGCGACCAAATAGTTCTAAGGTGAGAAGAACCATCCTCAAGCTCGGATTCTTGCATGAATTCATCATACAAGGTTGGTTCTATGGTTAACTCACTTAGTCTTCTTATTCTAGCCATCCATTCCTATCTTTCCTCGGAAGAATCACCCCTGGCCGAGTTGTGGAGCTCAAGAAGCCATTAGAGGCTTGAATCTTGGAAACTTGGAGCTCTAGGAACAACATTTAAGGTGGGTTTTATAACTCTAAACTCTATACTTTATATGCATATCTTGTTCTTGCAATTTTGTACCTAGTTCTTCTTCTACCTCCCTTCTTCCTTGCACTTTTGCAAGCAAAACGGTGGTGTAACCGACCTCAACAGAGGTTGAAGATGATGGGCGTGGATTCCTAGGAAACTTTATCAAATGACCTTGGACCCTTTTGGTCCAAACGGTTGCAAACTGTTTGAAATCAAACGGTCTCAAACCGTTTGATCTCAAACGGTCTTGCAAGACCATTTGGATCAAAATGGTCTCAAGACCATTTGATAGAGTTGACCAAGGGACGACCATTTGAGGGTCTGCTAGTAAAATATTGAATTTCATTACTACAAAGAATCATAATCTAATTCATAACCAATTGAGAGTTGAGGGCACTTCAACACCCTAACCCTAATTGGACTGATATTGTTGTTTTCAAGTATAGATCTTGTTGAGTTTTGGGTTGAAGGACCCAAACGGTCTCCAGACCATTTGGGGGTTCATCCAAACGGTCTCAAGACAATTTGGTGACAACCCAAGACCGTTAGTAGGTCTAGGGTTGAGGAAATTTGATGGATTGAGGGTCCAATTACAATAAGTTGATGAATTGATAAAAATACTGATTTTAGACCTAATTAGGGTTCAACCCTTATCCAACCGACTTGGTTTTTGGTTAAACTTTGGGCAAATGGTCTTAAGACCGTTTGGATGATGTACAAATGACCTCAAGATCGTTTGGTCCTAGTTTGGGCCCAATTGGAGGTCAATTGATAGATTCAACCCTGATTTGTTTCACATTGTTGAACATTGATGACTATCCGATTGAAACCCTAATTGAGATGGATTTCACCCTAATTGGCTTTCAATTAAGGTTCAATTTGGTGTCCAATTGATCAAGCCTAACCCTAATTAACTCAATTTGTAATTGGTTAACATGGTTTTGGCCAAGTGTGGGCTTCAACAAAGATAACCCTAAACGTTTGTAACATTTGAACCACTTTGGAGGTCCAAACGGTGTGAGCCCATTTGGACCAAACGGTCTCAAGACTGTTTAGATCCAAACGGTCTCAAGACCGTTTGGGGCCAAACGGTCTCAAGACCATTTGGTCTCAAACGATCTCAAGGTCGTTTGGACCAATCGATCTCAAGTGGTTTTAGATCAAACAGTTTCAAACCACATGAGCTTCAAACGGTTTGGAAGTCAACTTTCCCCAAATGGTAAACACACCCAAACGGTCTCAAGACCGTTTGAGATCAAATGGTCTCAAGACCGTTTGAGGTCAAATGGTCTCAAGACCATTTGAGGCCAAACGGTCTCAAGACCGTTTGGTGGTTGAAGGTTGAAACCGTTTGAAGGTTTTCAAGGTGGTTTGTACTTAATCAATTGAAGGTGTAATTGGTTCAATGATGATCTAATATAAACCCTAATGGTAACCTAGGACATTAAGGGACTAAGTGACTAAAAAATTGACCCATGATGGTGATCAATGGGGCAAATTACCAATATACCCTTGAAGGGTACAGTTGAGTGATAGCCTGTTCTAATCAAACCCTAATGTCTTGATATTGGAGATTCAGCTTATGTTAATCAATGAGAACTTAACCCAACATGTTTCAGAGTGATGTAATCATCATCTACCACATGAGGAGAGATAAAGTCACTAGTGAGAGGAGAGAGAAAGTATCAAATATGATTGAAACTCAAGTAAAGTACCTTCAATGTGTTTAATTGTGCATGATTAGGGTATGATCCACCTATGTGAGATCATGGAAACCCTAACTATGATAATTGATGAATCTTAACCTAATCTAATGGCATCAATGGTGATGATTCTCATACATGATAATGACATGAGTTCAAATCACCATGAGGTGAATAGTAAACCCTAATTCTAGGGTGATGACATGTAATGTGAATCTTAAACCGTATTTGATGAAAATCAGGGAAACATAACTCTTGTAAGAGTAGGAAGATACAACTTCTTTAAATGAGTTATTTACTGTTATCAGTTGAATTTACCATGCAGGTTCCTATATGAGGATGATCATATCCAGGTATGGATTATGATGATATATTCATTGAAAGCATGTTGTTAGCTTTATGAATAGTGAAATATCCTGATGCCTTGTTAGTGGCATCTTATGAGATTGATGGGTTGTGAGAGCCATAAGTACCATCAAGGTCATGCTTAACAGATGACTTGTGATGAGAGAATTGAGAAATGATAATTGATGTGAGTTAGACTTGTTACATTTAGTATTCTTCTTTCATAGCTGCTATGCTAATGATTAATGTTTGAGAACATGTATGATGTTAAAAGAATACTGAAATGTACCTAAATAATCAAGTATAATCATACCATGTAGAGCCCTGATCGTAGATCCATCATTGTCAGGAGCAAAATGATGGTGAAACAGGTTTTCCTAAGGGAACTCCTGGATCACATACTTTTGAGTATGTGGGGGAATATGGATGTGTAAATCCTTACATCCTAGTGTAGGTATTGATGTAGATGTTTCTTAATCCATCAACCCTTCACTAAGTGTTTATGATGTATCACAAACCTTTCGAGAAAATCCTTTTACCGCATTGATGAGAGATAAACACAAAATCTTCCGATGACAAAGAGAGCACAGAATGCCACTGTGACTCTAATAAGCGAAGTACCAGATTACCCTGGTGAGCTTTAGTAGCAGAGACACAAGTTGTCCTGCATAGTTATCCTCATTCTGACTGAGGAAGGTGAAGGTCATGAGAATCCGGCTCTTTCGATGACCTAGTATGATACTGAGGCGACTTAACATTGGTCGGTTGGAGTATGAGCGGTATACCTCATCTCCGCAGGGCTTAAGGATGTTTGTAAAACATAACCAGCCGCGTAGTATATCTGCTTAGAATGAACTACGAGATACTGGATTGATGTTACACTGCATAAGTAGATATGTTATTCATATTGCCTACATACTGATATTCTGTTGAGTTACATATCTGTTGTTGATTACCTTGAAGGCTTCTATTTCTTATTGTTCTTTGTTTGCTATATAAAGTTTCTAGTGGAGAGTTATAACTCTCGCTGGGGCAATTATTTAAAATTGTCTCACCCCGTAGACTTCGACTTTTTAGGTAGTCATCGAAGACGGAGGAACCAGCCTACAGGTGACCAAACCCAGCAGCAGCAGCACCAGGAGCAGCAATAAATCTTAGGTGGAGATTCAGTCTGCTGAGTGGTGTAGTTAGATAGTCAGTCCTATGTGTCCTTTGTACTCTCAGGTCTTGGAGTCTTGGTTTGAGATTTTGATTCGATTCTTGAGATTTTGTATCATGATGTGTATAATTACTCAAGAAGTAATTTGACAGAGATGTAAACTGTTCATCTCCTTTTATGAAGGAAGTTTTATGGTTTCAATGTCTTATCTCAAAAGGTTTTAATTTCCCGTGATTTTTGGTATTACGCTGCTAATCGAATCGCTTCCGCTAAGTTTATTTCGAGGTTTATGTGTTTATCTCGAGTTTTGGAGATCATAGCCCACACCAACCAGTGCCTATAAATAGGACCAGCAGAATCCTCATTTGGGGCATCAGATCCAGGATGCTGCTAGGCTGACCAAACGTAAGATTCGATCCAGATCCATCATCCATGCTACTGTCACTTCACCTGCTCCTCTTGTTGTGAGCAAGGAGGTCCAGAAGAGAAATAAGGTAGAGAAGAAGATCTGCCCGGTCTGCCTTGGTGGTTCTTCCTCCTTGTCTAGATCTACCCCGACACGACATAGAGGACCACATCATCTTCACCGAGCTGCGACTACCTTCTGCAACATGCTCATGGTGGAATCTTCCCTCTGTCTTGTTCTTCTTGTTTCTCGCATCATGAGAGAGTAGTTCCTTTTTGCTGGAGTGCGGGGACTAGCCTCGTTTCCCATGCTTTCATATCATTAATCTAGATCCAACTTTTAATCCCGCTCTTAACTTTCTTGCAATTAGTTTAATCAACCTCAAATCAATCAATTGTTCTAAATATTAGTCATAATTGAACTAGACTCGACTAACAACGATTCTTAAAAATGTTGTCCTTTGGGATTCGATCCTTAACTATATTGCGATAAGACCCGTCTGCTTACATGTGGTATTATTGCATGAGGTTTTGGTAAAAGATCAAGGATTTCAACCCTGAGTGAGTTTGTTAGTGCGATAATATTACACGTCGGGTGGGTTACCTATTTATAGGTTTTGCCCACCGACCTAACCATATGAGCCATGGTTGTGGTAGGATCTTGGTTGAGGCTCCTTCTACAGTTCATCGAGGCTTGATCACTATTGAAGCTCGCTCCACAATCGATCAATGCTAGGCCTCAGTTGAGGCTTGAACGCGGTCAAAGCTCCCACAACGGTCGGTCGAGGCATGACTTCGATCGAGGCTCTGATCGCGGTCATGGTGTGTGAGTCTTAGTCTCCTTCTACGGTCAATCGAGTCTTGATCTTGGTCGAGACTTGATCATGGTCGAAGCTTGTTGTACATTGATAAAGGCTTGGCCTCGGTCGAGGCTTGATCGCGGCCGAAGCTTGCTCTATGGTCAATCAAGGATTGGCCTGGATCGAGGCTTGATCGCGATCGACACTCCCACCACTTTCAGTTGAGGCTTGATTTCAGTCGAGGCTCCAATCGCGGTCGTAATGTGTGAGTCTTAGTCTATGACCGAAGTGAAGTGAGGCACCGCAGTCGTGGGGTGTGGGGATGATTATGAGGGCTTTAACCGCAAGGGGGGTCCTTAGTGGTTGATCAGCCGCAGTCAAGGTGCTAACCATGACCGTGTCTTGGTATCACCCTGCAAAGGTGGAAGAGGTGTGTGATTGATATTTTTGGTATCAAGTACTAAAACAAGCAGGAAAAGTCTATAAAAGGTATGTTAGGAGAGGCATAAAACACATGCAAAAAGTACATAAAAGCGGAAGTTATCAACTCCCCTAAACATAGAATTGAGTATGTCCTCAGGCTAAGGGTAGGCCCCAAATCATAGAGAGAAGAGAAAAGTTCCGAGCTATCTCATTCTTACATAAAAACTCTTGAAGTATGTTCGTTCAATCCTAAAATCCCATTTCTGCCCCTTCATAACTAGAGTTGCACGAGTTTGAATTCTTGCCACTTTGTTTTGGTAGTAAAGGTCGCTCCATCTCAATGACTTACCCCTTCCTATGTTAGGTAGCTAGCCATACTGGTACAACATCTCCTTAAGGGGTATCTTTCACACTCTTCCTTTATTTTCAGTTGTCCCTATGCTGGTGTGCTTGGGTAGGCTTTAGGCTTTAAGTGTTTTCCTCTTCTCCTAAATTTCCCTCACCCACAAACTATCGTATGGATAGTGTTTCCCCCAAGGGTTCCTGATGTTAAGTTAGTTGGTTGCGTTAGGGTCGTTTAGGATTGTAGGTGGAAGAATTTGGCTTCAATATTCCACTTATGGGCACAATATATCTACATTTGTGAGTGCAGTAATACACTGGCTGTGTGGGACCCTTTGGCATCTTTTGGGTACAATTCTTATTATATATTATATTTTTTCTTTTCTTTTGGCTTTTCATATCTCCTCTTAGGTTTGGGTGAGGGGGTTTCTATACGGTCTTTTGGGCAATCAAGCCTCTTTTCATCCCAAAGTGGGGATAATCAAACTCGAAAGGGGTAGTTGTTTCCTTCTCGAGAGAAGTGAGTATTTTTTGGTTGGAACCATTAGGTTAGGGTGGTTGGTTGAGAGTATGGCTCGGTGGAGTCCTCCAGTTTCCATGGGTTTCATAAGCTTAGGATTGTTATCCACACAATGTTTTACTGTAAGAATGAGACAAAACTGTATTGTTATGCTTCTTATTTTACTATTATATGCATTAGCTGCTTGTTTATTCCTCTCTTGAAACAGCATCACTACAACATTTAGTAGGGAAATAGACAAATTCAAGGGCATCTAAGCAAAACTTTGACTCATAACATAAATTCCTTAAAATATAAATTTCTCCATTTGGTGAGAACGAGAAAATGAACAAGTAGAAGATGTACTAGTAAATTTAAATTTTGAATTTTTGAAAATTTGGGATGAAATTGTACCTATTACACCCATTTATGAATCCTCCCAAAACTTATCACTCACCCTGAATTGGGGTGTCAAAATTGGAGTTAGATGTATAAACAGACTTTCTTTATATCTCCTAATTGGTTTTGATGGCCTACTTTGACTCGAGGAGCATGTTGGTATACACTCTGCATAGTGGGTGGTATTTCTCATATTGCATGCCCTCCACCTTTGTGTTCATTGTAGCTAGGGACATCATCTAGGCCATACAATAGATGCCGCAGTCATTTGATAGAGGCACCTACTGAGGGATTTTGTGGAAGAACTGCGTCTTCTTGAAGTTTTTCCTACTTTATGCTTTTACCCTTTATGCTTTTTGCCTGCTTTATGCTTTTGAGCATCCCTATAATTTCCTCGGCGCATGTGACTGCCTTTTCTTCTATAGGTGTCTTTGCAATAGTCATGTTTGTTCATTTTGTTCAGTATGAAGGCTACATCTGAGAAGATGTAAAGTATAGCAGTCCTTGAAATGAGATTGACTACTAACAAAGCCCAATGGCTATCATGTAGAATAGGAAGGAATATTTAGTCTGAAAGAGATGTCCCCAGGCATTGTTACAGGCGTTCCTTTTCCCCCATCCTTTTATCTTTCAGGATGTCATCCACCAGAAGGAAGTAGGCCATGTGTATATTTGGCATGGTGTCGATTAGCAGAGCTTGGTAAGCTGACATGGTGTTGACTGAGAGGTACCCTCTTGTTTTCAATGTATCTTGGAGGTCATCCTTCATCATGCATATGCCATCCCTTTCAAAGATCGCCTATGATGGAGTGTTATCTTCCTTCAAAGATTTCATTATTAAATGCATGGATTCGAGTGGTAGGCTCTGGAAGCTCCACCTGTCGAAATCTTTGAAGGTTGGCACTATTTTCCCAGTCGGCCTGTCAAGTTTAATCTTGGGCAGATCATCTTCCTTTATTTCTCCTTCTTCTGGCTAGCTCTCTAGAGGTTGTTCGTCCTTCTCTTCTGCTACTAGAGACTGCTTGGGCTCATCACCTAGTTTTCTTTTTTCTCTATCTAGAGTGTCGACTGTCTAGCCTTCCTTCCTTGCTTCCTCTCTAGCGGTATTTGTAGGATCGATCCATAGGGTCTTAAGTTTGTCTCTCCATGTTTTCTTTTTAGGGAGATGGATTTCTTGTTGAAGCCGTTGTGGCATTGTATCTAAATGTGTCGCCAGGTCATTGAAGAAGTGGCGATCATATATAACCTCCATTGCATACATTCCATGCAACCCATGCAAATCTTCCATGCAGAGGTCTTCCAACGGGACTCCCTTATTGATGGCTTCCATCATTCAAAGCACTATAAAGGTTCAGTCCCCTGATCCATCCTTTTCTTGGGGAACCTTTTTGCAGATGGAGCATTGCTTCCACATCCCCTTATGTTTTTTTGTCTGCCATTTGTATAGCTCTTTGCAGAGGTAGTGGTACCTTCAAGATATCCCTTGCTTCCTTGTTTTTGTAGACCGGGGAGGTTCTGTCCAGCTCAGTTGTGCAGTAGTTGAACATTGTTTCTTGTCTCTCATATAAGTTGAAGACAATAAATGCGCAGTTCTTTACAGTCCTTATGGGCAGGACCATGAATTTTTATTTCTTCCCTTCTTAGTGCATGTTGTAGCTCTATCACATCAACAACTTTGTCATTGTTATCAAATAGGAGCCCTACTAGATATGTGGTGTCGTTGAATTTGGTTGCACTTTATCGGGATGTAAGAACTCTTCAAGCAGAGTGGCACATAGTACTTTGAATAGCTTCTTATGTATGCATGCTTATTTTAGGAAAATCCCTCTAAAGTGATCTCGGTTAAGCGACCTGCCCTTGTTGTAATAGACAATATCAATTTCGGACAGGTTACCATCTAGTATGTTTACCAAGATATAGACATCTCTATATGTTATCCTTCATAATGTGGTCATTTTCATACCCACCATCTTGCCATCTTGTAGGGTAGAGGAGAAGCCACACCTAATTGTACTTCATTGACTGGCATGCTCTACTTTTTGACTGGCTCATTTGTGAAGAAAGAGGCAAGCCCATCTTCCTCATCTTTTGAGATTCCATCTTTTGCTGCCTGTGTTTCAATGGGTGGTGCTTCTATGGTAGGAGGTTGAACCCTTGTTTCTGTCAGTGTTTGGGTTGTTGCCTTGCCTTCATCCTCGTGGATACCTATGTAGTTATGTCTTTTACTGACTGATTCATTTCTGATGGTTTTTCTAGTTCTGCAGCATTTAGTGCGGCTAACATCACAACCATTTTTCCATCATAAAAGGAATCATTCTATTCATACTGCTCCATATCTTTAAGTAAGTCATTGTAGATATCCATCTTGAACGTCAGGTCATATAAGAATTTGTTGAGATCTCTTATTTCTTATGACATGAGATCTTCTATCATGATGCTTTCTGCTTTGGTGACGAAAACATGTTTGGGGTCCTTTGGAACAGCATTATCTTCTTCTGGGTTGTTATTTAAGTTGAAATCCCTTGACAACATAGTTTTTTCTTTATTTCATTGTCCTAATGAGTTTCTGACTATGGCGATGCTTCTTTTGCATGTGGTTCTACCCTTGGGTAAGTCTTCACATTGGCACTTTCGTCTTTCGATGCTACTCCTACATCGGTTCTTCCCATGTCATCATCATCTTTGTGTGGGCTCAAGGAAGCATGTGATGTTGAAGGGCTTGTTAGACGCTTTGTCTTCTTTCTTTATCGCCAACCATTTATTTCTTGGCATTCAACATCTAGCTATCGACGTTCTTCATCTAGGGGTAGACGCTCCTTCTTTAGGTCGTCTAATGCTTCCTCATACCCCCTCTGAATTAGATCCTTGTCAGCCCTCATGGCATTTTGCTCCTTCTTGAGGTCTGCCATCTCCTCAGTTAGAGTCTTTAGGGCTCCCATCATCACGTTTTGAGTGTTCATTACCCCTTGCATGAACTTGGGAAGAGCCTCATTTCTCTCGTTTAAAGTTTTACCTGCATATTTAGTGTACACAGTCTAGAGGTAATACTCAGATTTAATTCAGAAGTTTATTTCATGTGTAGCCACATGGCATCAAACTTATTTCCCTGTACATCATTGAACGTGTGCGAGCAGTGTTGCTGCTTCTCCACTAGTGTTGTGGATGCTATGGGCATCTTCGATCGTGGAGTCGGCTTGCTTCTTATTGGGACATCTTGCACCACTAGGCTAGAAATACTTGCCTCTGGTTGTCCCGACACTTGTAGGATCACCTTCAACATCACGGGGTCGGGTACAACCTCGGGGTCCTTGCATGCTTGGTTGGTTTCTTGTTCGATATCAACATATTGTTCCTTCATTGTAGCTTTACAACATGCATGGTCACCTTTTTATGTGATTTTAACTTTAGGATGGAACCCTTCACTCATTACCTTCTCGACTGGAATGTGGGGTGAGGGCAGGCTCGGAGTGATAGTTTTTATGATGTCTTTTTCTTTTTCTTTCTTATTGCCAGCTTCTTCCTTTGGCTTCCTCATCTCTAGTTCTGGAGATTTAGTTCTTGCTTCTTTCTCGCCAGCTATAAATGATTGGTCTGTGGTAGTATGGATGGCCCCCGAGTACATCTTATCAATGTCTTCTTGAGTGGGTTGCAACTTGTGGACATCATGATATGCTATTTCTAGGAGGGGGAAGAGTGTCTTGGAGTAGCTTTGCTTATAGAAGAGTTTATTTCCTTTCTACGCCAGGATCCCCATGTTGATGAGGGACTTTATATTGATCTTTGTATGCCCCTTTGTTGTCTTTTACTTCATCACAGGTCTACATCCATGAAGTGATATTCTATCTTTGTAATCTGACCTCCCATACAGAACTCCTTTGTTTATTTTGCCTCCCCTCCTATTGTTGTTGATATCCTTTCGATCAGGATTCTTATGTAGATTGACCATATTATGAACAGGTCACCCTTTGTTACATCATCAATTTCTGAACTTATAAAGATAGTGTTGGCTGTTATCTTTTACACCACCCTGATAAAGCATGAGGTGATGAGAGTCGACTTTGAGTTCTTTGAATTGTGTTCTTGTTCTCCTATCAAGTTCTCCCACATTCTATGGTTGTTGTACCCGACGGTGTCTTGTTCTCCAGGCATGAAGGAGCAGGCATGTGCTTGTTCAATTGTTTTGATGAATATTGTGTTAAGCATAGCCTCTGTGATCATGTGAGACTTTTCTCCTAGTCTCACTTCCAGTTTGAAGTCGTTGTCACCATTCTTGCATTCATTGTCACTAACGGGGAACTTCTCCAATGACGACATGGATTTTGTCGTCAATTGTGTTAGGGAGGGGGCTTATGAGGTGCATAGGGTGCATGATTTAGACCTTCTAGGAAATAGATTACCCTATCATAGACTCCCATCTTCTTGAAATCTTCGACGTCCAGGTATCTTGTCGGCTTGAACCCCTTCGTCTGCAGTATCCACTCAAATTGCAACTGGTTGTTGGATCTCTTGGCACGAATGTTGGCCTCTGCTGGTTGAGGGCCATTCACCCTGTCTCTTCGAATTCCTCAGGGGCTGCTTCTTTCTCCTGCCATTTTTTTTCTCTACGGTTGTCACCTTTCTCTTTTTGCCACTTTTCACTTCCCTGGATTCAGCTTTTCTCTTTTCCAGTTTCCTTAGGTTAGTCTCAGGAGGATGGTATTCAAAAGTTTCTGTCTGGGATGTGTTTGGGGACTCCTCATACTCTTCTAGTGTTTTGAGTGCCAGAATGTAGTCACACTTCTTCTTTAGCAGTTGCAACTGAAGCCTTTTCATTGGACAGAGGTTCGGGTTATCCTTCAATGTGTTTGTTATCTTTTCTAGAATTTTCCTCTACCCCTTTCAATGAGGTAGCCTTCTTCATCAATACATCTTCAGTTGAGGTCAACATTCTGAAAGTTTCAACATTTATTTCATTGTTAGCATAATTGTATTAGCCTTTAATTCATCATCATCCATTCTATTTTATTATTATATATATATGGATATATTTTTTTATATTCATTCATGGCTCAAAGTGTCGCAACCACGGCCTTAAACAGGAAGTTATGCTGAAGTCGAGGAAGGTTTCTCAGTCGAAGAAGGTGTCGCAACCGTGACATCACAGGACCTAGATATCGAGCAAGTAAAGGGGTATGTTGCGACCATGGGATAGAGGAACCATGACCGTGGTGGGTGATAAGCAAACAAAAAGTGTCACAACCGCGACAAAGAAACACCATGATTGTGGCAAGTGCCACAACCGCATTCGTCATTCGACTGATCTTCACGCTTAAGGAGCATCACAACTACGGCCAAGGATACAATGACGCGATCGTGGTAGAGGAGTACCTATTTGATTGGAAATATGGTGATTGTGGTCTAGGTCCTCATTTGAGGGTCGAACGACCAAAGGCCAATGCGGTAGGATAGTGCGAGTAGAATTGCAGTGCTAAGCCTAATTATTGGTATAAAGACGCTGGATAAATCATGTCTGAGGGAAAATGTCTGCGAGCACAGTTATGGCGGTCCTCATGGTGTTACACAGATCGATAGGTTAATATGATGAAACCTAAGAAAACGAGGAGCCACAATGGCAGGGGTCGAGAGAAAGCATCTAACGAGTCCTCAGTTAGATTAATCGACTCGAATCAAAGGTAAAAGAGGTGGTCATTGTATATTGTTGTTGTGGAAAAGATGCAAGTCTTTCGGTGAGTATCTGAATCACGCTCATTCATCATCTCGTGCACTTTCATCTTGGAGTGATGTTTGATTGTTCAGGAATCTGAGAGAGTTAGGCGAGAAAGAAGAACCCTGATGTCAGAGGGTTTTAGCTATGTATACCCTTGGATCACCGTGGCCGCAGAAGAAGGATCACTGCGACCACAGCCTAGTTCTTTCTTACATACACCGCGACCACAGCCTAACATGCAATGAGTGGACACCGCGGTCGCAGAAGAAGGATCACTGCGACCGCGGTCTAGTTCTTTCTTACATACACTGCGACCATGGCCTAACATGCAATGAGTGGACACTGCAACCACATCAGACCCCTCGACCGCAGCTCATACTACGGCTGCAGTTCAGGCCACGACTGCTATCCTTCCAAACTAAATTAACAAAAATCAACTAAAGTAAGAGCTTGTACTTCCCCACAACGCCTTTTTGGTAGAGAGAGAGATTAAAATCCATGCTACTTATACACTCCTACTAGAAGTGGAAACCTAAAATATTGAAAGATGAGAGGTACATATCTCATAATATATAATATGAGATAAGGAAAACATCAATTAACGGAAGCAATAAAAACTTGAGTTGCCTCCCAAGAAGCGCTTGTTTATAGACTTTAGCTTGACTTTCTCTATCATCTGTCTTCATTTTCCTTCAGTAGGTGCAGTTACTTCCTCATTCATTTCACTTGTTACTGGGCTAGTTTCCCGCAAACTGAGTTCTATCCTTCTTACAAAAGCTTCGTCTTCATAATATCTTTTCACCCTCTGCCCATTTACTTTTAAGTTTCATGTCTTGTCTCCTGATATCTCCATCACCCCCCAGTGGGTTTATTTTCATGATAGAAAAAGGGCCTGACCACCTTGTTCTCAACTTTCCAGGAAATAATCTAATACTTCAATTCAATAAAAGGACTTTGTCTCCTTCATGAACATCTTTGTTCTTTAGATGGGCGTAATGTCAGATCTTTCTTCTCTGTTTATAAATCCTTGCATTCTCATAAGCATGCATTCTCAATTCTTCAAGCTCTTAGAGTTGAAGGAATCTTTTCTGACCAGTGTTATCTAGGTCCATGTTCAGAAACTTGATAGCCCACATGGCTTTGTGATTGAGTTCGACCGGTAGATGACAAGACTTCTCATAAATTAACATGTAGGGTTTCGTACATATAGGTGTCTTATATGTTTTGTGGTAAGCCCAAAGTGCATCGTCAAGTTTTATGGACCAGGCCTTCCTTGTACGATTGTTAGTTTTATCTAGTATCTATTTAATATTCATGTTTGATACTTTCACTTGTCCCGATGTTTGGGGGTGATACGGCATTACAACCTTATGCTTCACCCCATACTTTCTTAACAGAGCTTCAAACTGCCTTTCACCAAAGTGCGACCCTCCGTCACTTATAATAGTGTGTGGTACTCCAAAGCGTGGCAAGATAGCTCTCTCGAAAATCATAATGACTACCTTGGAGTCGCAGGTTTGAGTGACAACAGCCTCAACCCATTTGGAGACATAATCGATAGAAAAAAGTATGTACTGGTTCCCTTTTAGTGATGGAAAAAGTCTCATGTGATCAATCCCCCATACATTGAAGATATCAACTTCCACCCAATCTATCATTGACATTTCATTTCTTCTAGTTATGTTTCTTGGAAGTTGACATTCCTTGCTTGTTTTGACAAATGACACATCATCATTGAACAGAGTTGTCCAGTAAAACCTTCATTGCAAAACCTATGTAGCTATCCTTTCTCCTCTGTGGTGTCCCCTGTAAGGTGAGGAGTGGCATTCCTTGAGGATTAAAGGTACTTCTTCTGGTATGCATCGACGGTATAAGTTGTCAGAGCACCTCCTGAACAACAGTGGGTCATCCCAATAGTAATTTTTTTAACTCAGAGAACAACTTCTTCTTATGATTATACGTTATCTACAATGGAAGTTTTCCATATTCTAGATAGCTACAGATGTCTACGAACCAAGGTAGGATCTGTTCCTCTGATTAAGCCATCAAAAGAGTTTCATTGGCATAGTTGTCATTCACTGGAAATTGGTTTTCTTAATCAAAAATTATCCTTGACAGGTGGTCTGCAACCACATTTTTTCTCTTTTATCAATGATCTTATGGTCAAACTCTTGCGGTAGCAAATCCCATCACCAAAGTATCGGCTTTGTGTCCTTTTTCTGCATAAGGTATTTTATCACCCTGTGATTGGCGTACACTTTTACCGTTGATCCTACCAGGTACGATATGAATTTATCAAAAGCAAACACGATAGATAGCATTTCTTTTTCATTTGTAGTGTAGTTCACTTGGGCTTCGTCTAAGGTTCTGCTTGCATAGCAAATCACATGATGTCTCTTGTCTTTCTTTTGTCCAAGGACCACCCCAATGGCATAATCGCTGACATCGCACATGATTTTGAAAGGTAGCTCCCAGTCTGGTACTTGTAGGATTGGTGTTGTCATTAATGCTCTTTTAAGGGTATATAAGGCATTTAGACATTCATTGGTGAGCTCAATCTCAACATCTTTAATCAGTAGATTCGATAGTGGTTTGGCAATCTGAGAGAAATCTTTTATGAATCTTCTATAATATCCTACATGTACCAAGAAACGTCATACTCTTGTGACTGAATTTAGAAGCGAGAGTTTGGATATGGCTTCAATCTTACTTAAATACACTTCAATTCCTTTCTTGGAAACCTTATGGCCTAGCACGATGCCATCTTGAACCATGAAGTGGCATTTCTCCCAATTTAGGACAAGGTGCTTTTCTTCACAACGTTGCAACACTAAAGATAGGTTTCTTAGGAATGCTTCAAAATCTGTTCCATATATAGAGAAGTAGTTCATGAAGACTTCGACTATGTCTTTTAAAAAGTCTAAAGTTATAGATATCATACAGTGTTGGAAAGTTGTTGGTGCATTACACAAACCGAATGTCATTCTTCTAAAGGCATAAGTACCATAAATGCAGGTAACAATTGTCCTTTCTTGATCATTGAGGTGAATCAGTACTTGATAAAATCCCAAATATCAATCTAGAAAACAAAAGTAGTCATGGTGAGCCAGTCTCTCTAGGGCTTGGTCTATGAATGGTAGAGGGAAGTGATCATTCTTGGTAGCAGTTTTTAGCTTGCGATAGTTGACGCACATACGCCATCCTGTCACTATCCTTGTTGCTACTTCATCTCTGTCTTCTCCTCATATCACCACCATTCCACCTTTTGTGGGTACCACATGGATGGGGATAACCCAGTTGCTTCCACTTATCAGGTAGATGATCCCAACATTTTGCAGCTTTATAACTTCCTTCTTTATAACTTCCTTTAGCATTTGGTTTATCTTTCTCTGTAGTTGAGCTAAAGACTTAGCTGTTTCTTCGAGACAAATTTTGTGCATTCATAGGGCCGGGTTAAGGCCTCTAATGTCCTCTACAGAATACCCTATATACTTTCTATGCATCTTGAGCTCCTTTAGCAACTACTCCAGCTGGTCATCCATTACGTTGGCATTAACGATCATTGGATTCCTCTCTTCTTTGTCCAGGAATACAAATTTCAGCCCCTCCGTAAGTTGTTTCAATTCTAGATTTGGCTTTGGTGCTTCCTTCTCCTTAGGTGTTTGCTCTAGAAAAGCGTACTTCACTATCTCGAATATCTCTTCATCGTCACTAAATTCCTCTTCGGGCTGATTCAGGTAGTCCAAGATCTCTACAACCTCTTGGCCTTCCATTGTAGGGTCCTGAGTATTTAAGGCTCGTATGAGGGGATCCACAATTGCCTTTTCCTCTTGTACCTCTTCACAATATTGATTGTATCTATCCATGAAGTAGACCGACTCTATGAGAGAATGTCCCCTCATGGCGTCTTGTACCCAAAAATCAAGGTGATCATCCCCCACACGCAAGGTGATGACTCCTTCTACTACATCTATTAAGGCTCAGCCCTATTGTGAGGAAAGGCCTCCCAAATATCATTGGGCATTTAGAATCCTCGAACGTGTCTATCACTACTATATCACACAGTATGAAGAACTTCCTGAAACGTATCGGAACATCGTCAACTATTACTACTGGTCTAGTAAAGGTGTGATCGGCCAACTCAATTCTCATCCCTATATTCACCATGTCTGTCAGTCTAAGCCTATATGCTAGAGTTAAGGGCATTAGGCTAATGCTCACTCCCAAGTCAGCTAACCCCTTTCTCTCCACGTTTTCTCTGACACAAAAGGGTATATTGAATGCCTGGGGTCCCTTTTCTTGGCTGGTAACTCATCTTGAACAAAGGCACCTGACATCTTCACCAATTGAACAATCTCAATGCGGTCTCCTCTCCTTCTCTTTGTGTCTAGTATTTAAAGAATTTTGCATATGTTGGTATTTCTTCGATTGCATCGAGAAAGGGTACATCCAAGTGTAGCTTATGTACATCCAAGTGTAGCTTCTTCTTCAAGTGTGCCTTGATCAGTTTGTAGGGTAAAGGAACTTTTGGGGCATAGGGGTTTTTCTTCAAAAGGACATTCCCTATAGGATCCAAGTTCTTTTCCTCTTCTTCCTTATTCTTTTTGTTGTTCCCTTCTTCTTTGTCACTTACAGCTTGTTCTTTCCCTTTTAATTCTTTTTTTGCTTTCTCATTCTCCTATTGCTGATTAATACAATATCCTCCTTCCTTGGTGTTGTTAGTATTAGAGTTTTCCAACATTATCCAAGATCGGAGAGTGGTCATTTTTGCAGTCTCAGTATTTGATGGGATCTTCCCTGAAGGGTTTTTCATGAGTTCAGCTAGTTGTGCAAGCTGATGATCAACCTGCCTTTGGTGAGTTTGCATGTCTGCCATTTGAGTTTGCATTGAAGTTAGCACTCCTCAATTGGTGACAACACTTTGAGCAAGTTGGTCATTCACTTAAGCTTGCCTTTTTGTGAAGTCGAATATATAGTTGAGAAATCATGTTAGTTTGGTTGTTGTCCTTGGCTTGTCTCGGCCTTGGGCCTTGTCCTTGTCCTTGTCGATTCACATTTTTATTCTGACTTTGGTAGTTGTTCTTGTTTGTCTGATAATTAATAGTCTTGGTGTATTGAGTCAGCCCTCCTTTCTTCTCAAATCCTGGAGGAAGTTTAGATTAATTACTCAGTTGATGCATGGTTTCTGCAACTTCTTTTTTGCCATAGTTAAACCTAGGATGATCTTGTCATTTGAAATTAACATAGGAGACATTCTCAGTTTCTTCTTCACTTTCAATTTCTTTGCTCTCCTCTGGTCAGGTATAAATACAGTTGTCAATTCCATGTCCTCCTTCTCTATAGGTAACACATTTCATGGTTTTCTCTGTGTATTTCTTGTCTTTGGCCCTAGTGTCTTTTAACTATTTGACATCGGTGGCAATTTTCTGAATTTGGGCTATAATAGTCTCTAAGGCTTTGGCTTCAATTGATAGTCCTTCAGATCCTTCTTTCTTCATTGATCCTCTCTCATTTCTATCATAGTCCATGCATGCTTGCATTGCAGCCATATTGTCAATTATCTTCATAGTTCCGCTTCGCTTCTTTCCAAGAAAGTCACTTCTGGAAGCTGCATTCAGTGAAGTTCTCTCAGTGGGAGTTAGCCCATTGTAAAAGGTGGTCACCAGGAACCCATTATGGTATTCATGGTGAGGGTGATCTCTCTGGTACTCTTAAAAGCATTCCCATGTCTTGTGAATGTTCTATCCCAATTTTTGTGGGAAACAAGTGATCTTTTTCATATTACGGATAGTTCTCTCAGTAGCATAAAATTTAGTAACAAAGGCATCTACAAGGGGTATCCATCCATCTGTGGACTGGTGGGGTAGGTTTAGGTACCAGGACAGAGCCTTATCTTGAAGGGAAAAATTAAATCCTTTATGATATATCACCTCTTGAGGGACTCTCCTCATCTTAATGGCATCACATATGTTTTTGAAGGCATCAAGGTGGTGGTATGGATTTTCCTTCCTTGAATTTTTATGGAAAGGTTTGTTCTGGATCATCGAGATTACAATTGGTTTCAATTCAAAGTTCACTGCATTGAAGTGTGGGATGACAATTGGGCATTTGGATTTGTTGGCTCTAGTTGCGGCCAACTCTCTAAGAGTTTTTCCTTCTTCATCATCTTCACTCTTGATGTTCCAGTCATCGCGCTAACGTTCATCCTTGTGGTGATTGTGATGGTGCCTTCTATGGTGAAGGCTGGTGTCGTTCTTCCTCACGGTGTTCTTTGTCACGTCGTTCTTTCTCACAATGACGACCATCGTAGGGATGACCATCTCTATCTTCATCTGTCTCATGCGGTGGGGGTTATGTTGAACTCTTTCATTCTGATCGTCCCTAGTAAGAATGTCGTCCACACAAGGCATCATGGTGACTCAAGGTTAAGGTGAAAAATTGAACAAATCTTCTTCCCTCTAGGTTCCCTGAATAGACCACACAGTCAAGTTAAGAAACGGGATGTGTTAAAATGAACTATTCTACGTAATCGTAGGATATAAGATTTAAGATTTCTATGTAGTAAATCTTATCACTAAGCTTGATGCACAGGAGTGTAGTAAGTGGACTCAAGTTCTTAATATACTCCTTGTCCCCGAAAACAGCACCAAAAAGTTGACCGACCTAAATCGTGCATCTAAAATGAAACAGATCCAGAGTAGTCAGACTCTTAAGATTATAGTCGGACACTCAAGCCACCACAACCATTATACAAGGTTTGACATAGTAATCATGTGGGCTCCGATCTCCAAACCACAAAATAATCACGATTTAAACTTGAGCGGAAGCAATCGATAATCAGCGGAAGACAAAAATCACGGGAAATTAAAACTTTTCGAGATAAGAGCTTGAAACCACAAACCTTTTCCATAGAAAAAGTATTTAAACTGTATACATCTCTGTCAAATTACTTCTTGAGTAATTATATACAACATGATGCAAAATCTCAAGAACTCATAACCAAAACACTCCAAGACCTGAGAGTACAGAGGACACATAGGACTGACTCTAACTACACCATATAGCAGGCTGAATCTCCACCTGAGATTTACTGCTACTCCTGGTGCTGTTGTTGCTAGGATTGGTCACCTGTATTCTTGTTCCTCCATCTTCGACGACCACCTAAAAAGTTGAAGTCTACGGGGTGAGACAATTATACATAATTGCCCCAGCGAGAGTTATAACTCTCCACTAGAAGCTTTATAAGAAAAACAAAGAATAACTTAAGCACTAGAAGCTTTCAAAGTATTCATTAGCAGTTTTTATGATAAGCAAGAGTTCAACATTTATGAAACATAAAGAACATATACTTTATTCAGTGTAACATCATTCAAGTAACTCGTAGTTAACTCTAACAGATATACTACGCTGTTGATTATGTTTTTCAAACATTATTATGCCCTGTGGAGATGAGGCATACCACTCATACTCCAACTGATCGCTAAGAAGTCACATCAGTATCATACATAGGTCATTAAAAGAGCCGGATTCTTATGACCTCATCTTCCTGAGTCAGTTAGAGGATTGTTTGCAGGACATCTGGCAGGACGTCTGCTATTTATAGCTCACCAGGGTAAACTGGACCTTCTCTATTATAGGGTTACAGTGGCGTTCTGTACTCTCTTCGTCATCGGAAGATTTCTTGTTTATCTTTCACCGATGCGGTGTTTGTGTTTACTTTGGGAGAATAGTGTTACATCTCACCTTTTGGGTTTTGTAGTGAAGGTTTGACGGACTATAAAAATCTACATCAATTCCTACATTAGGATGTAAGGTTCTACACATCCATATACCCCACATACTCAAAAGTATGTGATCCAGGAGTTCCCTTGGGATAACCCATTTCACCATCATTTAGACTCTAACAATGATGGATCTATGATCAGGGCTCTACATTACACTTGATTAGTTAGGTACATTCAGTATTCTTTTATCATCATACATTGCTCTTCAAACAATAACATTAGCATAATAGCTATAAATGAGAATACTAAAATGTAGCAGGCCTAACTCTTTTCAATCATCAGTTCTCAATCATCTCATCACAAGTCATCTGTTAAGCATGACCTTGATGGTATTTATGGCTCTTACAGCCCATAAATCTCAATAGATGTCACTAACAGTGCATCAAGATATTTCACTTACTCATAAAGCTTAAGACATGCTTTCAATGAATATAGTATTGTAATCCATACCTGGATATGATCATCATCTCATGACAACCTACAAGGTTAATTCAACTGATAACAGTAAACAATTCATCAATACTATTCATCTTTCATGTCATCACCCTAGAATTAGGGTTTACTATTCACTCCATAGTGAATTTTACTCATTACATCATCATGTATGAGAAACATCATCAATTAAGCTCTTAATTAAGATTAAGATACACTAGACATCATAATTAGGGTTTTCATGTTCTCACATAGGTGGATCATTCCCTAATCATGCACATTCATGTGTATTTAAAGTATCTTACTTGAGTTTCCACCATAAAAGGGTACTTCCTCTCTCTTAGGATACTTTCTCTCTCCTCTTATTAGTAGATGGTGATAACACCACTCTAGATCAGGTTGGGTTAAGTCCTCATTGACTAACATAAACCAAATCATCACTATCATGTGATTAGGGTTTGATTAGAACAATGTTTTACTCCATTAAACCCCTCAAGGGTATTTTGGTAATTACCTCATGATCACCATCATAGGTCAACTCATTAATCACTTAGTCCCTTAATGACCTAGGTTACCATTAGGGTTTAGATTAGATCACCATTGAACCAATTACACCATCAATTGATTAAGTACAAACCACCTTGAACACCTTCAAACGGTTTCAACCTTCAACCACCAAACGGTCTTGAGACCGTTTGACCACCAAATGGTCTTGATACCGTTTGGATGTGTTGACCGTTTAGAAAGGTTGACTTTCCAAACCATTTGAAGCTCATGCGGTTTGAAACCGTTTGATCAAATCAACTTGAGATCGAATCAACTTGAGATCGATTGGTCCAAACGACCCTGAGATCGTTTGAGCCCAAACGGTCTTGAGACCGTTTGGCCCCAAACGGTCTTGAGACCGTTTGACGTCAAACAATCTTGAGACCGTTTGTATCCAAACGGTCTTGAGACCGTTTGGTCCAAATGGGCTCAAACCGTTTGGACCTCCAAAGTGGTTCAAAAGTTACAATTGGTCATGGATATGTATGTTGAACCCCTCAGTTAACCAAATCCATGATAAACACCTATAAATTGAGTTAACTAAGATTAACCTCAATCAATTCGACATCAAATTAACCCTCAATTGAAAGCCAATTAGGGTTAAATCAAACTCAATTAGGGTTTCAAATCGGATGGTCATCAATATTCAACAATGTGAATCAATTCAAGGTTGAACCTATCAATTGACCTCCAATTGGGCCCAAACTTGGCCCAAACGGTCTTGAGTTCGTTTGGAAATCATCCAAACGGTCATGCGACCGTTTGGCCAAAGTTTGACCAAAAACCAAGTCGGTTAGATTAAGGTTGAACTCCAATTAGGTCAAAAATCAGCATTTTTATCAATTCATCAACTTAATGCAATTGGACCTCCAAACCATTAGATTTTCTCAACCCTAGACCTTCAAACGGTCTTGGGTTGTGCCGAAACGGTCTTGAGACCGTTTGGAGGAACCCCCAAACGGTCTTGAGTCCTTCAACCCAAAACTCAACAAGATCTATGTTTTAAAACAGCAATTTTAACCCGATTAGGGTTTGGATGTTGAAGTGCCTTCAACTCTCAATTGGTTAAGAATTAAACTTTGATTCTTTTCAGGAATGAAATTCAATATATTATCAACAGACCCTCAAACGGTCGTCCCTTGGTCAACCCTATCAAATGGTCTTGAGACCGTTTCAATCCAAACGGTCTTGCAAGACCGTTTGAGATTAAACAATTTGAAACCGTTTGACCTTAAACGGTTTGCAACCGTTTGGACCAAAAGGGTCCAAGTTCGTTTGATAAAGTAACATAGGGATTCACGCCCCCCATCTTCAACCTCTATCAAGTTCGGTTCTTCCACCGTTTTGCTTGCAAAAGTGCAAGGAAGAAGAGAGGTAGAAGAAGAACTAACATGCTAAATTGCAAGAACAAAGTATGCATATAAAGCAAGAGTTTAGAGTTATAAAACCCACCTAAAGGTTGTTCCTAGAGCTCCAAGCTTCCAAGATCCAAGCTTTAATGGCGTCCTTCAACTTCCACAAGTCGGCCAGAGGTGATTCCTCCAAGAAAAGGTAGGATTGGTCGGCTAGAACAAGAAGACTAAGTAAGCTGTCCACAAAACCAACCTTAAAGGAAGAATTCCTCCATGAATTCGAGCTAGAAGGTGGTGTTCTCTTACCTAGAACAGGTTGGTCGTCCCCCTGAGCTCCAGAGCTAGCCTTGGTCATTTGAGAAAGAAGAGAAGAAGTGAAGGACATGAAGGATCCGTTCACTCATTTGCAAGGAAAAGGCTTATATACTTTAGCCCTTTTTGCACCATAAGGACCTCTAAAGCATGGAATTTATATCTAAGTCCCTCCTTTCTCAAGGGCACGTCCACACTCATCTAAATTTATTCAAATCTAATGAAATCTCAAGATCCAAGCGTAAAGAAAGCCAACTTTCAACTAGGTTACATACATGAAAGGTCTCCATACCCATATTAGGTGACTCTTACCACAAAGATCATTTTTCTTATCTGATTGTTCATTTATGTGTCCCTTTCATCATTTCTATTCTAAATGATGATAAGAGTTATAAAAGATGTTCTAGAAAGTGAAAATTACAAGTTTCACCCCTCAATTTGGGTAAATTGCACTTTACTCCAAATTAGGGTTTTCAAGCATAAGGATTGCTTCCACAGCTGCACCTTGGTGCTCAAGCTTGGGAAATCCTTCAAACTTCATCATAAACATCCTCATGATGTTTCAACATCAAGGGAACATATTAACCTTGTGAAATTGCAAGTTAAACCCTTAAACTAGGTAATTTGCACATAGGTTCCTGCATACAACACAATGCTACAACTTTGTTTAAAAAAGGAGCAAAAATTGAAAAATATATGTTCCTGAGGAACTTAATTACATGCCAGGGAGTATTCACAAGTATATAATTACATAATTAGGCAAAACTTCCAGGGTTAGGTTATAACCCAGGTCAGGGATGTTACAAATTATCCACCCCTTCACAAGGATTTCGTCCCTGAAATCGATAAAGCGTATTAGAAGAAAAGAGTAGGGTATTTCTTTCTCATCTCATCCTCTAGTTCCCAAGTGGCTTCTTCAACACCATGATGGTTCCAGAGGACTTTCACAAGACTTATATCTTTCTTCTTTAACTTTTTAGTTCTGTTATCAAGGATTGACACTGGTCCCTCCTCATATGTTATATCTTCATTCAATTCTACTTCCATAGGTTGTAGAACTGACTCGAAGTCTGGGTGACATTTCCTCAGCATGGAAATGTGAAACACAGGGTGTAGCTTCTGCAACTCTTGAGGTAACTCTAGTCTATAGGTCACCTTTCCAATTCTTTCAAAAATTGGATAAGGTCTCATAAATCTAGGAGCTAACTTCCCTTTCCTTCCAAAACGAAGGACTCCTTTCCAAGGTGAGACCTTAAGATATACTCTGTCTCCAACCTGGAACTCTAGGGGTCTACGATGTTTATCAGCATACGACTTCTTCCTATCCTGTGTAGTCTTAAGTTGTTGTTGTATAACTTTAATCTTCTTTGTAGTTTGCTGCACAAGATCAGGACCTAACAACTGGTGCTTACCAGTCTCATACCAACACAAGGGTGATCTACAACGTCTACCATATAAGGCTTCATATGGTGCCATATCAATGCTATGCTGATAGCTATTGTTATAGGCAAACTCTATCAAGTTCAGATGTAGATCCCAACTCCCGGTAAACTGGAGAACACATGCTCTCAACAGGTCTTCCAAGGTCTATATAGTCCTTTCCGTCTGTCCATCAGTCTGTGGGTGAAAGGTTGTACTAAACCTTAGCTTGGTGCCTAGGGGTCTGTGTAACTGCTCCCAAAAGCGACTTGTAAACTGGGGACCTCTGTCAGAAACTATAGTGACAGGAACTCCGTGCAAACGCACTATCTCCTGAACATACAACTGGGATAACCTTTCAGCAGAATAGGTTGTTTTGACAGGTAGGAAATGTGCTGTCTTAGTCAACCTATCAACAACTACCCAAATGGAATCATGTCCTTTGCTTGTCCTGGGTAGGCCAACAACAAAGTCCATGGTCACATGGTCCCATTTCCATTGTGGTATGGGTAAGGGTTGCATTGTTCCTGCAGGTTTCTGGTGCTCAGCCTTGACCTGCTGACACACAGGACACCTCAGAACAAACTCAGCTATATCCTTCTTCATTCCAGGCCACCAATACATGTCTTTCAAATTTTGATACATTTTGGTGCTTCCTGGATGCATAGCATACATCGAAGAATGAGCTTCCTCCAGAACTAACTTCCTCAGGTTATCTACATCTGGTACTATCATCCTCCCCTGATAGCATGCCACTTGGTCATCTGACTCATGAAAACCATCTTGTTTCTCACTACTATACTCAGATCTAATCTGCTGAACTACATCATCTACTTGTTGTGCCTCCTTTATCTGCTCTCTTAGAGTAGGTTTAATCTGCATCTCAGCTAACAAACCGGCTAACAATGACACCTGAGAGCCAATCATGGGATGATTGGTGGGATACATTAAGATTGATTTGATAAACATCAAAGGCAAGCTTCCAATTCTTTCTAGTTCAGTCACATGAGATAGTGATAGAACATATTGAATGTCTAGAGAATGACAGTACTCAATGACGTATGCTTTCAGGTTGAGGACCTGAACGATGAGATCATACGGATGCTAAGAGTTTGTACATTCTTGTTATGTCCCTAGTCGGATGTCATTGTGGAAGGTAGATAGACAACAATGATACACAAGACTAGATTGTGGTGTTGGTTGATGACAGAATCTCATTAGTCATGATATAGAGATATAAAACCAAACACATAGGTACTTGTTAGAGAACAAGGTATCAGACAGACCCACCGTGAGTTTGACACATGGAACCATGAGATGGTAGTCACAGTCAGTACTCACAGTGATGGTGGTGAGTGTGATTCTTAGACCTGAAATCACTGCACTCAACACATGTCGTTGGGCACACTTTGACATCATCAAATGCAGTCCTGAAACATGGGTTGTTATAAAGGTGATGATTGGGTAACTTTGACACATGGGGCTTTTGAGGGGCGAGTGATAGATATGGGATTTGTCCCTCCTGAGGGAGTTTGATATCCATGGCCACTTGATGAGTAGGATTGAGAAAGACGTGCACGCATGTGTGAGTCAGTATGTGATACTGATGTCATACATATCTCTTCTAGTCTACTCTGAGATCAAGAAAGTGAATGAACGTTGACAGGATGAAAGTTCCATGCCTCGAGTTCATTCAGAATATCAGTGACAAAGGAATTATACACTCACTGTAACACCATTCACGGATTGTAGGATGAAAGTTGTTCTCCAACTTTCTACTTTCACTTGGGTAGCACTGATGTGTGACTAGGCACCGCTCTGTGCTTGTGAAGTCATAAGTGTTGTGGACTTTCACTGCCAACGTGAAATGGACCTGCAGGGTCACACACATAGGAGTTAACCTAGAAGAGGAGTTTTTCCACAAGCAATGTTTAGATTGATTACTAAAGGAGTTTAGTAGTTCAATTAAACACTCAATCAGTCGATGGCTCAATATCGTATGGTTCAAAGTGTTGGACGCATTGATTGGAGTATCAGATTGATTGAAATCGCATTTGAGTGATTCTGCATAATCTGCACTCCCAACCGGTCGGTTCATGTGATGAACCGGTCGGCTGAGGTTGTTGAACCGGTCGGCTCAAATGTTGAGTCGATCGGCTCATGCACAGAGTGAAACGATTGGTTCAAGTGTTGAACCGATCGGTTCAACTGGTGCAATCGAGCAACTTGGGAAAGTAGGATTGGTGCGAGTTTTCCTTTCGTTTCGATTTCTAATTTGATTGGAAATAGGATTTCCAATTTGATTGGAAATAGTATTGGTATTTCGATGCCAATTGGGAAAGAAACAAGGAAAGTCAATTTGAGGCGGATTAGGACCATGAACTGATCGGTTCAGGGCACCAACCAATCGGTTGGAGTGCCCCAAACGATCGGCTCATGTCCAACCGACCGGTTCAACAATGAACCGATCAGTTCAGGTTGCGAGATGATTGCTTTATGTGGAAAATCCCGAACCCTTCTACTCCTGCTTTTAGTCCCGCATTGCCCGGGATGGAGAACCATGTCCCATGACTCTCCTATATATATAGGGGTACTTGAGGGCTTCTTAGAGTACAACTCAGTGCAACCAGTTGCTCTGCAGTTGTCGTTCTCTCTAGTTTTGGTAACCGTGAGAGAGCCCGATTAAGTGCTTCCCGCAAAAGGGAGGTGCAGCAAGGGAAAGACAACTGCAGTTGCAACAGGAGGCAGGAGAGCGTGTAGGCGACTAGTACATCTACAGGAGGGTGTGACTCCTTCCACTTCCTTGTGGGACAAGGAGTGTGGAGTTCCACGTGGTCCGTGTGGACTACTACGGAGGCGGGAGGACACTGCCGCTTTGGAGGACAACTGTCATCCGACAGTCCGGTTCGAGTAGGAGTTGTGAGTCCCGGTGTGACCAGGAGCTGCACAGACACCGTCGAAGTCCGGAGTTGAAGACCGCGCATTGCGCGAGGTATTGTCGCCGAGAAAGCCTCGGGACAAGGTATGATTCCGCAAACCATCTTTTCCTATTATATAGACGTTGACGCGTTTCCTCGGTATGGGTTTGGGGAGAACATTTTTGTTTCCGCTGCCTTCTCTGTCTCCCCTAAAACCCAACAGTGGTATCAGAGCCACGTCAACTGCTCTATGTTTTAGGAATATCGATATGATCGATTTTGGTTTGTCGCCTTTATTTATTGCATACGATGCAAATAATATCGGCTTTATGCATGTCCAATCTTAAATCCACAAATCCCTAATTACATATATGATATGTATTATTAAAGCACTCGATACGCGTCGCCCTTAAACGAGTTTTGTGGTGGATGTATGTAGCGTGATTATGGCCTATAAACCCCTATCTGTGATTGGTTGTGTGTGGTTGCTTGCATCTCGGTTTGCGCACCGATCTTCCCTCTCTTATTCCTGATGTAACTCGAAATAATTCGAGATTCTTTCCTACCTTTGCTCCCCCCGAATGTAACTCGGGGTTTCCCTCTTAAAGCAAATGTAATAAATAGAATAGGATTTTATTTCCTGTTATGTCAAATACCGGAGGACATCAAGACGACTTCTTAAACGGTCGGTTCAAGGAGTGAACCGATCGGGTGATGACCGGTTCTAGGAGCGAGATGAGAGGGTGGCGGACATAACGAGGTGCACGATGACCGGGCGAACCGATTGGTTGGAGGAGCCAACCGATTGGCTGGTGGCACCCAGACGACCGACTAGAGAGTGCAGATCATTCATGTGACGAATTGATCAACTCGGATGGCAAGGCACAGAGTTCATCTTGTACAGGTTTCATGTGATGTTGACCTAGATGACTGTGATTCCTCTTGGCTCGAGGAATCACATTAGGATGGCCATAATCATCGCTTTTTATTGTTTGTGCATGTTTTTTGTGGGATATAGCATGTATATGATACGTACTATGTATTGTGGTGATTGGATATGTATATGTATATAAAACCAAATCCCTCATTAAAATATTAAGTATTATATGCCTTCCATTAGCGGCACACATGAAAAGCTCGATCGACCAAGCGTAGGTTACGCCAAAGCGTGGTGCGCCGTCTATCTTGTGGAAGTGTGAAGGGTAGACATGTAGGTTCTGCCAAAGCAGGGTGCATGCTCTACCGTGTCGGCTTTTGGGTTAGACTTAACTGGTGATTCTTAGAGCGTCTAAGCCCAGAGGCAAGGAATGTTCATGGCAAGGTGTTGTGCATGTTCATTCAACAAGAGTTGCATATGATGCAATTGGCAAGAGTTGCCTACCTGAGAGATCTAAGTTGTGGGCGATCAGCCAAAGCAGACTCATGATTTAGAGGATTTCAGGATCTTGCCCACAAGAAGGTTGTACGCTGCAATCTTCCAAATTGATGGTGAGGGCTATCAATTTGAAGTAAAATAGTGGGAGCGATAATTAATTAAAGGCCTAATTATATCGTCAAACTTTCAAATCAATCAAATAAGTCAAAAATGAGTTTTTGGACTAAAATTGCATATTTTCCTTTTGTAGTTCAAATGGAAACAAACAACAACAACTTTTCTTTGCGATCGGTCCTTGACAAGGACAAGCTGAATGGGACGAACTTCCACGACTGGTATCGGACATTGAGAATTGTTCTCACTCAAGAGCGTAAGCTCTACGTCCTGGATACTCTAATTCCAGAGGAACCCGCTCCTAATGCACCAAAGGAAGAAAGGGATGCTTACAAGAAGCATTCTGATGATGCCATTGATGCAAAGTGCTTGATGATGTGTTTGATGAACCATGAGTTGCAGAGGCAACATGAGAACATGGGTGTCATAGAGATGATTCTGCATCTTAGGAACATGTATGAAGATCAGGCACGGCAAGAGAGGTACAATGTTTCTAGGGCGCTGTTCAAGTGCGTCATGACAGAAGGAGATCCAATTGGTCCTCACACACTCAAGATGATTGGGTATGTGGAGAACCTGCAGAGACTGGGATTTCCACTGAGCCAAGAGTTGGCTACTGACGTGATACTGCAATCGTTGCCAGAATCTTACAGTCAGTTTGTGATGAACTACAACATGAACAACTTTGATAGGCCACTGTCAGAGTTGTTGGGCATGTTGAGGACAGCCGAGTTACAGATGAAGAAGGACAATCCTAAGTCCATGATGGTGATCACGAGCAAGAATGGCAAATCCAAGCGCAAGGGCAAGGGCAAAGCTAAGAAAGGTTCTAAAGCTAGCCAGGAGTCCAAGCCATCTTCAGCTCTCAAGGCCAAGGGAGGCGTGACCAAGAAAGGAAATTGCCACCATTGTCAAAAGCCAGGACATTGGAAAAGGAATTGTCCTCTCTACCTGGAAGAACAAAAGAAGAAAGAGGAGACTGAAGCTTCTACTTAAAGGTGTCATGAAAGTAAACTTGTAACACTTCTGAGATATATGATATCAAGATGTAAAGTGTAAAGCATTCTTACTTGGGAAAGTGTTGCCTTTATAGATAGGAATACTTTAGTTTATTTTCAGCCAATTAGGCATGTAATACAGTTATGAACTGCTATTTCATATTTGCCAATAGATAGAAACACTTTATTTTTGCATATTGTATGACAATAATGGTAATTAATAAAGAGATGTTTCAATTTCTAAAGATGTGATCTTTGTGGAAATGCCTTATTTATCTTATGATATTTGATATGCATAAGATAAGATGATACCTAATGTTATAGATAACTCAAACAATATAATTAGCATTGATCATGAGAAATTCATTTCTATTTTCCATGTGATGGATAAAGATAGACTCTTTTGGTTAGAGAACCAGTAAGAGACATGAATATCTTGGACATGATTAATCAATCTTCACTAATGTAGTGGGAGAGTGATTATCCTATTAAGTATAATACATGTGATGTATTTACATACCTATTGGAACAAATGCTAATACTTCAAATGGTGTTTAGAGAAATACCAATATGAATATCTTGAAGTGTTCAAGATTATCATAAATGAAGTACAAATTTGGTAAAGTATTAATTCTTGATGAGATCAATGAATAGAATACTTGGACCAAATGTTTGAGATCCTTGTGAGTGATTATGATAGTTTATCATAGTGTACTCATGATTAAGGCATGATGATGTCTAAATCAAGAAGGAATCATACTCTAAGGAGTTAGAGAATGATTATCAAATAACTGAATTCTTCTTAATAAATGAATACCCCACACTAATAAAAGGAAATTAAGAATCACAAGGGTTGTGAGTTCTTGTATCCTTAACAGATACACCTCAATTATCTATATGATGAGTTGTTCATATGATGAGACAACTATCAAGATGATTATGAGGAACCGAATCTTGAGTTATGGTTTATGATCATTACATCCTAAATGATTTCCATGTGAACCATAAGGTATGACCTAGATGGTAGCACTCATTGGATCATATCCATAAGTGCAAATGAGTCTTAAGTGTTAAGACACATGGATAACATTTTGAGAAGGATGATGCTTGTTGATTGCAACTTAATGACTAAGACATTTGGCATATGGATACTAAAACCGCATTCCTATGAGGAATAAAATAAGGATGTGTACGTGACACAACTTATAAGGTTTATGAATCCACTAATGCAAATGAAGTCTATAAGTTACAATGGACTAATCAATATGATTGATTAAGTACAAGCAACTGAAAATTGGATCCTTACTTTGATGATATAGTCAAAGGGTTTGACTGATATGTCAAAGATAAGAAGGGATATGTGATTTAGTGGGAGCGTATTCACATTCCACATATTGATGTGAAATGGAAATGTTCTTGATTGGAAATCCAAAAGTGGAAATTATCTTTAAGGAAAATAGAGGCATTTCCTATATGATAGGAATAGAGATCTATAGAGATAGTTCTCGAAAACCTCTTGACCTGCAAGGAGATAGCATACATTGGCAATCTGTTCTGAAATGTTCAGTATGCACAGATTAAGTGGGAGAAAACTTGTCCATGTTACATGGAGTTACTATCCCAAGGCCAAGTGTCCAATTCTTATGAAGAATGGGAACACTAAGAATACATATGGATCTATCATGTATGTAATCATCCCATTGTCTTGCATGTATGACATAGCAAGAATAAAATGCATTCATCATATTGTATGTAGGACATGGCAATATGATGTGCTCATCCTGATAACTCGTATGTAGGACATGACGAGTGGATGTCTGTCTATTTCCAGTAAGGGTTACTAGAATACCATGAGAACTTGATAAGTACTTGTAAAGTACTAGTTCTATGGAGATAAGGAAGAGTTCGATGTAAGGAATTACATTGATGTGAACTTCTGAAAGGACAGAAAATTAATTGCAAAATATACATAAGATGTATAAAATGAAAGTTTGTTGATAATTGGAAGTGTTCCAATAAAGCCATTTAAAAGGGGAAATGCCGAGTATCTATGTGTTAGAGAACAGCAGTAGATACTATATGGATCTAGAAGTTCATGAGATGAACTTATAGATATTCCACTCATTGATGACAAGTCCAGAATCCTTGATCATGCAATGTGGCTAAATGTTAGCAAATGGAATACTAGACCGCATATTACGGCAACTCCATCTCATACGTGTGACGTACAGCGAAGAGATGTGAGACATGCAATTTGTACAGACTTTGGCAAAGTGTTGTCATTATTCACTATGTTGGCACTAGAGCACAGTAACATGTGGGACATGTTTGAAGATCACTGTGAATGTGATTCATGGGTGATTGGCTCGCAGTGCAAGTGGGAGTCTGTTGGTATGTATGCCCTGAGAGCCAATCATGGGATGATTGGTGGGATACATTAAGATTGATTTGATAAACATCAAAGGCAAGATTCCAATTCTTTCTGGTTCTGTCACATGAGATAGTGATAGAACAGATTGAATGTCTAGAGAATGATAGTACTCAATGACGTATGCTTTCAGGTTGAGGACCTGAACGATGAGATCATATGGATGCTAAGAGTTTGTACATTCTTGTTATGTCCCTAGTCGGATGTCATTGTGGAAGGTAGATAGACAGCAATGATACACAAGACTAGATTGTGGTGTTGGTTGATGACAGAATCTCATAGTCATGATATAGAGATATCAAACCAAACACATAGGTACTTGTTAGAGAACAAGGTATCGGACAGACCCACCGTGAGTTTGACACATGGAACCATGAGATGGTAGTCACAGTCAGTACTCACAGTGATGGTGGTGAGTGTGATTCTTAGACCTGAAATCACTGCACTCAACACATGTCGTTGGGCACACTTTGACATCATCAAACACAGTCCTGAAACATGGGTTGTTATAAAGGTGATGATTGGGTGGCTTTGACACATGGGGCTTTTGAGGGGTGAGTGATAGATATGGTATTTGTCCCTCCTGAGGGAGTTTGATATCCATGGTCACTTGATGAGTAGGATTGAGAAAGGCGTGCACGCATGTGTGAGTCAGTATGTGATACTGATGTCATACATATCTCTTCCAGTCTACTCTGAGATCAAGAAAGTGAATGAACGTTGACAGGATGATAGTTCCATGCCTCGAGTTCATTCGGGATATCAGTGACAAAGGAATTATACACTCGCTGTAACACCATTCACGGATTGTAGGATGAAAGTTGTTCTCCAACTTTCTACTTTCACTTGGGTAGCACTGATTTGTGACTAGGCACCGCTCTGTGCTTGTGAAGTCATAAGTGTTATGGACTTTCACTGCCAATGTGAAATGGACCTGCAGGGTCACACACATAGGATTTAACCTGGAAGAGGAGTTTTTCCACAAGCAATGTTTATATTGATTACTAAAGGAGTTTAGTAGTTCAATTAAACACTCAATTAGTCGATGGCTTAATATCGTATGGTTCAAAGTGTTGGACGCATTGATTGGAGTATCGGATTGATTGAAATCGCATTTGACTGATTCTGCATAATCTGCACTCCCAACCGGTCGGTTCATGTGATGAACCGGTCGGCTAAGGTTGCTGAACCGGTCGGCTCAAATGTTGAATCGATCGGCTCATGCACAGAGTGAAACGATTGGTTCAAGTGTTGAACCGATCAGTTCAACTGTTGCAATCGAGCAACTTCAGAAAGTAGGATTGGTGCGAGTTTTCCTTTCGTTTCGATTTCTAATTTGATTGGAAATAGGATTTCCAATTTGATTGGAAATAGTATTGGTATTTCGATGCCAATTGGGAAAGAAACAAGGAAAGTCAATTTGAGCTGGATTAGGACCATGAACCGATCGGTTCAGGGCACCAACCGATCGGTTGGAGTGCCCCAAACGATCGGCTCATGTCCAACCGACCGGTTCAACAATGAACTGATCAGTTCAGGTTGCGAGATGATTGCTTTCTGTGGAAAATCCCGAACCCTTCTACTCCTGCTTTTAGTCTCGCATTGCCCGGGATGGAGAACCCTGTCCCATGACTCTCCTATATATATAGGGGTACTTGGGGGCTTCTCAGAGTACAGCTCAGTGCAACCAGTTTCTCTACAGTTGTCATTCTCTCTAGTTTTGGTAACCGTGAGAGAGCTCGAGCAAGTGCTTCCCGCAAAAGGGAGGTGCAGCAAGGGAAAGACAACTGCAGTTGCAACAGGAGGCAGGAGAGCATGTAGGCGACTAGTACGTCTACAGGAGGGTGTGACTCCTTCCACTTCCTTGTGGGACAAGGAGTTTGGAGTTCCAGGTGGTCCGTGTGGACTACTATGGAGGCGGGAGGACACTGCCGCTTTGGAGGACAATTGTCATCCGACAGTCCGGTTCGAGTAGGAGTTGTGAGTCCCGGTGCGACCAGGAGCTGCACAGACACCATCGAAGTTCGGAGTTGAAGACCGCGCATTGCGCGAGGTATTGTCACCGAGCAAGCCTCGGGACAAGGTATGATTCCGCAAACCATCTTTTCCTATTATATAGACGTTGACGCGTTTCCTCGGTATGGGTTTGGGAAGAATATTTTTGTTTCCGCTGCCTTCTCTATCTCCCCTAAAACCCAACATAGCATACATCGAAGAATGAGCTTCCTCCAGAACTAACTTCCTCAGGTTATCTACATCTGGTACTATCATCCTCCCCTGATAGCATGCCACTTGGTCATCTGACTCATGAAAACCATCTTGTTTCTCACTACTATACTCAGATCTAATCTGCTGAACTGCAACATCTACTTGTTGTGCCTCCTTTATCTGCTCTCTTAGAGTAGGTTTAATCTGCATCTCAGCTAACAAACCGGCTAACAATGACACCTTCAACTGCATATTGTCTTGCCTTAAAGAGATAAGCATATCTCTCCTAGAGCATACTAGGGAACTTAGTTGTGCTCTATCCATGGTTGATGTTGCTGATTTCCTACTCAAGGCATCTGCAACCACATTGGCCTTGCTCAGATGGTAATCAATTGTACAATTGTAGTCCTTGATTAACTCCATCCAGTGACGTTGCCTCATGTTAAGCTCATGCTGAGAGAAGATATACTTAAGGTTCTTGTGGTCTGTGAAAATCTGGAAGGTTTCTCCGTAGAGATAATGTCTCTAGATCTTCAAGGCATGGACCACAACAGCTAACTCCAGATCGTGTGTTGGATAATTCTCCTCGTGTTTCTTAAGCTATCGGGAAGCAAAAGAAATCACTTGTTTATCCTGCATCAACACACATCCAAGTCCATTCTTGGAGGCATCACAGAAGACTACATATTCTTTTCCTTGCTCAGGTAGCACAAGCACAGGTGCACTTGTCAACCTTTCCTTCAACAGCTGAAAAGACTGTTGACACTTATCACTCCAAGCAAAAGGAACATCTTTCCGGGTTAACTTGGTCAAAGGTAAGGCTATAGAACTATAATTCTTAATAAACCTTCGATAATAACCAGCTAATCCCAAGAAACTTCTAATCTCCATCGGTGTCTTTGCTTGTTCCCACTGTAGAACAGATTCCACCTTTACAGGGTCAACACGAATTCCCGAGGCAGATATCACATGTCCAAGAAAAGATACCTCCGGCAGCCAAAACTCACACTTGCTAAATTTAGCGTATAGCTTGTGTTCTCTTAGCAAGGTCAGAGCTTGGCGAAGATGCTGCTCATGCTGTTGAGCATCTTTACTATAAATCAGGATGTCATCTATGAAGACGATAACACACTGATCAAGGAAGGGTTGAAAGACTCTATTCATGAGTTCCATGAATGCAGTTGGTGCATTGGTTAGTCCAAACGACATAACTGTGAACTCATAGTGACCATATCTTGTCCTAAAGGCAGACTTGGATATGTCACTGTCCTTAATGCGGAGTTGATGATATCCAGACCTTTAGTCTATCTTGGAGAAGACTGTTGCACCACGCAACTGGTCAAAAAGATCATCAATCCTCGGCAAAGGATACTTGTTCTTTATTGTTATTTTATTGAGTTGTCTATAGTCAATGCACAACCGCATTGATCCATCTTTCTTTTTAACAAACAAAACCGGAGCACCCCAAGGTGAGGTACTCGGTCGGATGAAACCCTTCTCAAGTAACTCTTGAAGTTGTTTCTTGAGTTCTGCCATTTCGGCAGGCGCCATCCTATAAGGAGTCTGGGCTATAGGTTTCGTATCTGGGACCAAATTGATCTCAAAATCAATCTCCCGAGGTGGTGGTATACCAGGAAGTTCTTCAGGAAACACATCCTCGAATTCCCTGACTATAGGAACTTCAGCAGGATTGGGACTCTCCTTGGTAACATCTACCACTTGGGCCAAGAATGCATAACATCCTTGCCTCATCAACTTATCAGCAACCATAGCTGATACAAGACAGGTGGGCAGAATCTTTCTTTCTCCTTGAAAGATCCATGTGTTGCATTCATCAGCAAACACAACCAACTTGGACTCACAGTCCAAGACAACTCGATACCTTTCCAAGGTATCCATCCCTAGGATTACATCAAACCCTTGCATATCAAGCGGTATAAGGTCCACTTGAATGCGATGTTTAGAAAAGAAGAGGATGCATGGAGAGCATACCTCCTGCAAAACAGCAGACCCACTCAACGGAGTCTCCAACAACAACCTATCTGCCCTATGACTAGCTGTCATATTGCAGTTGTGAATCACTCTTCGAGTGATGAAAGAGTGCGTAGCACCCGAGTCAATCAGAACATATACTACACAAGATTTAGACATATCAGAATATAAAAGTTCCATCTGACTTGTCACCACTTGTGGATCGACCACTGCCTCTGGTGGGTTCATAGCATAGAACCTCGTTGTAGCATGTTGTTGAGGTGGTGCTGATGATCCAGCTTGAGACGCTTGCCCGTGTCCTCGAGCTGCTCCTTGAGATTGCCCTCTCTGTGATCCCTGTTGACCTTGTCTCGGAGGCTGTGTCACACTGACAGGCTTAGATCGGCAGTCCTTCATCAAATGTCCCACCTTACCACAGTTGTAGCAGCTTCTCTCTTGTGGTCTTGGTGGTCCAGTAGCAGACATTGATGCAGAACTCTGAGTCTCCCGAGGTGGTTGTCCTCGTCCTCTACCTCTACTAGGAGACCACTGAGTCTGAGAACTAGATCTAGGTGGTGGAGGGTTAGGTGAAGAGGATCTAGGCTTCTTAAAGTCCCTTGATGAAGAACCCTGGAACTGTGGATATCTTTTCTGAGTTTGCCTCTTCTCAACCACAGATCTCTCTATCCTTCGAAATGACTCAACGAAGGTAGAGAATCTCTCTCGGTTTTCTAAGGCAGACACTGGGGTACTCATGTCAGCATTCAAACCCCTCTCGAATCTCCTGATTCTTTCTTCTTCTGTGGCAGCCATGTGCGGACAAAACCGCAACAACTCCATGAACTTAGCTTCATACTCGCTAATGTTCATCATGCCCTGTCTCAGTCTCTCAAATTGAGAGATCTTCTCATCTAGGAAGGTCTTTGGGAAATATCTGTGAACAAATTCCCGCCGAAAATCTTCCCACGAGATCTCCATTCTAGGTCTCTTCTGCTCTTCCATTGTCCACCAATGACCAGCGCTTCCTTTGAGAAGATAGACAACATGTCTAACCTTCTCAGCTTCAGGGATATTGAGGATCCTAAAAGCCTTCTCCAACTCCGTCAACCACAGATCAGCATCTGCGGGGTCAGCAGTCCCAAGGTACTCGGTAGCTCCGACACGACATAGTCGCTCGAACGTCTTCCCGATACCTTGACCTTCTGGTTGGACAGGTGCCCTGGGTAAAGGCATAGGCATCCTGTCGGTTATGTGTGTCATGGCAGTCATAAACTGCCCGAACATCGTCTGAACTGCTGGGTTACCCATGTCGGCTAGGTCGAACAGGGGTGGCTCTCTGGGTTGCTCAGGTACAGGCTGTTCTATCTCTGGTACTCCTGCACCGCCTTGAGGTGCACTAGCACTACTTTCTACCACGTTCTCATCATGTGGCTCTGACATTCTTATGTATCTTCTATTCCTGAGGAGCAGAAGATTCTATTAGATAAGGAAGGAATACTAAAGATAGACTCGACTTCCTATGTCCTATGCCTCTGTAGACTCGGCGAACCTAGAGCTCTGATACCACTTAATTGTCGGCTCCAATCTCCAAACCACGAAATAATCACGATTTAAACTTGAGCGGAAGCAATCGATAATCAGCGGAAGACAAAAATCACGGGAAATTAAAACTTTTCGAGATAAGAGCTTGAAACCACAAACCTTTTCCATAGAAAAAGGATTTAAACTGTATACATCTCTGTCAAATTACTTCTTGAGTAATTATATACAACATGATACAAAATCTCAAGAACTCATAACCAAAACACTCCAAGACCTGAGAGTACAGAGGACACATAGGACTGACTCTAACTACACCATATAGCAGGCTGAATCTCCACCTGAGATATACTGCTACTCTTGGTGCTGTTGTTGCTGGGATTGGTCACATGTATTCTTGTTCCTCCGTCTTCGACAACCACCTAAAAATTTGAAGTCTACGGGGTGAGACAATTATACATAATTGCCCCAGCGAGAGTTATAACTCTCCACTAGAAGCTTTATAAGCAAAACAAAGAATAACTTAAGCAGTAGAAGCTTTCAAAGTATTCATTAGCAGTTTTGATGACAAGCAAGAGTTCAATTTATGAAACATAAAGAACATATACTTTATTCAGTGTAACATCAATCAAGTAACTCGTAGTTAACTCTAACAAATATACTACAGTGTTGATTATGTTTTTCAAACATTATTATATCCTGTGGAGATGAGGCATACCACTCATATTCCAACTGATCGCTAAGAAGTCACATCAGTATCATACATAGTTCATTAAAAGAGTCGGATTCTTATGACCTCATCTTCCTCAGTCAGTTAGAGGATTGTTTGCAGGACATCTGGCAGGACGTCTGCTATTTATAGCTCACCAGGGTAAACTGGACCTTCTCTATTATAGGGTTACAGTGGCGTTCTGTACTCTCTTCGTCATCGGAAGATTTCTTGTTTATCTTTCACCGATGCGGTGTTTGTGTTTACTTTGGGAGAATAGTTATACATCTCACCTTATGGGTTTTGTAGTGAAGGGTTGACGGACTATAAAAATCTACATCAATTCCTACACTAGGATGTAAGGTTCTACACATCCATATACCCCACATACTCAAAAGTATGTGATCCAGGAGTTCCCTTGGGAAAACCTGTTTCACCATCATTTAGACTCTGACAATGATGGATCTATGATCAGGGCTCTACATTACACTTGATTAGTTAAGTACATTCAGTATTCTTTTATCATCATACATTGTTCTTCAAACAATAACATTAGCATAACAACTATAAATGAGAATACTAAAATGTAGCAGGCCTAACTCTTTTCAATCATCAGTTCTCAATCATCTCATCACAAGTCATCTGTTAAGCATGACCTTGATGGTATTTATGGCTCTTACAACCCATAAATCTCAATAGATGTCACTAACAGTGCATCAAGATATTTCACTTACTCATAAAGCTTAAGACATGATTTCAATGAATATAGTATTGTAATCCATACCTGGATATGATCATCATCTCATGACAACCTACAAGGTTAATTCAACTGATAACAGTAAACAATTCATCAATCAGGGTCTACTATTCATCTTTCATGTCATCACCCTAGAATTAGGGTTTACTATTCAATCCATGGTGAATTGTACTCATTACATCATCATGTATGAGAAACATCATCAATTAAGCTCTTAATTAAGATTAAGATTCACTAGACATCATAATTAGGGTGTTCATGTTCTCACATAGGTGGATCATTCCCTAATCATGCACATTCATGTATATTGAAAGTATCTTACTTGAGTTTCCACCATAAAAGGGTACTTCCTCGCTCTTAGGATACTTTCTCTCTCCTCTTATTAGTAGATGGTGATAACACCACTCTAGATCATGTTGGGTTAAGTCCTCATTGACTAACATAAACCAAATCATCACTATCATGTGATTAGGGTTTGATTAGAACAAGGTTTTACTCCATTAAACCCCTCAAGGGTATTTTGGTAATTACCTCATGATCACCATCATGGGTCAACTCATTAATCACTTAGTCCCTTAATGACCTAGGTTACCATTAGGGTTTAGATTAGATCACCATTGAACCAATTACACCATCAATTGATTAAGTACAAACCACCTTGAACACCTTCAAACGATTTCAACCTTCAACCACCAAACGGTCTTGAGACCGTTTGGTTTCAAACGTTCTTGAGACCGTTTGGTTTCAAACGTTCTTGAGACCGTTTGACCTCAAACGGTCTTGAGACCGTTTGGATGTGTTGACCGTTTAGAAAGGTTGACTTTCCAAACTGTTTGAAGCTCATGCGGTTTGAAACTGTTTGATCAAATCAACTTGAGATCGATTGGTCCAAACGACCCTGAGATCGTTTGAGCCCAAACGGTCTTGAGACCGTTTGGCCCCAAACGGTCTTGAGACCGTTTGGTCCAAATGGGATCAAACCGTTTGGACCTCCAAAGTGGTTCAAAAGTTACAATTGGTCATGGATATGTATGTTGAACCCCTCAATTAACCAAATCCATGATAACCACCTATAAATTGAGTTAACTAAGATTAACCTCAATCAATTGGACATCAAATTAACCCTCAATTGAAAGCCAATTAGGGTTAAATCAAACTCAATTAGGGTTTCAAATCGGATGATCATCAATATTCAAAAATGTGAATCAATTCAAGGTTGAACCTATCAATTGACCTCCAATTGGGCACAAACTTGGCCCAAACGGTCTTGAGGTCATTTGGACATCATCCAAACGGTCTTGAGACCGTTTTCCCAAAGTTTTACCAAAAACCAAGTCGGTTAGATTAAGGTTGAACTCCAATTAGGTCAAAAATCAGCATTTTTATCAATTCATCAACTTAATGCAATTGGACCTCCAAACCATTAGATTTTCTCAACCCTAGACCTTCAAACGGTCTTGGGTTGTGCCCAAACGGTCTTGAGACCGTTTGGAAAACCCCCAAATGGTCTTGAGACCGTTTGGATCCTGCAACCCAAAACTCAACAAGATCTATGTTTTAAAACAGAAATTTTAACCCAATTAGGGTTTGGATGTTGAAGTGCCTTCAACTCTCAATTGGTTAAGAATTAAACTTTGATTCTTTGCAGGAATGAAATTCAATATATTATCAACAGACCCTCAAACGGTCGTCCCTTGGTCAACCCTATCAAACGGTCTTGAGACCGTTTCAATCCAAACGGTCTTGCAAGACCGTTTGAGATTAAACGGTTTGAAACCGTTTGACCTTAAACGGTTTGCAACCGTTTGGACCAAAAGGGTCCAAGGTCGTTTGATAAAGTAACATAGGGATTCACGCCCCTCATCTTCAACCTCTATCAAGGTCGGTTCTTCCACCGTTTTGCTTGCAAAAGTGCAAGGAAGAAGAGAGGTAGAAGAAGAACTAACATGCTAAATTGCAAGAACAAAGTATGCATATAAAGCAAGAGTTTAGAGTTATAAAACCCGCCTAAAGGTTGTTCCTAGAGATCCAAGCTTCCAAGCTCCAAGCTTTAATGGCGTCCTTGAGCTTTTTACAAGTCGGCCAGAGGTGATTCCTCCAAGAAAAGGTAGGATTAGTCGGCTAGAACAAGAAGACTAAGTAAGCTATCCACAAAACCAACCTTAAAGGAAGAATTCCTCCATGAATTCGAGCTAGAAGGTAGTGTTCTCTTACCTAGAACAGGTTGGTCGTCCCCCTGAGCTCCAGATCTAGCCTTGGTCGTTTGAGAAAGAAGAGGAGAAGTGAAGGAAATGAAGGATCCGTTCACTCATTTGCAAGGAAAAGGCTTATATACTTTAGCCCTTTTTGCACCATAAGGACCTCTAAAGCATGGAATTTATATCTAAGTCCCTCCTTGCTCAAGGGCACGTCCACACTCATCTAAACTTATGCAAAGCTAATGAAATCTCAATATCCAAGGGTAAAGAAAGCCAACTTTCAACTAGGTTACATACATGAAAGGTCTCCATACCCATATTAGGTGACTTTTACCACAAAGATCATTTTTCTTATCTAATTGTTCATTGACGTGTCCCTTTCATCATTTCTATTCTAAATGATGACAAGAGTTATAAAAGATGTTCTAGAAAGTGAAAATTACAAGTTGCACCCCTCAATTTGGGTAAATTGCACTTTACTCCAAATTAGGGGTTTCAAGCATAAGGATTGCTTCCACAGCTGCACCTTGGTGATCAAGCTTGGGAAATCCTTCAAACTTCATCATAAACATCCTCATGATGTTTCAATATCAAAGGAACATATTAACCTTGTGAATTTGCAAGTGAAACCCTTAAACTGGGTAATTTGCACATAGGTCCCTGTATACAACACAATGCTACAACTTTGTTTAAAAAAGGAGCAAAAATTGAAAAATATATGTTCCTGAGGAACTTAATTACATGCCAGGGAGTATTCACAAGTATATAATTACATAATTAGGCAAAACTTCCAGGGTTAGGTTATAACCTAGGTCAGGGATGTTACAAATCAGGGTCGAACCACTAGAACAAGGTCGGTAGGTGTTAAGTACGTAGAGTCTCACACTCATGCACTCCGGAAAAATAGATTGTCTTAAAAGGTTGTTCCCTAAGGAACGATGGTGCTCAAACCAAAACAAAGAAAGTTAAAGGAAAGAAAGTAATAACAAGAGAAAAACGAGTATGAACTGTAAGAAACAAAAGTATGGAAGGAAACTCGGATTGGGTTTCACATACTAAGATCTCTCACCAACATACAAAACTCACTCCCCTTCATATACTCCTATCAAGATTAGGGATACAACATAATGGAGATGATAGATCTTGATGAGAGACAAAAGATGGTGATACAACAATATACTCCTTTGAATCTACACCCAGAATGGACAATACGGAGGCTTCTCCTTTTTTTCAGGAAGAGGGTCGTTAGTCTTCTCTCTCCTCTAGCTTCTACCTTTGAAGATCTGAGACTGATCATATGGGTGTGCATGACTATGGAATTTGGCAGCACTTTGTGTCATTGATGATTTGATGATGTGACAAGTCGAGGTGGGTTGCATATTTATAGGTGTTGCCCACCGACTTAACCATCGGAGCCACGATCACGGTAGGATCTTGGTCGAGGCTCCTTCTGCGGTCGACCTAGGCTTGATAATGGTCAAATCTCGCTCCGCGGTTGATCTAGGCTTGGCCTCGGTCGAAGCTCCCATCACGGTCGGTCAAGGCTTGACCTTGGTCGAGGCTCCGATCGCAATTATGGTGTGTGAGTCATAGCCTGCGACCGAAGGGAAGCGAGGCACCGCGTTCGTGGGGTGTGGGGATGATTATGAGGGCTTAGACTGTGGTGGGGGGTTCCTTAGTGATCGATGAGACATGTTCCAACTTCTAACCACAATCATGTCTTGGTATGACCCTACAAAGGTGGAAGAGGTCTGCGATTGAGATTTTTGGTATAAAGTACTAAAATAAGCGAGATAAGTCTATAAAAAGGTATGTTAGGAGAGGTATAAAACACATGCAAAAAGTACATAAAACGGGATGTTATCATAATTAAAGAGTGGAATGCTACAAATTTTGTTCTTATCCCAAAATGCATGGACCCTTCTTATACGGGGGAGCTTCGTCCCATCAGTCTTTACAACACACGTTACAAAATTATTTCTAAGTTGATGGCCAACAAGCTTAAAGGTATTTTGGAAAAAGTTATTTCTATTAATCAGAGCGCATTCATTCTTAGCAGACTGATTAACGACAATAGCTTAATAGCCTTTGAGATGTTTGATTCTATGAAGAGGAAGAAGAAGCGGCTAATGGAGATCAAGCTATACATGAGCAAGGTGTATGATTGTGTGGAGTGGAATTTCATTGATGTGGTGATGGAGAGAATGGGTTTTGAGAGTCTATGGAGAGCTAGACTGAAAGATTTCTACACATCTATAACATTCTTATTCATTATAAATGTAACTAAAAGAGGGTGTCTGATACCCCAAAGGGGTCTCCACTAAGGGGACCCCATTTCACCTTACTTATTTATTTGTTATACAGATGTTTTCTCTAGTCTACTTTCAAAAGCGGTGGAGAATAGGGCGATACACCGGGCTAAGGCCAGCAGAAGCAACCCACCTATAACAGACTTCTTCTTTGTAGATGATAGTGTGTTATTTGCTCGAGAAAATTCGGCAGAGGCATCCATGATAGCTAGGCTGACAAGCTGCTACAAGAGAGCCTCGGGACAAAAAATTAACTACGAGAACTCTAAATTTTGGTTTAGTAAAAATGTAGAAGAAGGGGCCAGAACAAGAATGGTGGGACTCATGGGTATGAACTATGTGCAAAAGCATAACAAATACTTGGGCATACCTACGGTTGTGAGTAGGTCCAAGAAAGAAGTTTTCAAGGCTATAAACAACAAGATTTGGAACAAGCTAACGGGGTGGCATGAAAAGTTACTTAGCAAAGCAGGAAAAGAGGTTCTCATCAAGTCCAAGTAATACCATCTTACTTGATGGGGCTCTTTCAATTTCCAACGAATGTTATCAGTGACAACAACCAAATGGTGGTGAGGTTCTGGTGGGGCTCTATGTGTTATAACCCCAATGTTTGGGTTCAGGTGGTGAGAAATATAATTTCTCATATTAAATATGTTCGAACAAATAATCTTATATTGGGTTGAGAATAATTGGATTTCGTTTAAAATAGCCTTGTTGTTTGATTTGTGGGCTTTATTGGCTATTGGGCCCAATAACAAGGAAATATAAAAGAAAATTCAATTAGTGAATGAATAATTGAATAATTGATAAAAGAAATATGTGGAAACCTCTAGAAGACAAATCCAAAGAGGATTTTGTGTCTCTTGGGTTCCTTAGGTTCCAAGAAGTCCAAAGTTGTAAAAAGAAAACAATAAGAGAAGAAAAGATTAATTAAGTATTTCTTTATTAAGAAAGAAATTGAAAATAATGATAAAATGTGGAAAATGAATGGAAAGAGGCATAAATGAGATTTCTTGGTGAGATTTCGTATCCATGAGGATTCTAATAATAAAAGGAAGGCCAATGAGAAAAATAAAAGAGAAATTAAGAAATCCTCAAAAAGGAAATATTTTAATGAGAAGATAATGTGGAATAATGAATTTAGATGCATCTAGAAGGATAATAAGTATCCTTGAAAATGAATTTCGAAATCATGGAGTTTATTGGATCCAAGGAGTCCCAATAAAGAGGAAAGAAAGAGAAAATACTAAAAAGGCAGAATAAGAGGATAATGTGTTGCATTATTAAGGAAATATTTAATATTAATAAAAAGGGAGTATTTTCTATTAAAAGAAAATAGAAATACATGGCCAATGAATTAAAAGCCAAGAGCAAGGATACTAAAAATGATAATTCTCGAAATTCCTAATAAACAAAGCATGAGGATAAACAAGGAAATAAGTAGGAAAGAGAGAATTACTTCTCATGGAAGTAATAGGATTCCTTATGAGAGAAAACTCAGTTTCTCTTGGATCAATGCATATGAACGTGGATACACTCACCCTATAAGAAGGGGGTAAAACCCTAGTCGAGACCCAGAGAGATCCCACGCGATACCACCCTTCTTCTTCTTCTTCCTCCCGTGCTAACCCTAAACCATGGGTGGTGCGTTCTCTGGAGCAATAGAGAGACGTAGAACCATATTGGAGAAAGATGGATGAACCATGATGGTTAGTGGGTGATCTGTGACTGTCGTGGAGCGTCGAGCTTCACCCGAGTGCATGCGGCTCACCTGCAGCACGATTGCAGCTAGGTAGTAAGCCGCGGGGTTGTAGAGCCCACTTCCGGCTGTTGCGGCCAAACCCAGGGTGTCCCCACCTACGAGGAGGCATGGCGGAGGGAGAGGACTTGTCCCCGAGGGCCGTCGAGGGTCCATGTGCGAAGGAGAAGCCGCAAAGGGTCGGCTAGGGTAGCGCAGCTCGGCTGCGCAAGGAGGAAGATGATGAGGGTCACATTGGACCGTTCTACCCCTCTGGGGTATGAAGCACCAGTAACTTACGCAGGGGCCGATAGTTCATTTAATTATGTTTCCTATTCAACGTTGCAATGACAAAGATGATGTGGTAACTTCCAATTGGTTCAAGTAAGTGTAACCTTGCGAAATTCATATTTAGAAAACCGTAACTCGGATTAAAGCAAGTCTTATATGAAAATTGATCCTCAGAACGAGAGGAATGCAAATAAATTATGTTTGAAGCCTAATTCTGCTTAAAACTCAAAAAGTTTAGGTTTTTACATCTTTTGATGCATTAATTGATAGAAAACCCCTAGAATGATGTAAAAACAAACATGATGACTATTTTATGTGTTATTGAGCAATCTTAACCTTTTATGAATAAAAGGAATGATAAAATCATAACAAGATGATTAGTATGTTGGTTTTAGGGTTTTATGGTCATGAACATGGTTTAATGGACTAAAAACCCTGATTTGAGTAGATATGAGTTTTAATGGCCATAACATGATACAATTGTAAAATCCTTGATCATAGTTTGGATTAGAGAATCCTTAATAAAGATAATCAAGATGATTAGGTTTTTGTAGGAAACCTTAGAAACCCTAAATTGAATATAAGGGATACATCTTTGAAGGCTAATAGGTTAATTTGAAAGATATTAACCTGTTGATTAATAATATAGAGTTTTTATCCGTTTAGTATACAAAAATTGGTAGTTTTAGGGTGTTATCCATAAATGAAGAATAATTCTTATGGGAACCCTAATTGGGGTAAAAGAAGAGGAAAACTATGATGTTTCAGATTAAGTAACTAAATTACTAAATGAGGATCCTAAGACAGTTAAGAATATTAAAAGGAGAGAATTTAAAGGTTTTTAAGAAGATTTGATGAATTAGAGTTCTTAATAACTAAGAATGGAGGAAAAACCCTAATTCCCAAGAAAACCCTAAGATTGGAATAGAAATCCTAAGAATGATAATGATATTGAATGAATATTAATAAAAGGAAATTGGTATGTTTATTTCAGGATTCTATGCATGATTGGTTGCTTGACTGGGATTTCTATGATATGATTAAATTCGGTATCTAAATCTGCAATACAGGTATGTAGTTACGATTATGAATAACCGCTTTAGTTTCCCGGTGCATTCCCGAATGTTTAATCACATTGAATGCAAATAAATTGTTTGGATGTTTATTTATTTCATGCCACTATAAAGTGACTATGATTATCACTATAAATGTGCATATATAGCTGGCTAGATCCGGTTCACCTCTGTTACTTTGAAAAGGCTCAAAAAGGGGTAATCCTAGAGCAAGGTCTAGGTTACCGTGAGTTAGAGACTCTTTAGCAAATCCTGAGTTAAGGAGTGGTCTACTTACGAGTAGTGCCATGTGACTCAACCCTAGAAACTGGTTCACTTATAGGTGGATCATGAGGGGTTTAAAGGAGACAACACAGAGGATAGGGTACTCTTGGATCGCGGAGTTATATTTAAAACGTAATCTTGGTTGTTAAATGATTAATTGAATGATTACATTGTTATCATAGTTGCATGTTTATTGTTTTCCCCCACATACCAGCTATGTCTGACCGACGTTTTGTTTGTCGGCGTTTTAGAGACAATGAAAAGAGTAAACAGTAAAGTGGCACATGTGATACTAAAAGAGAGTTAAAGTGAAAAGGAGGATTAGATAGATTAGTATTGATGTGGATAGAAGTTTAGAGATCCAAGTTTTCAAAAGGTATGTAAAGAAAAATTTTATTACCATTTTTCAGTATAGTCTGTTAGAATTTAATAATTGTTTATGGTTATATGTCGAACCTTTGATCCGGGATTAATGGGTGCGGCTCAACCTCTTGGTCTCCCTTAATTGGGGGTTATCAGGAGGTGGGGTCGTAACATTTGGTATCAGAGCTTAGGTTCCTCAGTTAATGATGCGATGATTCTGAGTCGCATTTATAGACCAGTTTGATATGCGTTTTATGCTTTTATTAGTCATTTTTATGGTTAATATCACATTATTCATCCACTTTGGTCTTTACTGCTATTTTATGTGAAAACCCCTTCAATTCATCATTTTGAGCATTAATTGTCAAAATATTATTATTTGTGTGAATTTATGTGATCTTGTGTTTGAATTTCAGGACAAATGAGTATTTGCTTCTGTCGATACCATCGACGGAAGTCGATACCATCGACTTGGTCACAGGTTGCCAGCCGAAAGGAGCAGCAAAGCATCGATACCATCGACATGGTGTCAATGGTATCGAGACACCTTCAGGTTGCTGGTGAAGAAGCTGTCGATAGTATCGACGCCTCGTCGATACCATCGACGCATGGAGGCTACAACGACGCAAAACAACAAAACCGTCGCTACAGGGTAGTCGATACCATTGACCCGTATCGATGGTATCGAGACTACATCAGGCACTCGAATGAAAGGAAAGAAGAGCTACCGCTACCATACTGAGTCAATACCATCGACTCGCGTCGATGTATCAACGCCGTAGGATATGTGTTGGCTTCCTAATGATCTCAATCAGACGACTACGGTTAATTAGTGACCTAATGACCGAGATATAGCAAATGATGGCCGCCCTGACCTGGGGATCATCTCATTAGCCATTGCACGAGTACCGAGGAGTAGCAGAGAGGAGAACGGAGGCAAGGAGCTCATATCAGTTGATCCGGAGGCTGAAGAAGAGGGATTCTACCACCGAAAGGCGGGAGAGCACGCATTCTACACCAAGGATCTACCGGTTCTTCTCCGTTCAGGGGTTTCACCTATCATTTCGCGTTTTTCTTATGATTTCCCATATCTCTACCTTGTACTTGTGTGAGATGAACATGCAGGGCTAATCCCCTTCGTCTTTAGGACCGGGAGTAGCCTGAGAATTCATTGTATGACAATTTTATAGTGATAATTCATATTTTATCTCTTAAATCTGTGGTATGATTTCATTTTCTCAATATATTGTTATGCTTGATCACCATAATAATAACCTAATGCCCTTAATCACTTTCAAAGAAGGATTAACGGCTGAAAAGAGATGAAATTCACATTAATCGATAAATCCCTTGAATAAGGTGGTGTAAAATTAATGGTGGATACTGAGAGATCGTTCATAATGCGCCTAGCTAGGATATATGTTACTACGACAGTGGAACCGACCTAGACTAAGGTAGTGAATTGCACCACGACAGTGGGCAATTTCTGTTTTCAGGCCACTACCCGGATAGAGAGATAAAATTGAGGCATTATATAAAATCTAATACAATGAAAACCCGTGGGGAAACCACAATCCTAAAGATACCCTTTTGAATTGGTTAAAGTAATATTTAATCGATCGTTTGTTTTGTTTTATTTTATTTTACTTATTTTAATTTGCACAACAACCCTTCAATTTTCATTCAGCTTAGCTGATCGCAAATAGTTAGTAGGTGTCTCCAACAATTCCAGTATCCCTGTGTTCGACTCGGGCCTTACAAGGCCTGTATTACATCGACGCGTTCTCTTACGTTTCAGCGCATAGTATAATTGCATCAAGTTTTTGGCGTCATTGCTGGGGATACGGTGAATTTTTGGCACTTTGAGTGCTACGAGCGGCCATTCTAGGCCACACATTTTTTTTTAATCTTGAAACAATTTCAAATATTTCTAAATTGTTTATTAATTGCAATACTCATCATAGCACTGTACTAAAATCGTATTTTCTTATATCAGGTGTGGTGTATGGTGAAGACGCGTAGTACGAACTACACGCTACGCACTCCCGAGGTTCCACTGACGGGACCTGAGGACGAGGATTATCATGAGCAAGAGCAACAAGAAGAGGTAGATTCTGAACTTGAACAGGAAGAGATGGCCGAGGCACAGACTATATGGGAGAATATTAAGGCTTCTTCCTCATCAGCTTCAAAAGGGCCTATAAAGAAGCAGGCAATCAACATACCTACATATAAGATTTATCCAACTTTTATAAATCTGGTGAAGTCCAATGCTTCTCATTGACTGAAGAACGAGGACCCTATTGCACACATCAGCCAATTTGTTGAGAACTGTGATATGGTAAAAATCGATAGGTTCCCACAGGATTCATTGTATCTCAAGCTTTTCCCGAGTTCATTGGCGGGAGCCGCGCGAGAATGGCTACACAATTTAGATGATGAGTTCGTGGAGACCTGGGACCATATGGTGGAGGTCTTCTTTGAGAGATTCTTTCCTCCTGAGAAGACTAAGGACATGATCCAGAAGATTTATAACTTTACCCAACTGGTCGGTGAGACATATTCTGAGACCTGGGAGAGATTTTAGGTCATGCTGAGGAGGTGCCCACATCACGGGCTGGATAATGAGATGCAGGTGAAGATCTTCTATTTTTCTCTCTCTGAGCACGATAGGAGTAATCTGGATTCAACTGGGTAAGGATTTTTTCTGAACAATACAGACACGAGATGCTGGGAGATACTAAAGAATATGGCTAGAAAGCAGTCATGGGGTGAGAGAGAGAGGCCCGATAGAGCAAGTTCGAGTAGCAGGTGAGTCTAAGGCAATGAAAGAGCTGAATGAGAAGATGGATCTTATCGCAAAGAAGCTACTGGAAAAGGAGGGTAATGAGTCTGAGGATGAGGCTCAAGTCAAATACATGAGACAACAGCAAGGTTATAGGAACAATGATTATTCATGGCGAAAAGACAAAAAGTTCTCGTGGAAGGATCCAAACAATTTTATACAGGATCCGGATGCCAAACCCCCGCCAGTGATAGAAGACAAGAGCACAGAGTTCCTCAATCAAGTTATAAAGCAAAATCAAGAGCTAATGAATACATTTGGCCAGCAAATCAAGCAGTAAGGAGAGTACATGAACCAATTCGGGCAAACATTATAGAGCCATGGGCGCAAATGAGGACCATTGAGACATCCATGGCACAGATGGAAACAGAGATTGCCATTTTGAAGAAACTGACACATCCATGTTTTCCGGGAAACACCAATGTTCCAGGGGGAAACCAGCAAGCAAAAGCAATCTTGCTAAGAAGCGGCAAGAAACTGTTAAATCCAAGAGCCGAGGAGACAAGCACACCACAGACTGTGATAGAAGGTGAGGTCAATGATGAGCTGCCACTACCAGTCACATGCCAGGTTGATGATATAGTCGTGGATGATACTGAAGGACATGTTGCGGAGGAGGAACCGCAGAAAAAGACACCTTATGTGCTACCTCATCAAAGGGCACAAGTTGTTCCGGTCCCGTACCCAAATAGTGAAAGGCAAGGAAGGCAGATGCGCAGTTCAAGAAGTTCTTGGATAGTTTTAGGAAGCTGTCAGTCAATATCCCTTTATTGGAGGCCATTGAGCAAATTCCTTCATACAGGAAATTCCTAAAAGACGTCATTATGAAGAAAAGGAAAATCCCAGATACAGAAGTTGTCGTGCTCAAGGAGCAAGTGAGTGCCTTCATCATGGGCACTTTACCGCCAAAGAGGCAAGATCCAGGGTGCTTTAACATCTCTTGTTATATTGGGAAGGTTAAATTTGGTGAAGCGTTATGTGACTCAGGGGAAAGCATCAACTTGATGCCCCTTTCTATATTTAGAAAGCTGGGATTAGAAGAGTCACGGCCAAGCAATATGACGATTCAATTGGCGGATAACTTTGTGGTAAAACCTTATGGAATCTGTGAAGATGTGTTAGTGAAGGTGGATAGATTTGTCTTTCCAGCCGATTTTGTCATCATGGAGATGCAGGATGAACATGGCAACGAGATGTTACTTGGACGCCCTTTCCAAGCTACAATCGATATGATCTTAGAGATGGGGAGAGGTCGCTTGACCTTAGGCATAACAGATGACCGTTTTGAGAGGGTCATGCCTTCTAGTGCTGTGTCATCTAAGGAAAAGGAACAATGCAATGTGGTAAAACATATGGGTAGTAACATTTCACTCTGTCTTGGGAAGCCATTTATTGACATGGCTCATGTGATGAGCAAGGTAGACAATGGAAATTTGGCTGTAGATATCATTGATAAAACCAAAGTAGTTTCTCTGTGCAAAGCTGTGGGGTTCCCGAATGATGAGGATGAGGACATCCCGCCTTCCATGGAAGATGATGTAATTGCTATTTTTGTTTCTAATGCATATCTGAAATTACCGTTGGAGGCTTTCTTGTTAAATGTTACACATGATTGGATGCGGAGCAATTCACTCAAGGAGTACGCTAAAATGCTTCAGATGCTGCCATGCTTCTATGCGAGGCATTATGAAGATTTAGGTGAACTTCCCCCGCCGCTACAATCGTCTATGATCAGCCCGCCGGAATTAGAATTAAAGTTGCTACCACCGCATCTTAAATATATCTTTCTAGCTGAGGAAGACAAGTTATCGGTGATGATTTCTTCTTATTTGAGTGTGGATGAGGAGGAACAACTGTTAATAGTGCTGAAGAACCACCAAGGAGCTTTCGGGTGGTCTGTTGCAGATATCAAGGGGATCTCCCCTACTCTTTGTCAGCACAAGATTCGGCTTGAGGAGGGAGCCAAGTCTGTGATTCAACCTCAACGACGTCTAAATCCAAGCATGATGGAGGTTGTGAAGAAGGAGGTCATTAAACTTCTTATTGCAGGTTTTATTTACGCCATATCAGACTCGACATGGGTGAGTCCCACACAGGTAGTCCCTAAGAAGGGGGGAATTACTGTCACCTGAAATATGTTAAATGAACCTGTCACCACCCGATTGGTAATCGGGTGGCGAGTTTGTATTGACTACCTCCATTTGAATGCTGCCACACTAAAGGATCACTTTCCTTTACCTTTCATTGATTAAATCCTAGAGCGTCTTGCCGGTCGATCGCACTTCTGTTTCCTTGATGGGTATTCGGGGTACAACCAGATTTCAATTGATCCTTTGGATCAAGAGAAGTCTACTTTCACTTGTCCCTATGGGACTTTTGCGTACTGCCGAATTCCTTTTGGTTTATGCAATGCACCAGCGACGTTTCAACGTTGTATGCTCGCCATATTTTCTGACATGGTAGAGTGTTGTCTCGAAGTTTTTATGGATGACTTCTCGGTGTATGGTGCATCGTTTGATGAATGTCTTTATAATTTGGACAAAGTTTTACAGTGCTGTGAGGACACACATTTGGTCCTCAACTGGGAGAAATGTCACATGATGGTGACAGAGGGGATCGTGCTAGGACACAAGGTGTCTAGCAAAGGTTTAGAGGTTGATTCGGTCAAAATTGAGGTCATTTCCAATTTGCCCCCACCAAATTATGTTAAAGGGATAAGAAGTTTCTTGGGACATGCCGGGTTCTATTGTCGATTTATAAAAGATTTTTCTAAAATCGCAAAACCTCTATCTGAGCTTTTGGAGAAAGACGTTGTATTTGATTTCAATGATAAGTGTCTACATGCATTCGAAGTTTTAAAAGAAAGATTGATTTCTACACCGGTTGTTCAAACGCCGGATTGGACGAAACTGTTCAAACTAATGTGTTACGCCTCAGACTTTGCGGTAGGAGCTGTGTTGGGGCAGCGGGTGGAAAATAAGCCCGACGTGATTTTGTACGCTTCAAAGACTTTGAATGACGCCCAATTAAATTATACAACTACTAAGAAAGAATTGCTCGTCGTTGTTTTTGCTTTCAAAAAATTCTGGCAGTATTTAGTGGGATCTAAAGTAGTTGTATGGACTGACCATGTTGCAATCAAATACTTAATGGAGAAAAAAGACGCAAAGCCTAGACTTATTAGGTGTATTTTGCTCTTACAGGAATTTGACATCGAAATCAAGGATAAATCTGGGATCGAAAACGTTGTTGCTGATCACTTGTCTAGGTTAGAAAGGATGGATGAAAAAGATTTACATATACCCATAATCGAGACATTTCCGGATGAACATATTTTGAAAATTAACTCTAAGGATCCTTGGTTTGCTGAAATCGTGAATTATTTGGCTTGCGGGATCATCCCGGAAGATTGGTCATATCAGGAGAAGAAAAGATTTTTTCATTCTTTACGATATTATTTTTGGGATGACCCAATTCTTCTTAAGCAACGCAGGGATGGCATCTTGCGCAGGTGTGTACCTGAAGTGGAGTACAAGAGCGTTTTATGTCATTGTCACGCTTCACCTATGGGAGGACACCACGCCAGCTCGCGCACGGAAGCTAAAGTTTTGGAAAGCATCCTTTATTGGCCAACTTTGTTTCGAGATGCCTATAATTTTGTGAGGCAATGTGATTCCTGCCAACGAGTAGGTAATATCTCAAAGTGATAGGAGATGCCCATGAATGTGTTTCAGGAAGTGGAGGTATTTGATTTGTGGGGCATAGATTTCATGGGACCCTTTGTGTCCTCAAACTCCAATTTATATATTTTATTAGTAGTTGATTATGTGTCGAAGTGGGTGGAAGCAATACCCACAAGGACTAATGATTCCACTATAGTGTGCAAATTCGTGAAAGAAAATATTTTTTGCAGGTTTGGGTTACCCCGAATGATAATTAGTGATGGGGGTACGCATTTTAGGAATCAGAATGTCTCAACATTATTGAAGAAATATGGGGTCAAGCATAACATCTGTACCCCATATCACCCGCAAACGCAAGGCCAGGTGGAGGTCTCCAACCATGAAATTAAGAAGATTTTAGAGCGTACGGTGGCATCCACGAGGAAAAATTGGAGTGCCCTATTACCGGATGCATTGTGGGCATATAGGACAGCGTACAAAAAACCTATAGGCACCACGCCTTTTAGGTTGGCGTATGGCCGGGCTTGTCACCTGCCAGTTGAATTGGAGCACAAAGCGCATTGGGCGCTGAGAAGGCTAAATTTGAGTTACAATGAAGAGGGGAGAAAAAGACTGTTGGAATTGAACGAGTTGGACGAGCTACGGATGACAGCATATGAGAACGCATGGATATACAAGGAGTGCACAAAGCTGACCCACGACCGCCACATCCAGTTGCGCACGTTCAAAAAGGGAGATAGTGTTTTGCTGTTCAATTCCCGACTCAAGTTGCATCCCGGGAAGCTCAAATCCCGGTGGGGTGGACCGTTCGTGGTAGAAGAGGTCAAACCACACAGCGCGATCTTAGTGCGTGATGGTGATACCACATTTTTGGTAAATGGACAAAGGCTGAAGCTCTATTTTGGTGAGAATTACAAGAGGAAGGTGAATGAGGTAAAACTCATTTCACTTTCGGATGAATAAGGTGCCCTAAATCCATCTAGCCTAAGACGTTAAATAAGGGCGCTTGTTGGGAGGCAACCCAACCATCGGTAACGTAGATTAGTTATGTACAATCGTAGGTTGATTTGCTTTGGTTCAATTTTTAGTGTAAAAATGGTACCGTGATCGGTTTGTTCATTGTGCAGGCTGAGGCAGAGTCGATACCATCGACGGCTATGTCGATGGAATCGACACAGCTACAGGTCATTGACTGCAGATTTGGCTCTGCATCGATACCATCGACGGCCATGTCAATGGTATCGACTTACCTACAGGCAGGTCGCAAAGAAAAAGTCAATGGTATCGAGATAGCCGTCGATACCATCGAGATCTCTGGAGATTTACAGACAAAATCGACTCAGTAAAGTCGATACCATCGATGGCCATGTCGATGGTATCGACAAAGCTACAGGTTGAGACGCAAAGCGGAGGTGTTGCAACAAAGGAAAGTCGATACCATCGACCCTAGTCGATGGTATCGACCATCCACATCACCGATCTGTGCAAATGAATCAACGGTGATCGCAGCTTCCACGTCATCCATCCGGGTGAAGCATCAATACCACCGACCCATGTCGATGGTATCGACACATCAGCAATTCAAGTTTCAAGATCCAGCCATCGACGACCGTCGATACCAGCGAGGGGGCGGATACCATCGACAAGTTTCGATACCATCGACTCGCGTCGATGGTATCGATGGCACAACAGTGGCGCCGACCAAGTCTATATAAGGAGATTCATTACGTCATTTGATGTCACACCTTCAGAGTGATCTCCTTCCTTTGTGCCGAGCACTCCCCCGAGCCATCCAAGCCCGAAGAACACCAACACCGAGCGACGATCTTCACCGAGCGGAGATTCAATTCTCCATCTTCACCGAGCTCTTCTTCTAATCCCTTTTCTCGTCACAACAATGGTGCTTATAGCTTGAGCTTCTTCCTCGAGCGCTCGTGGGGTAGACATTCCCTAGTTCGTGCCACCACCGCCATCATCGGTTGCACGTCCTTGACTCGTCCATCCTTCCTCAGTGGTTCGAAAGGTGTACGAGAAAATCCTTAAGCGCAAGATCGAGCCCACCCGATACGTGGACCCGGAGATGCTCTGTTATCTTGGCTTCAAGGCCAATCTGGATTACATACTGAAGGGACAGGCCCACCAAACAGGCTGTGGACACGATGAGCTGGAGTGTCATGAAGACGGTCAGCCATTTTTCGGTGAGTGGTCGACGTATAAAGAGCTGGTGGCAGAATACATGGCATCGGTGGACGTCTGCGTGGTGCCCAACAAGATATCAGCAAGCGACCGCGAGTGGGAGAAGGGCAGGGTGTCTTTTCGGCTCTACAACTACGATTACACCATCACCCTCAGGCATTTCAATGACATTTTCAATTGGAACCACTCGCAGTACGACTACAGGCGGCCAGATAACCGCACCAACTACGACACTATCTTCTCCGAGTTGGTGACGGTGCTGCAAGGGAAGTCGGTGAGCTACCACAACACCGCGGTAGCTGACTTCGAGCACCCATTTGTCTGGATTTTGCACCGGATGTTGAGCTCAACCTTGTTTGCTCGGGGCGATCTGGCCCTTAGCAAGTTCCAGGAGTCGGACCTTTTCTTCCTATACCAACTCCTGCACCGACGAGAATGCAACTGGGGCACGTTCTTTTTACAACATGTTTTGGCGGTGAAGAGGAGCACGAGAAAATCCCCAATTCATTTTGGCGGGCTTATCACTAAGCTGGCCATGTATTTGGGCTTGAATCTGTAGCAACAGACTCCTCTCTCTACACGCAGCAAGGTCAACTTGTAGCATCTCTACCTTTCAAATCTCCTACTCCTCCGCAATGACGTGGCGTTTACACATTGCCATGTCAATCAAGCTTATTAGGAGTGTTCCCTCCCCGACCCTGTCTTCAACATCGACGGCGCACAACATTTCCGATGGCCAATCATAGCCATCGACTTTGATGAAGAAGACGGCGGCAACAACAGCGGCGACGACGACGAGGCGGTGGAAGAAGAGGAAGAGGTGTTCACACCTCTTCGTTCACGAGTGGCACCCCGGAAGTGCCCTAGGATGCATCCGGGGGCATCTTTATCTTCTCCACATCCGCCTCCACCACCACAACCCTCGCAGCAGAGTGAGGATGTCTATTCTATGCAGGACATGTACACAATGCTTCAAGACATCCAGCAGACACAGCATAGCCACACAGCTGCATATACCAGTATTCAAGACACCACCAACCGGCTCTTCGTCAACCAGCAGGCGATCTTCGAGAATGAGCGTCTTCTTTTCGCAAATCGGGAAAACATCCATGATCGGCTGCACAGGATGGAGCAGCAGCAACAACCATTTCTCGATCATTACTGGAGCCAGAATTATTTTGGAGGGTATCCACAGCCTCCGCCGATGCCTCAGTATGATCCAACTTTCCAGGGGCAATACCCGTCTTGGGACCCTACGGTGCCGCAATACCCGCCTCCACCACCTCAAGAGTGATCCGGTATCACTGTTCCAATCTTTAAGTTTGTTTTTGACTATGAGGCCATCGTCAAATTCAAGCTTAGGGGGGTAGTTGGAACAGCTCTATCTCTTTTATTGTTTTTAGTTTTTAACTTTATTTGTTCTTGTTAGTTGTTTCTTGCAAGCATAGTTATGTAGGATCCACATGCTATCTAGTGTAATTGTGGATGTCATAGAGTTGTGTCATCTCATTCATGGTGCATGGAAAATTAAGGGAAAATTAAAAAAAAAATATGTCTGGAAAGCTTGTACCGTCTAACCTTGAGCACATATCCTACGAAAATGATTGGTTTTGTCAACTATAAAACAAAATTTCATAACTGAACCCCTAATGACTCATGAAAGTAGACGGAACAGGGTGTTTGAGCCTAACCTGACCAAATGGTAATGTGACTTTAATCGGATGTAAGGGAGAGAAACCTCTTAACTACTACACATGTCAGTAAGGAGGGACACATAATATCTTTCTAAGGTTCAGTCATCTAATCTTGTGATATTTCCACCTTTTCATTTTCATAATCTACCATAAGAATTGGAAGTACTTTATAGTTTTAACTTCTTTGATTGCATTGCACGTAGATAGGGCTTGCATTAATTTTAATTTTCTTTCCATATGTTTTGCATAAAAAGAAAAAAAAATAGAATAATGATACATGCACATTACTCTGCATGCCATGTAGTTGCATTCATAATAGCCATGCATAAGTTATATCATGTATCTCAATCTTTCTCCAAGGGTGAATCAAATTGTTCCATACCTTCTAAATAGTGCAAATATTGAATATGCAGGATAAGAAAACAAACCCAATAAATATTCATCGTCAAATCATGGATATAAGGGTTTGGGAAAAAAAAGAAAAAAAAGAGAAAGAGGAAAATCTTGAAAAAATCTGCATAACAATGAAAAAAAAAGTTTTTAGAAGCAATTAGAATAAGAAGGAGAAAGGAACGTAATATCACCTGGATTTCAAGATGATTGAGGACATGATGTAACTTAATTAGATGTCTATCTTGTTTTGAGATGGATGATTAGTACATGCATCAATCCACCAAATTTTAGGCATTAAGGCATTTTTCATGTGCATTTGCATTACTTAGGACATTTTTGTTTTATGCATGTTGAAACTGAATAGTACTTCCACTTTCTTCCATGAGCCACCCATTTCCATCCACTCGTTGCTCGGATTGGTAGGCCACCACGAATTTCTCCTCACTAATTTATATCAGGAGAACTGCTTCCAAATAGATGGTAGTTAGGGAGAGCAACGTAGTGCAGGAGATCACAAGATGCACCACGTCTGAACCGACGAGTTTTATTATGTTAACTGCCTTATGTGATAGTGTTCATCAGTTTTGAGGTCAATTTCTTTTATTGATGATTACTGTCACCTTTAGGGTAATTACCATTCTGTGGTTAGAGAGGGCCGATATGTGAATGTTCGGTGGGAGTTATATGGGGTGTTGGTTGTGGTGTTTTGTTCTTCAGTTGACATTAGCAATTATGTTCCAAGGATTAGTTGCTCGAGGGCGAGCAAAGTTCAAGCTTAGGGGAGTTTGATGCGATGATTCTGAGTCGCATTTATAGACCAGTTTGATATGTGTTTTATGCTTTTATTAGTCATTTTTATGGTTAATATTGCATTATTCATCCACTTGGGTCTTTACTGCTATTTTATGTCAAAACCCCATCAATTCATCGTTTTGAGCATTAATTGTCAAAATATTATTATTTGTGTGAATTTATGTGATCTTGTGTTTGAATTTCAGGACAAATGAGTATTTTCTTCCGTCGATACCATCAACGGAAGTCGATACCATCGACTTGGTCACAGGTTGCCAGCCGAAAGGAGCAGCAAAGCGTCGATACCATCGACAGGGTGTCGATGGTATCGAGACACCTTCAGGTTGCTGGCGAAGAAGCTGTCGATAGTATCGACGCCTCGTCGATACCATCGACGCATGGAGGCTACAACGACGCAAAACAACAAAACCATCGCTACAGGGTAGTGGATACCATCGACCCGCGTCGATGGTATCGAGACTACATCAGGCACTTGGACGAAAGGAAAGAAGAGCTACCGCTACCATACTGAGTCGATACCATCGACTCGTGTCGATGGTATCGACGCCGTAGGCTATGCGTTGGCTTCCTAATGATCTCAATCGGATGGCTATGGTTAATTAGTGACCTAATGATCGAGATATAGCAAATGATGGCCGCCCTGACCTGGGGATCATCTCATTAGCCATTGGACGAGTACCAAGGACCAACAGAGAGGAGAATGGAGGCAAGGAGCTCATACCAATTGATCCGGAGGCTGAAGAAGACGAATTCTACCACCGAAAGGCGGGAGAGCACACGTTCTACACCAAGGATCTACCGGTTCTTCTCCGTTCAGGGGTTTCACCTCTCATTTCACGTTTTTCTTATGATTTCCCCTATCTCTACCTTGTACTTGTGTGATATGAACATGCGGGGCTAATCCCCTTTGTCTTTAGGACCGGGAGTAGCCCGGGAATTCGTTGTATGACAATTTTATAGTGATAATTCATATTTTATCTCTTAAATCCGTGGTATGATTTCATTTTCTCAATATATTGTTATGCTTGATCACAGAATAATAACCTAATGCCCTTAATCACTTTGAAAGAAGGATTAACGGCTGAAAAGAGATGAAATTCACATTAATCGATAAATCCCTTGAATAAGGTGGTGTAAAATTAATGGTGGATACTGAGAGATCGTTCATAATGCACCTAGCTAGGATATAGGTTACTACGACGGTGGAACCGACCTAGACTAAGGTAGTGAATTGCACCACGACAGTGGGCAATTCTGTTTTCAGGCCACTACCTATATAGAGAGATAAATTTGAGGCATTATATAAAATCTAATACAATGAAAACCCACAGCAAAACCACAATCCTAAAGATACCCTTTTGAATTGGTTAAATTAACATTTACTCGATCGTTTCTTTTGTTTTATTTTATTTTCTTATTTTAATTTGCACAACAACCCTTCAATTTTCATTTGACTTTGCTGATCGTGAATAGTTAGTAGGAGTCTCCAACAATTCCAGTATCCCTGTGTTCGACTCGGGCCTCACAAGGCATGTATTACTTCGATGTGTTCTCTTGCGTTTCAGCACATAGTATATTTGCGTCAGTTAACCATTTATAATTATTAAATTTTACAAACTTCATAAAACCCAAGGTTGTTATTAGAGGAGTATCCGAAAGACAAAGGTGTCTAGAAAGGGATCACGATCGGGGGCTGGCAAGATTTTCCTCCGCATCGCTAGTCAGAATACGAGGACTCTCGGACCTGTGTGACCGCCTGGCCAAAGTCTTAGGGTATGAATCGAAATAAGATACCTTTAGGACTTCTCATCTTATTCATCCCTTCTCATCACAAAATTCTGATAAGGACCTGAAGAATTAGGGTTTTCTTTCTTCTCCTCACCCTCTTGAGGTATGGGTACGGTTAATAAGGTATAAGGAATCCTCCATCAAATCAATGAAAAGCATGTAAATAAGATGTCATGGACATAAGCTTAATATATTAAGCGTAAATTAAGGATAGATACATGCTTAGGTCGTATGACATAAGTTGTCATGTCCTCAGAAGAGACCTAAGGCTAGACCTTCTCGTCAGGAGGATAAGTTAGTCTGGAGATAGAGTTCTCCATTGTAAGTAGATACCTGGCACATCCTTTGAGGATGATGCTAACCCTAACCCTAGGTGAAGGTTAGAGAGAGATGAGTTGGACCAGGTGTTTGAAAGGACATGCCTTTGGGATTCCATAGGATCCATGGGTGACCTAGCACCTTTGGCAACCCAACCCTAGAAAGGGTCGTGCATGTTAGGGTAAAGGATATCTCTTTAGATGATGATGTTAGTGAAGGACCATAGAAACCCTATGGGCTTGGGCATGTAGGGCATAGCTGGGACCTAGGGCATGTCATAGTGCTGACAATAGGATGAAACCCTAGATAACAAATTATGATGGAGCATAAAGGGTTATGGATGATCTTGAGCAACCATAAGTTCGAACCTAGGCTTCACCCATGTAGAGCATGCCTTTGAGGTTGATCCTTCATGAAGAAAGGACCTCTAATGGTGAGGTTGGATGAGGGGTTAGCTCTTGAGAGAGCAGGAAACCCATCAAGAAGGTTGGAAGCCTAAAACCCTGAACAATGGATGAAAGTGGTTGCCTCATGATCGATCCCTAAAAGTTGATGATATCTTGGTTGCCTTTAGAGGGACCAACCCTAGAGAATGAAGATGAAGCATATGGTGACTATGTGCCTACGGTATAAGTGTTTACCTTCTGAGGTAGGAAGAAGAGTTCCTTAGACTTAGAAAGGTTTTGTAGAAGGTTATGAGGCCTTGTACCTTGTTGGTTGTCCTTAAGGAGGACCCAATCCTATGTGTTGCTCGATTTGAAGGATGACAAGAAGTGCATGTCATGCCTTTTGCACGCTTGGTTCGTAGTTAATATATAGAGCATGCAGTTTGGGTTCCTAGGCCTAAGAGGGGAAGAGGTATACCTAATGTTCATGATGAGAAGTTGAGTTCCTATAGAAGTGAGCATGGTAATCCTCATGTATAGAGGAAAAGGGGAGCCCCTGAAGTTTAAGGCATGTTTGATGAACCCCTCACAGCTAGGTTGATGATAAAGAAAGGTATGATCTTGATCCAATATTGAGAAAAGAGGACGAGTATGACCTAGCATGGCTCGGTAAGTGATCTGCTTGTGCCTTAATGGCTTTCTAGGGTCAAGTAGGCTTGTGTGGATGTAAACCCTTGACCTAAGAGCTTTTGTGACCTTAGAGATAGTTTTCCTCCCATCCTGGGAAAGGGTCCCCTTTGGAAGGGTGTATATCAGTTTTGTTGGTTCAAGGTAACCTAAGGAGGTCTCATAGGATCTTGAGAAGCTAAGTGAAAGGTACATGGTATGAGAATGAATCTACAGACCCATAGATATCCATCTCTATTGCATGTGAATGTGTTACCATGGAGGTAACCAATATGGGGCTTGACCAAGGTAGGCAGGTTGCCATGATGCCTATGAACGGATGAGAGCCAGCCCATGAATGCAGAAAGAGAGATGATGAAGACTTGGGTAAGGTTTTGAGTGAACATTTTCTAGAATGGAGAATCCTAAGTCTATCCTAGGGTTAGGTAGGGATAAGACCGATGAAAGTAGGAGTTGCCTAATTCCCCAGTGGCACATGACCATAGGGTCGGTAGGTAACAACTATCATTGTCTGAGGGCCATGGGTTAAAAGATTGATCACCTTCATGAACTCATGGGAACCAAAGGGCAGATGAGTAGGGCACTCTCTTGATGCATGAGGGAAGAGGGATGACCCCAAAAGAGTCGGTACCCTATAGACCTAGAGGAGATGACCAAGGATATAAACCTCAGTAGGTTCAAGACTAGTTTGATATCATGATGTTTGTGATGAAGAGACTTATGTGGCACGTTGCAACTTAGATTTAAAGGTGTAATGGCAAGGTGGGATGTACCATCTCTACTCTTGGAACAGGAAGAACTCTGTATTTGGACTATAGCCAAATGCTTATTTCCTCTTGTTATGGGGGTGAGAGATAGGACATTATGCATGTCATACACCAAGGATAAGAGATGATGTAGGTTGGAGCGTTGCCACGAGAAATGGGGATACAGAAGATATCTACCCTAGTAAAGTGAATGATACATGGATGGTTTGTAAACACTAAGAGAAATGAGGTAGTCTCCTTGTGAGGATGTTTTTATCATGAGCTATGTGGAACTTACAAGTTATACCAAGTTGAGTTTGATCACCATGATAATAGAATCAGAGAGTGTTTTTATGAAGATAAACATATAGTTTGAGGTGACATGATAAGTGAAATACATGGAAGTGTATGTCTTCAATGTTACCTAATACCTAAGGATGTGAAGTGGTAATGGATGCTCTGGTTAAGATATATATGGCTTGTTTGACTAGAAGCTAGAAGAGGTTGTTTGGATAACCCTAAGTTTGAAAAGGAGAGGTGTTTGGATAACACTCAGATGTAACAAGATGCATCAAAAAGTTAGGGTTGTTTGGTTATCCAGTCTAGTCCTTGATGCCACGAAAGGATGGTGGTATAACCTCATATGCACTTCTTTGGAAGAGAAAGTGACGAAACCCCGACTAGAGTGGTTTAGGGTTTCAGAGGATCTGATCTTGAAAGAATCATGACATACAGAAAATCATGGTTCAAGATCACCGTACACCGTAGAAAATGGCAATAGCACTTTGGATGCTTAAGATAAGGTTGCATGTGGTTTATGGCCATGCAAGCCAGAAGGTAAAGGACGAACCCCAGTAACCCCGTGTATCAATATAGAGGACAAAAGAGTCCCTGGGAGGGAATGGGAGATCAACACTATGGATTTTGTGATAGGTCTTCCCTGGGCCAAAGAAGGTCGAGATACAATATGGGTTATGGTAGGTCGTCTTACCTAGATAGTATGAGAAAGATAGAGTTTTGTAAAGGGACAGATCTAGTTGAACTACCCATGAGAGAGATGGTTCAACTACACCATGAAGAAAGTGCAAAGGTTCTTGAGTTTGACCTAAAGGTTCCCTTCCAAAAGATGGAAGTAGGTACATGAATAACTCAATGATAGTATAGTTTATCACCCCTAACTATGGTTAGTATGATCCAGAATAAAGGGTTTGATGAGGGCATGTGTGCTCATTCAGGGTGATATCTAGAGACAGTTCTTGTCCTATGAAAGACGTGACATGACCACCATAGCCAGTATCGGGTTTTATATGAAGCTCTGTAAGGGAGGTTGTGTCAGTCACCACTTCATCTGAAAGGAGCCTAGAGACGATGAGAGTCGTTAGCAGATGCAAAGTAGACTGACATACAAGTTACTGTGGGAGAATATGTAACATGAAAATCTGACCCCTCTAAATTATAACTAAGAGAGCTAAGTCCCCGATACATGGGTCCATTAGAGATGGATGGGTGGAGAAGGTTAGGTTTGACCCTACCCCTCAGGATAGAGTAATGGGAAATGTTTCCATGTATCCAATTTAGAGCACTATGTGAGGTATCCCGACCATGTGCTGAGAAATGAACCTAGTGAGCCCCAAGGGAGGCTGATATGGCCTGAGTCACCTGTGTAGTTTATAGATGCTAGAATGAAAGAACTCAGAGAAAGGAATATGTGATGATAAAGGTTCTTTGGATGTGCCATGAGTACGGTAAAGCCACATAGGGGCCAATGATGGACATTAAAAAGTCTTATCCTGAATTGATTGTTTGTTTGCTTGCCTGAATTTTAAGGACAAAATTCCTATAAGAGGGGAAGGATGTTATAACCCCAATGTTTGGGTACAAGTGGTGAGAAATATAATTTCTCATATTAAAGATGTTCGAAAAAATAATCTTATATTGGGTTGAGAATAATTGGATTTCATTTAAAATAGCCTTGTTGTTTGATTTGTGGGCTTTATTGGCTATTGGGCCCAATAACAAGGAAATAACAAAGAAAATTCAATTAGTGAATGAATAATTGAATAATTGATAAAAGAAATATGTGGAAACCTCTAGAAGACAAATCCAAAGAGGATTTCATGTCTCTTGGGTTCCTTGGGTTCCAAGAAGTCCAAAGTTGTAAAAAGAAAACAATAAGAGAAGAAAAGATTATTTAAGTATTTCTTTATTAAGAAAGAAATTTAAAATAATGATAAAATGTGGAAAATGAATGGAAAGAGGCATAAATGAGATTTCTTGGTGAAATTTCGTATCCATGAGGATTCTAATAATAAAAGGAAGGCCAATGAGGAAAATAAAAGAGAAATTAAGAAATCCTCAAAAAGGAAATATTTTAATGAGAAGATAATGTGGAATAATGCATTTAGATGCATCTAGAAGGATAATAAATATCCTTGAAAATGAATTTCGAAATCATGGAGTTTATTGGATCCAAGGAGTCCCAATAAAGAGGAAAGAAAGATAAAATAGTAAAAAGGCAGAATAAGAGGATAATGTGTTGCATTATTAAGGAAATATGTAATATTAATAAAAAGGGAGTATTTTCTATTAAAAGAAAATAGAAATACATGGCCAATGAATTAAAAGCCAAGAGCAAGGATACTAAAAATGATAATTCTCGAAATTCCTAATAAACAAAGCATGAGGATAAATAAGGAAATAAGTAGGAAAGAGAGAATTACTTCTCATGGAAGTAATAGGATTCCTTATGAGAGAAAACTCAGTTTCTCTTGGATCAACGCATATGAACGTGGATACACTCACCCTATAAGAAGGGGGTAAAACCCTGGTCGAGACCCAGAGAGATCCCACACGATACAACCCTTCTTCTTCTTCTTCCTCCCGTGCTAACCCTAAACCACAGGTGGTGGGTTCTCTGGAGCAACAGAGAGACGTAGAACCATATTGGAGAAAGATGGATGAACCCTGATGGTCAGTGGGTGATCTGTGACCGTCGTGGAGCGTCGAGCTTCACCCGAGTGCATGCGGCTCACCTGCAGCACGACTGCAGCTAGGCAGTAAGCCGCGGGGTTGCAGCGCCCACTTCCGGCTGTTGTGGCTGAACCCAGGGTGGCTCCACCTACGAGGAGGCATGGCGGAGGGAGAGGACTTGTCCCCGAGGGTGGTCGAGGGCCCAGGTGCGAAGGAGAAGCCGCACAGGGTCGGCTAGGGTAGCGCAGCTCGGCTGCGCAAGGAGGAAGATGACGAGGGTCACATTGGACCGTTCTACCCCTTCGGGGTATGAAGAACCAGTAACTTACGCAGGGGCAGACAGGTCATTTAATTATGTTTCCTATTCAACGTTGCATTGACAAAGATGACGTGGCAGCTTCCAATTGGTTCAAGTAAGTGTAACCTTGCGAAATTCATATCTAGCAAACCGTAACTCGGATTAAAGCATGTCTTATATGAAAATTGATCCTCAGAACGAGAGGAATGCAAATAAATTATGTTTGAAGCCTAATTCTGCTTAAAACTAAAAAAGTATAGGTTTTTACATCTTTTGATGCATTAATTGATAGAAAACCCCTAGAGTGATGTAAAAACAAACATGATGAATATTTTATGTGTTTTTCAGCAATCTTAACCTGTTATGAATAAAAGGAATGATAAAATCATAAAAAGATGATAAGTATGTTGGTTTTAGGGTTTTATGATCATGAACATGGTTTAATGGACTAAAAACCCTGATTTGAGTAGATATGAGTTTTAGTGGCCATAACATGATACAATTGTAAAATCCTTGATCATAGTTTGGATTAGAGAATCCTTAATAAAGATAATCAAGATGATTAGGTTTTTGTAGGAAACCTTAGAAATCCTAAATTGAATATAAGGGATACATCTTTGAAGGCTAATAGGTTAATTTGAAAGATATTAACCTGTTGATTAATAATATAGAGTTTTTATCCATTTAGTATACAAAAATTGGTAGTTTATGGGTGTTATCCATAAATGAAGAATAATTCTTATGGGAACCCTAATTGGGGTAAAAGAAGAGGAAAACTATGATGTTTCAGATTAAGTAAGTAAATTACTAAATGATGATCCTAAGACAGTTAAGAATATTAAAAGGAGAGAATTTAAACGTTTTTAAGAAGATTTGATGAATTAGAGTTCTTAATAACTAAGAATGGAGGCAAAACCCTAATTCCCAAGAAAACCCTAAGATTGGAATAGAAATCCTAAGAATGATAATGATATTGAATGGATATTAATAAAAGGAAATTGGTATGTTTATTTCAGGATTCTATGCATGATTGGTTGCTTGACTGGGATTTCTATGATATGATTAAATTCGGTATCTAAATCTGCAACACAGGTATGTGGTTACAATTATGAATAACCGCTTTAGTTTCCCGGTGGATTTCCGAATGTTTAATCCCATTGAATGCAACTAAACTGTTTGGATGTTTATTTATTTCATGCCACTATAAAGTGACTATGATTATCACTATAAATGTGCATATATAACTGGCTAGATCCGGGTCCACCTCTGTTACTTTGAAAAGGCTAAAAAAGGGGTAATCCTAGAGCAAGGTCTAGGTTACCGTGAGTTAGAGACTCTTTAGCAAATCCTGAGTTAAGGAGTGGTCTACTTACGAGTAGTGCCATGTGACTCAACCCTAGAAACTGGTTCACTTATAGGTGGATCATGAGGGGTTTAAAGGGGACAACACAGAGGATAGGGTACTCTTGGATCGCGGAGTTATATTTAAAACGTAATCTTGGTTGTTAAATGATTAATTGAATGATTACATTGTTATCTTAGTTGCATATTTATTGTTTTCCCCCACATACCAGCTATGGATGACCGACGTTTTGTTTGTCTGTGTTTTAGGTACAATTAAAAGAGCAAACAATAAAGTGGCACATGTGATACTAAAAGAGAGTTAAAGTGCAAACGAGGATTAGATAGATTAGTATCAGTGTGGATAGAAGTTTAGAGATCCAAGTTTTCAAAAGGTATGTAAAGAGAAATTTTATTACCGTTTTTCAGTATAGTCTGTTAGAATTTAATAATTGTTTATGGTTATATGTCGAACCTTTGATCCAGGATTAATGGGTGCGGCTCAACCTCTTGGTCTCCCTTAATTGGGGGTTATCGGGAGGTGGGGTTGTAACACAATGGAGGGGAGTAGGAAGATCCATTGGGCGTCATGGGAAAAATAATGTAAATCAAAGCGGGATGGAGGCCTTGTCTTCAGGGATATGAACTTTTTTTAATGCTGCTCTCCTTTGTAAACAAGCTTGGAGGCTTATAAAAAACAAGAGCTCGCTTCTCCATCAGGTCCTTAAAGGGAGATATTTCAGACAAGGCAAGTTTCAGGGTGATCTCAGAGGACACAACCCAAGCTTCACTTTGTGTAGTATCTGGGGTAATCGGGCCCTAGTTAAAGAGAGGCTCAGGTGGAAAATCAGCTCCAACAACAAAGTTCGCATCTGGGGGATGTGTGGCTCCCTGCAAACAAAGGTTTATGTACCAAAACTACGGTTGTTGCTGATGTACACTTGATGGAGGTTAATGAACTGATTGACCAAGGGAGGGGCAGATGGAGACAAGATATTTTTGAGGTGTTGTTATATCTATGTCATCGATATGATTCCTCTTTGCGAGAACCAGGCTGATGAGAAGTATTGGTTTCCTACCAAGAGGGGCAAATACTCAGTCAGAACAGCCTATTGTCTTGGGTATTATGGTTCCATTAACACAGGTACTAATGTGGACGATGACTTATGGGGCAAACTATGTCTCCTGGATCTACCCCCATAGGTATGGTATTTCATTTGAAGAATCAACAAGAATCATCATTCTATTGGGACTTGCCTCCAGCAGTTCCAAATTCATGTGCCTCCGAGCTGTCAGAGTTATGGGGCTGTGTTGGAGGACTCTTATCATCTATTGTTTGACTGCTGGAGAAGAGAGGAGTTGTGGCGATCGTGCAGCTACATGGGCCAGCTCAGAGCAATGTCGTCTATGAGAGATACGTGGAAGTGGTTGATTAAAATACTTTCCAAAAAGGAGTTTACATACCTCTCTATCAAGTGCCTGGCTGGGTGGACTGATAGGAACAATGGTATGTTCAACCAAACCAAAGGTAATGTCATCTTACTGAAGGCTAGCCTGTTAGGCAAGGTCAAGAGACACGACCAAGTCATCAAAAGATACAAGGCCCTGAATATACAACCCCTAGGGGTGCGACGCAGTCACACATGGAAGAATCCAAGCCCTGGGAACATGAAGGTGAATACTGACAGTGCTAGAGTTAATGGAAATTTGACTTGCTGTGTTGTTGTGTTCTGAGATGACAGGGGGTGATCTTTGCTACTATTTCAAGAACCTTCCCGGGTTGCTGGCCATCCCCAATGGTTGAAGGGATTGCTATCCTCTTGGCCTGCCAGGTTGCCAAAAAGCTCAACTTCAATAGATTAGAGATTTAGACTGATGCTAGCAATGTGATCAAGCTGGTGGCTGGAAAGGATAGAGGCTATGCACCCAGGCACAGATCTTCAATGAAATAGAGAAATTTAGTCAGTCTTTTATGTTTTTCAGTCTTGCCCATGTCTGTCGTGAATGTAATACGATGGCCCGCAATCTTACTAAGATGGGGTTGGGTTGTAGGGATGAGCCGATTTTGCTAAACAATTTTCCTAAAGAATTGTTCCCCCCTTCTGTAACGAGACTACCATTCTAATACAATAGCATCCCGACTTTTCAAAAAAAAGAATGATATAAATATGAAACATAAATAATTTTCTCCAATGGTATTATTGGTACTACAATAATGTTAATCACCTTTGTAACATTAGTGTTTTTGACACATGTTAAATGAATAAAAGGAATTTCGTGTATGTTATGGTCTGCAATAATCTGTTAATGCTCTTGGACAAAAGAAAGAATGAAAAATCTAATAATAAAGGAATTTACAAAGTGATGGACAATTGATATGGAATCATGTGGAATACTCTAGAAAAGAGATATCTTGTGCATAATTAAAATAAAAATGCCTTTATAAATTGATGAATAAAAGAATTACGAAATATTGGACACGTTTCCAAAAGAAGTAATATGCATCGTCTTTTAGACAATTAAAAGAATACTTATCTTAACAAGAATGTCAACACGACGTTCAAAGCATAAAATGTGGATATTTGGACATGACTTTTAGTATAATTGGAAATAACAATAAAGGGGAGAGAATTCTAGACATTTAAAGAAAAGAACACTCCATGAGATAATGATTTTAAATAATAGTTAAAAAGAACAAATTTTTTATGGAAAAGACATTAATAAATCCCCATATGAAAGTTGGGAAATATCTTAATGAGTTCCTACTTTTGATTTGTGGAGATGTGTCTCTCTATATTGGGAATCTCTTAAATGTGTTCCTTTTGACTAATATACTTACTTTTCACAAGTCTTTTGCCATAGTTATGAGAGAGAAAGAACGAGTGTTATATTAATTGGAAGGCAAACAAGATAAGATATGTAATGGTATATACGGCAATGGACAAACAAATTGGAAAGTGTTTATGATAAGAAGGGAAAACGATAAACAAGAGTATAAGAGGCCACGTCTGTTCTATAGGACCGGTCTTATAAAGATTTGGTAGGGTCTAATAAAATTTCATTATAGAACATTTTTTACGTTTTTCTGTCCTTATTTTTTTAGGGAGTTGGGTTTTAAAGAGGAGTAAAAAAGCAACTCTGCTTTGTGATTGGTTGTCCTATAAAATTTCTATAGGACATGTCCTATACTACCGGCTTGGTATAAGAGCGATGTCTGTTCTATAGGATCGGTCTTATAAAAATTTGGTAGGATCCAATAAAATTTCATTATAGAACATCTTTGACGTTTCTCTCTCCTTATTTTTTCTAGGGAGTTGGGTTTTAAAGAGGAGTAAAAAAGCAACACTGCTTTGTGATTGGTTGTTCTATAAAATTTCTATAGGACGTGTCCTATACTACCGACTTGGTATAAGAGCGACGTTTGTTCTATAGGACCGGACTTATAAAAATTTGGTAGGATCCAATAAAATTTTGTTACAGAACATCTTTTACGTTTCTCTCTCCTTATTTTTTTTAGGGAGTTGGGTTTTAAAGAGGAGTAAAAAAGCAACACTGCTTTAGTATTGGTTGTCCTATAAAATTTCTATAGGACGTATCCTATACTACCGGCTTGGTATAAGAGCAACGTCTGTCCTATAGGATCGGTCTTATAAAAATTTGATAGGATCCAATAAAATTTCATAATAGAACATCTTTTACGTTTCTCTCTCCTTATTTTTTCTAGGGAGTTGAGTTTTAAAGAGGAGTAAAAAAGTAACACTGCTTTGTGATTGGTTGTCCTATAAATTTTCTATAGGATGTGTCCTATACTACCGGCATGGTATAAGAGTGACGTCTGTTTTATTGGACCAGTCTTATAAAAATTTGGTAGGATCCAATAAAATTTTGTTATAGAACATCTTTTATGTTTCTCTCTCCTTATTTTTTCTAGGGATTTGGGTTTTAAAGAGGAGTAAAAAAGCAACACTGCTTTGTGATTGGTTGTCCTATAAAATTTCTATAGGACGTGTCGTATACTACCGGCATGGTATAAAAGCGATGTCTGTTCTATAGGACCGGTCTTATAAAAATTTGGTAGGATCCAATAAAATTTTGTTATAGAACATCTTTTACGCTTCTCTCTCCTTATTTTTTCTAGGGAGTTGGGTTTTAGAGAGGAGTAAAAACGTAACACTGCTTTGTGATTGGTTGTCCTATAAAATTTCTATAGGACGTGTCCTATATTACCGGCTTGGTATAAGAGCGACGTCTGTTCTATAGGACCGGTCGGAGTTGGGTTTTAAAGAGAAGTAAAAAAGCAACACTGCTTGATTAGTTGTCCTATAAAAATTCTATAAGACGTGTCCTATACTACCGGCGAGCCTGTCTTATAAAAATTTGGTAGGATCCAATAAAATTTCTTTATAGAACATCTTTTCTGTGTATATAGGTGAGTATCCATGCTCAAGCGAATAGAGTCTCCTATTCCTCATCGGATCATCTGCTTGCCTTCGCCTTTCCCTTCATCTACGTGGAGGCAACCTAGATCCTTTGCTCGACCTAGGCGGCAGGAACACAGCCGTTGGTATGGTGGACGATAGGCGTTCCTAGATGAGAGACAAGACGACAGAGTTTCTCCTCTTGCCACCACCTAAGGCTGCCTCGACAGCAGGTGACCTAGGACTGATCGGGGTTCCTATGATGCTCCGTCGTGTAGGGTGCAAGTGGAAGGAAGCATCAGCCGACCTAGGTGCCACCCCAGGTCTGTGAGTGGGGCCGAGAGCAATCTGCTACTCCATGGGATGAGAGAGGCGCAGCGTGGACATCTAGTCGCGGCGCCTGCGGTCTAGCGGAGCGCGTCAGTGCGAAAAGGATCCAGAGAACACACTTCGACAATGGGAGCAGGATAGTGATGTCTGTAGCACTGGAGATGGTACCCTCGTGTGCCGCGACGAAGAGTACCTGGTGCAAGCAAGAGCTGAGGGTTGCGGCCAAGGCAAACGGAACTGGGATGCAGCTCGTGCGTGGGGCTGATCACCCGTACCCTCGGGCGACCGGAGGGGCTGCGGCTCCAACAGGAGCGCGTTAGCGCAAGGAAAGGGAAGTAAAGGGGTCAAATGACCCGAATATCCCTAGAGAGCAAGCGTTACCACAAGGACGCGAACGTCTTTACACTGAAATGATTCAGCCCAATTAATAAGGAAATAGAAAGCTTATATCTGCTGTCAAGGCCTGATTGGCTCAGGTAACTTTATCTTTCAAAAATTGTACAAAATTAATTGGTAACTTGAATTGGGACAAATAATGTATCAAAATTGATCCTAAGAACACTTAGAAGCCAAAGAAAATATGGTTGAAACCTAAATATGAATTCAGTTCTAAAAGTGGTGCAATATGTGCTAAAATGATAATTAATGAAGTTAAACCCTAGATTAGGATATTAACATGTTAAATACCTTAATAATCCTTCTTTTATGCTCTTATCTGTTCAACAAGATGAGAAATAAAGGTGATCATGATAATAATGATAAGTAGTTAGGGTTTCTAGAATGTATGATATTTATCATGTGTAATTAAGGTCTTGACCATCAATGATGTAACTTGCTTTAGCCTTAATGTGACTAACCTGATCTAAGTGTACATGGTGAAATAATAAGATAGATTTGATAATCTTAACAACATTTAAGGGTTCTTAAGTCGTTAAAATGAGAACCATGGGAAATAGGGTTTCGAGGCATAACCCTAACGGTAACTCGATACCACAGAAACCTAAACCCTAGATAAGGACCGATTAGGGTTTTAATGTGACTAATGAGATGGTGACACTTTAAGATTTACATATATACATATTGCTTGATATGCTTGTTGATTGGATACTATTTTTGAAGTGTATTCTACATGATAATCTGCATGGCTCACCACTAAGGTATGTAGTTACGCTTATGGCTAATCTCTCTAGTTTCACGGTGATTTTTTTGGTTTTACTGGTTGATTGAAATTCACTACTTGGATGAACTTTAAGTCTTGCAACTATAAAGTGACTATGACTATCAAGATAAATATATGCATGACTAGCTCAGATCCTAGTCCTCCTCTATAGCTTTGAGCTTATGCGAGGAATTGATGACCTAGGTATTGGTTTGCCTTTGTGGTAGGATCATCAGTTAATCATGAGCTGATGTTTGGTCTACCTTTGGGTAGGATCATACAGCTATACAACTCTATGTCTTAGTCTACCTTTAGGGTAGGATCAAAAGGGGATATTTGAGATCTATCATATGAAAAAGATAGTATCCATGTCCACTGCAGGGACAACACAGAGGCTTGGATATGTGAGGATTGAGTTGTTATGTTTAAAATGTAAAATTTGATCTGTTAAACTATAATTTGGTTGCAATATATTGTTACAACTAGATGCAAACTTTTGGTTTTCCCCCACATACTAGTGTAATACATTATAGTGATCGATGTTTTGTTTGTTAACATTTTAGGTATACGTTTCACATGACAAAAGACATGAAGAATAAGATGAAAGATATCAAAGGTTTTAAAGCTATACAAAGGAGACTTGATAGATGATACTTCTTCTCAATATATTTTTTTTTCAAGGGGAAGAGGGAAAATTATTATTCATCCAGGTCCCTCTCGCCATCTTAACAAGTATTACAGCCAACTCCTGTTCTCAATAGATATTGGTTCCATGAGGTATATCATTTTACACTTTATAAACAATATTTGAAATTTAATTGAAATTGTTTTCTGTTATTTGTTATTTGACTAATCTCGATCCTTGGGAATATAGGTAATGGCTCTCAACTTTAAGGTCTTTCCTTAATTGGAGGATGCTGAAAGTAAGGTCGTTACAATGTTCCTCATATTATAATCATAAATTATGTAAGATAATAGATAAAAGATTGTTAGATTGTATTCGGTTCTAGATATATCAGGAATCTTAGCTTGAAATACCAAAAATTGAGAAGGATCCCAAATTTCCATTTCTTATAACCTACCATCAATCCACTAGGACTTAGTGCCTCCTACTTGATAAATGGAAAAAGGGGAAAGAATATGAAGAATTTTAAATGAAATAAGAAACATAAGTTCACACAAGGAAGAAGTCAAGCTAAGTAAACCCCCATCTACAACCATTTACCTCAAAGCATAACTAACCCCTAAATAAGAAATACACATATATTTAGGTGTGAATAGATTTCTAGCAATATTATTACACTAGATTTTAAAACTTGCATCATATTATATTAAGAATTACTTTAGATACGAAATTTTTTGTGATATGTTGGCTAGCGGCATCGGGTTGCAATCTCATCAACCACTGGCTAAAGTAATGTGCCAAGTCATTTTCATGCAAAATTACATATTCAATGGATGAACTCAAAGAGCATCAAAAATGTACAATTCAATCCAATTGTCCCCCCACATCAGTCCAAGCGGTTTTCATGATGTGGATTTGCATCAATTGATGATGGATACCCACCTTCAACCCTTCTCATGAATCATAAGACATACTTGTGTCCAATGGGACATTTTATGATCCCAATGTCATTTTAAGTCTTCAAGGTATTCTAAATTTTCATTTGATTACTGTACTACTAATATTTAATTCCTTTTACAATTAAAGTAAATATATGCCAAAAAATATATTTATCTCACAATAAGTAATAGTTAAGCATAGAACAAGCATTAATATGGAAAAATTAATGGATGGAAAATATAAATATTATAAGATATGATGATGGTTTTCATTACCATTAGATTAACATAAAAGCAAGAACCGTGTTAGAATAAAAAAATATGCATGGGTTGTGATGGGATCCCTTATATAATTTTACAAACTCAATAAAACACAAACTCTAATAGAAATTTTTTTATAAACAATATTGTAAAAGACTAGGTTGGAAGAAATAAATGACAATAGAATGTAGTATTTAATGCAATTTGGAATATAACAAGGGGTCCTAATGCATGTATTGTTTCCATATAAACCACCATCTTTAACCAAATAGATCTTTGTTATGATGAGAGGAACTATGAAAAAACAATTATAATATCAACTTATAAAACTAAAGCCTGACTATGACTTTTTCTAAGAGGTTTTGTTCATAAGAGAACATCACTTGTTTCCTTTATTTGGATGATGGAAAACGGTGTGTATCTATTAAAGACAAGGCTAATGAAATATCTATCCTATTGCATGACCAGGGAAGACCACAAAATTTCTTCTAGATCAAATTCCACTGAATACCTTTATGTACCTAAAGAATAAGTTTTCAACAAAATAACAAGATGGAAGAATGGATATTATAATTTTTTAGGACTGTGTTTGAGTGATCTTCTAGAATATCAACTGATAATCTTTTTCTTGACTCAAGGCTCTTACTTGAGTAGTAATGGAATTACTAAGGCACAAATATAAAAGGAATCTTATTACAATTTTTTATGGCTCAAGTGTGTGTTAAAGTGATGAAGATGGTCCTTATATATAATTGTGTTAGGGCTAGACTTGGAAGTGTCTAGGATCATTCATAATGGATTTTTTGGGAGTTAGTCAAAGACTGCTAGTGTTGAATTTGATGGACTTTTCTTATCAAAACTATTATTTGATCGACCATGATCCAGTTAAACTATGAGTGTGACTGAAGACCAAAGGATAATAGAATGTATGAGCACAAGTAATAACAAATTAAGAAATGAATCATTTTGACTATGCTCTAGTCAAACACAAGTTCGACTAATATATTACATGTTCAAACTAACATTTTTATTGAGAGATATCTAAAACAATGGAGTCTCTTAAGACCACCTCCCCATTGATCTACAATTTGGATTGACGTCTTCTACAAAATATACTACAAACTTAGAAGTCCCATGTTGATAATTTTTTACTCTATATAGTAACGTAACAAAAGATAACCATTTTCTTGTTTTTCTAGTATCCTAACTAAGTCCTACATGGATTTTGAACTTATTAGCAACAATCTTGTCACAAGATGAAATTAATGGACAATTACAAGGTTTATAATATATTTGAAAACAAATTATAATAAACATTGATTTTTAATATGAGCTCAAGTTACCTTTCTCTAACTCATTGTGTTTATGAAACACCAAATCACATTTTTAGAACCAAAAATAAGAGATAAACTGTCATTCATCATAATACTTATATGTCCAAATCACATTTTTAGAACCAAAAATAAGAGATCAACTGTCATTCATCATAATACTTATATGTATTGTCCTTGCACAAGAACTATCTCCCTAGTTGAGTGATGACAATTACATCCTTTATAAAAGAAAATTACTATCGAGATTGATTTGCAGTTTCAATTGAAATTTCATGCCATGTTCTTAAGAAACGTATTGTGCATAAGTAAGCCTAAGAAGACATACATTGTGTAAGATTTTACACGTAGAGTTAGGAAACATATTTCCATATCTAGAGATAATGCACTTGTAGTTATAATCATATACAAGTTTCTCTAGAAACAAAAATTAAGAAAGTGTCATGTTATTACTTGTAATATTGAATTTATAAAAGGTTGCTCTAATAAATATAAGCAAGAGTTAAATTTTGAGAACTGAAATTATAAGAATAAAAATAATTATGAGCCCAAATGACGTCACTTTTCTTTTCATCTAGTTTCTTTCTCCCTTTTTATATAAATAAAAACCAAAAGCTTGGTAAAATATTGAAATGTGACCATAGATTTCCCTAGATGCTAGTTCCCCCAAAAGTAAAATAAATAAGAAAGTTGAGGAGAATATTAAGTGGAAATACTCCAATCCTAGGTGAAAAATAGGTGAAGAGATGTATGAAAAGATGGAGTGCAATTTCCTCACAAAAAGATGAAGTGAAAATCAAGGAGGCAAACTATGTGATCAGCAAATGATCCAATCTTATTATAAGATAACTAAGAAATAAACAACATTCATACAAGTATATGATCCATTAATGAATACACAAATTGTTTGGAATCTCAAATTAGGAAAAAGATAGTTTTCTTATCTCAATAAATGCCAAAAATACGCACATAGTTTTCTTATCTCAATAAATGTCAAAAATACGCACACTAGTGGATAGTTACAAGTTTTTCAATTATTAAAGCAAAATACATCTCTACATAAAAACATCATACTACATGCATACAAGAAGTTGTAACTCCCTTGATATATGACAAGTCTTACACATTTGGAACCACACCCAATATTTTCCTTCTCCATGTAACATATGGTCATTTAATAACCCCTCAACATTGAGTGCATATGCTTCTATAAATTTATGCTTTGTATCACAGTGGAATTGAGGAACACAATTCCTAGTTAAGGGATGGAGGGTAGATGATGTATTTAGGTAGACTATTGTTGTAAGAAAGATTATAGGACTAAATATTACCATGATAGGCTTGCGTAGGACATTCAACCAATAGTCAGGGGTTCATTTAAAATATATAGTAGTTATGATGTTAAAAAACTTAATGGTTCGACTCAAAATGATTAAGATTTTATATCCTAACTGATTCATGCATTCAAAGTCATTTAAATTGTTATATGAACTACGAGTTTTTGGTGTTTCATCATGTGGAGCTACATCCTCATCTTCTACATCAAGAAAAAGATCTCTATGTACTCCTTTATTCCCAAAGATGAGCCACATTTTTAGTAGAAGATTACCACATATTATGTTCACTTTGATCATGCTTAAAACCAATCTCAGTAAGAAATTGGGTTGCGCAACATGAAACAATAGATAAAATTAAATCATCATAAGACATTTTACCTTGAAAATACATCATATCTATAAAAATATTGTATACAATATTAATGGGCACTTTCCTTTTATGTCATTATTATTTTTCAAAATATCACATACCTTAGAATTGTTTTGTCTAGAAAGATGTCGTGGGCCACTCAAATTAAATAGATGAGAAAGGAGGATAAGAGATGTAATCATGAGGTTTATGTGGTTTCATGAAATATATTCCCTCAATTATGAAATAAATAAAAATAGTAGAATTACAAATTAAGTATTATTTTTTGTATAGAAGGTTTAAATGGAATTGACAAAGGACATATGAAGATGTTTCAAAATAAGAATCTAAATTGAAGTTAAAATCAACCCTTTGAATGGTGTGAATATCCTCCTCCTACCAGCTATGATTTTACCCACTATAGTAGTGATGGAGAGAGAGTGTTCGTCTTTGCACCAAATGTTGTAGTAGAACTCCCAAATAGTTTTGGCTGACCATGTGATGTTGACTATACAAATCACATCTTTCATGTGTTAAAACTTGAAATATGATGAATTAATGTCAATAATGGTTTGGGCATTTGTTGCACATCAATAAACAAGATTGTTTCCACAAAGTTCATTGTAGCCCTCTTACATACATGATTTAATAAAATTTACTCCTTCAACCGCCAAGAAGTGGGAGCATTCTACTTCCAGTGATGTCCTTGTCTAGGTGGGTACAAGAGGAGGAAACATTTCTCTCAAGTATAAATTAATCATCAAAATATAGAGAAAGGAACTTGAATTACTTCATAAAAGTAAAGTGAATCAATAACACTATATCAAAAGTAATATGTGTTAAAATTTAGTGATATACTACCTTCCAATAAACGTGTGCTTCATTGAAATTACAAAAAATGATAAAAATGTGACCATTACATTGTTATTTTGTTGGATATCTAGTCCTAGAACTTCCTTAATCAAACTTGTTGTTCAATAGAAACACTTCTTAATCAAACACATTGTTCAACGAAGAAATGTAGTGACTAAAAAACTTTGAATGACTATATTAAAATCTTAAAATAAAAACTAACGATTTAGAAATCATTTTTTTGTCGCTATTGATGTTTTTAGAAAGAAAATCCTAAAAATGAATGTATATTGTTATTTAATGAAGAAAAATGTGATTTTTCTCATGAATAAAAGTTAAGTTCATGTAAATATAAGAATAACATAGAGTACATTAAAAAAATTATTAATAAAACTTTTCAATAAAATATAGATTTTTTGGCATAAGTAATTTTTAAATCATTGAGGAAGAATCTAGAATTCAATAAGGACACTAAAAAGATTGATGGTATTACTTGTTAGTGCAAATATGTAGTCAATGACACAATATTGACAATATAGATTAATGAAGATCAAGAAGTAATTAAAATAAATATTTAAGAGAATAAAATAGTTCTATAGTTTATATTTCATTAATATATCAATTTCACATTTACAAAGTGCATTTGTCTTAGTTATTGTTTAAAAAAATTATTTGACCTCAATGTGCTTTGTGCAACTATGTAAAATTGGATTTTGTTTTATTTATTCTAGTTCTCATCATCATCATCATCATCAACAACAACAAAAACTAAGCCTCATTCCCAACAATGTTGGAGTCGGCTACATGGAACCTTCATTTCCATATAGCTCTATCATGGGTCATATTCTGGTCTAGCTGGAAAGATTCAAAATCCCTCTTTATAATCTTTTCCCATGTTAATTTTGGCCTTCCACTTTATCTATTAGTTGTGCTTGATTCAATATGTCCATACCATCGTAGTCAACCCTAACACAACTTGCACTTAATACTCACCACCCCACTTTATTCCTGATATAAACATTTCTCAAGCAATCTTTTATTTTCTTCTCACACATCCATCTCAGCATACACACTCCAGCCATGCTCATCTTGTTGAGACCTTGTTTTTTTACTACCTGACATTCACTCCCATAGAGCATGGCCAGTCGTATAGCTGTGATATAAAACATGCTTTTAGTCTGAGAGGGTCTTCTGATCACATAATACTCCAATTGCACTCCTCCATTTCAACCATCATGTAGTGATCATGTGCAAAACTAAATCATTGGCATCCCCATGTAATAACATAACCCAAGCAAAGAAATTTGTCACATTATGGTATATCTACTCTATCCGACATGGCTCCACCATTCACATCGAGAGATTGGCTGAAATTGCAATAGATATACTCAGTTTTGCTACTACTAATCACCAATCCATTTGATTCCAATGCCTCTCTCCAAAGTTCAACTTTCATCATTTAATCCATGTTAAGTTTTGTCAATCAACACAATATCATCAGCAAATAACATACACCAAGAAATATAATCTTGAACATTCTTTTTCAACTCATTCATGACAAGAACGAAAAGATATAGGCTAAGTGTGGATCCTTGATGTACCCAAATTGTGTTGGGAAAAGTTGGTGTCTCTCCTCTAGGAGTCTTTACACTTGAAGTTGATTTATCATACATGTCTTTGCTCAAATCAATGTATTGGATTGGCACCCCCTTTTTTCTTCAAAACCATCTACAATACTTCTGTGGGTACTCGATCAAAAGCCTTTTCAAAATCCATAAAAACCATATGAAGATCTTTTTTACTTTCTCTATATCTATCCATAAGCCTCCTTATCAAAAATGTTGATCTTCTAGGGATGAAACCAAAAATGTTGTTTGATATTTGTTTTATATGTTTTAGCCTCATCTCAATAATTGTCTACCAAAGCTTCATAGTATGATTCATCAACTTGACACCTCTATAGGTTGTGTACATGTGAACATTTCCTTTGTTCTTGTGTATGGAGACTGTAATACTAATTTTTCACTTACTTGACATCTTCTAGATCTTCATAATCTTATTTAAGAAATTCATTAACCACTAGATCAATAATCCCCCAAACTCTTCCATACATCGACAAGGATACCATCTAGTCTGCATATCTTCATCATTTTCATATATTTTAAAGCATTCTTGACCTCAGATAGTGAAACTTGTCGTATGAAAATGATTTCTCTTGTATTCATGTCACACAACTCTCTTAATTATTCACAATATATCCATTTAAAAGTTTTTGGAAGTAATTTCTCCATTGGTATTGATATCCTCATCCTTCACAATCACTTTACAATCATCATTCTTAATGCATTTTACTTGACTCAAGTCTCATCCATTCCCCTCTTTTATGTTGGCCACTTTATATGTATATTTTTTCCCTTCTCTTGTGTCTAACTTCTCATAAATATCATTAAAGTATCTAGACCTTACCTCCTGAAGAACCTTCTTAGAGTCTTTTTTTTCCTTCTTGTATCTCTGAAAAAGTAGCATCATCTCAAGATTTTGGCAAGCTCCTATAAATCTCCCTTTTGAGTTTAGTAGACTTTTGCACTTCATCATTCCACCATCAAGTCTTTTTTTAGGAGGCTTATAACCTTTGGACTCACCAAAAACCTCTCTAGAAATTTTCATTATGCAGAAGCTCATATTATGCCACATTGTCTTGACATCAGACTCCAAGTTCCCTCCTTAAGTAGTTTATCATAAAAAATCAATTTGTTTTCTCCTTTGAGATTCCACCATGAAAAGTCAATTTATTCTAGTTCTACAATAACTAAAATATTTGTAGGAATTATTTCTTTATAAATGTCTCTCAAAATGTGTTTATCCTAATAGATTTTAGCACAACTTTTGGAGGTCATGTATGTAGGGTTTTTAGGGGAGACAGAGAAGGCAGCGGAAACAAAAATTTTCTCCCCAACCCATACCGAGGAAACGTGTCAACGTCTATGAAATAGGAAAGGATGGTTTGCGGAATTATACCTTGTCCCGAGGCTTGCTCGGTGACAATACCTCGCGCAATGCGCGGTCTTCAACTCCGGACTTCGACAGTGTCTGTGCAGCTCCTGGTCGCACCGGGACTCACAACTCCTGCTCGAACCGGACTGTTAGATGACAGTTGTCCTCCAAAGCGGCAGTGTCCTCCCGCCTCTGTAGTAGTCCACACGGACCACCTGGAACTCCACACTCCTTGTCCCAGAAGGAAGTGGAAGGAGTCACACCCTCTTGTAGACGTACTAGTCGCCTACACGCTCTCCTGCCTCCTGTTGCAACTGCAGTTGTCTTTCCCTTGCTGCACCTCCCTTTTGCGGGAAGCACTTGCTCGAGCTCTCTCACGGTTACCAAAACTAGAGAGAACGACAACTCGCAGAGCAACTGGTTGCACTGAGCTGTACTGTGAGAAGCCCCCAAGTACCCCTATATATATAGGAGAGTCATGGGACAGGGTTCTCCATCCCGGGCAATGCGGGACTAAAAGCAGGAGTAGAAGGGTTCGGGATTTTCCATAAAAAAAGCAACCATCTCGCAACCTGAACTGATCGGTTCACTACTGAACCGGTCGGTTCAGCCACTGAACCGATCGGTTGGACATGAGCCGATCGTTTGGGGCACTCCAACCGATCGGTTGGTGCCCTGAACCGATCGGTTCATGGTCCTGATCCGGTTCAAATTGACTTTCCTTGTTTCTTTCCCAATTGGCATCGAAATACCAATACTATTTCCAATCAAATTAGAAATCCTATTTCCAATCAAATTAGAAATCGAAACGAAAGGCAAACTCGCATCAATCCTACTTTCCCAAGTTGCTCGATTGCACCAGTTGAACCAATCGGTTCAACACTTGAACCAATAGATTCACTATGTGCATGAGCCGATCGACTCAACCCTTGAGCCGACCGGTTCAACAATCTCAGCCGACCGGTTCATCTCATGAACCGATCGGTTGGGAGTGTAGACTGTGCAGAATCAGTCAAATGCGATTTCAATCAATCCGATACTCCAATAAATGCATCCAACACCTTGAACCATACGATATTGAGCCATCGACTGATTGAGTGTTTAATTGAACTACTAAACTCCTTTAGTAATCAATCTAAACATTGCTTGTGGAAAAAATCCTCTTCCAGGTTAAATCCTATGTGTGTGACCCTGCAGGTCCATTTCACGTTGGCAGTGAAAGTCCATAACACTTATGACTTCACAAGCACAGAGTGGTGCCTAGTCACACATCAGTGCTACCCAAGTGAAAGTAGAAAGTTGGAGAACAACTTTCATCCTACAATCCGTGAATGGTGTTACAGTGAGTGTATAATTCCTTTGTCATTGATATCCTGAATGAACTCGAGGCATGGATCCGTCATCCTGTCAATGCTCATTCACTTTCTTGATCTCAGAGTAGACTGGAAGAGATATGTATGACATCAGTATCACATACTGATTCACACATGCGTGCACGCCTTTCTCAATCCTACTCATCAAGTGGCCATGGATATCAAACTCCCTCAGGAGGGACAAATCCCATATCTATCACTCGCCCCTCAAAAGCCCCATGTGTCAAAGCCACCCAATCATCACCTTTATAACAACCCATGTTTCAGGACTACGTTTGATGATGTCAAAGTGTGCCCAACGACATGTGTTGAGTGCAGTGATTTCAGGTCTAAGAATCACACTCACCACCATCACTGTGAGTACTGATTGTGACTACCATCTCATGGTTCCATGTGTCAAACTCACGGTGGGTCTATCTGGTACCTTGTTCTCTAACAAGTACCTATGTGTTTGGTTTGATATCTCTATATCATGACTAATGAGATTCTGTCATCAACCAACACCACAATCTAGTCTTGTGTGTCAATACTGTCTATCTACCTTCCACAATGACATCCGACTAGGGACACAACAAGAATGTACAAACTCATAGCATCCGTATGATCTCATCGTTCAGGTCCTGAACCTGAAGGCATACGTCATTGAGTACTGTCATTCTCTAGACATTCAATCTGTTCTATCACTATCTCATATGACTGAACCAGAATGAATTGGAAGCTTGCCTTTGATGTTTATCAAATCAATCTTAATGTATCCCACCAATCATCCCATGATTGGCTCTCAGGGCATACATACCAACAGACTCCCACTTGCACTACGAGCCAATCACCCATGAATCATATTCACAGTGATCTTCAAACATGTCCCACATGTTACTGTGCTCTAGTGCCAACATAGTGAGTAATGACAACACCTTGCCAAAGTCTGTACAAATTGCATGTCTCACATCTCTTCGCTGTACGTCACACGTATGAGATGGAGTTGTCGTAATATGCGATCTAGTATTCCATTTGATAACTTTTAGCCACATTGCATGATCAAGGATTCCGAACTTGTCATCAATGAGTGGAATATCTACAAGTTCATCTCATGAACTTCTAGATCCATATAGTATCTACTGCTTTTCACTAACACATAGATACTCGACATTTCCCTTTTTAAATGGCTTTATTGGAACATTTCCAATTATCAACAAACATTTACTTTTATACATCTTATGTATATTTTGCGATTAATTTTCTGTCTTTTCAGAAGTTCGCATCAATGTAACTCTTTACATCGAACTCTTCCTTTTCTCCATAGAACTAGTACTTCACAAGAACTTATCAAGTTCTAATGGTATTCCAGTAACTCTTACTGGAAGCAGACAGACATCCACTCATCATGTCCCACATACGAGTTATCAGGATGATCACATCATATTGTCATGTCATGCATACAAGATGATGAACGCATTTTATTCTTGCCATGTCATACATGCAAGACAACGGGATGATTACATACATGATAGATCCATATCTATTCTTAGTGTTCTCATTCTTCATAAGAATTGGACACTTGGCCTTGGGATACTAACTTCATGTAACATGGACAAGTTTTCTCCCACTAAATCTGTGCATACTGAACATTTCAGTACAGATTGCCAATGTATGCTTTCTCTTTTCAGGTCAAGAGATTTTCGAGAACTATCTCTATAGATCTCTATTCCTATCACATAGGAAACGTCTCTATCTTCCTTAAAGATAATTTCCACTTTTGGATTTCCAATTTAGAACATTTCCATTTCACATCAATATGTGGAATGTGAATACGCTCCCACTAAATCACAGATCTCTTCTTTATCTTTGACATATCAGTCAAACCCTTTGACTATATCATCAAAGTAAAGATCCAATTTTGAGTTGCTTGTACTCAATCAATCACATTGATTAGTCCATTGTAACTTATAGACTTCATTTGCATTAGTGGATTCATAAACCTTATAGGATGTGTCATGTACACATCCTTGTTTTATTCCTCATAGGAATGCGGTTTTAGTATCCATATGCCAAATGCCTTAGTCATTAAGTTGCAATCAACAAGCATCATCCTTCTCAAAATGTTATCCATGTGTCTTAACACTTAAGACTCATTTGCACTTATGGATTTGATCCAATGAGTGCTACCATGAAGGTTATACCTTATGGCTCACATGGAAGTCATTTAGGATGTAATGGTTATAAACCATAACTCATGATTCGATTCCTCATATTCATCTAGATAGTTGACTCATCATATGAACAACTCATCACATAGATAATTTGAGGTGTATCTGTTAAGGATACAAGAACTCACAACCCTTGTGATTCTTAATTTCCTTTTATTAGTGTGGGGTATTCATTTATTAAGAAGAACTCAGTTATTTGATAATCATTCTCTAACTCCTTAGAGCATGATTCCTTCTTGATTTAGACATCACCATTCCTTAATCATGAGTTCACTATGATACACTATCATAATCACTCACAAGGATCTCAAACATTTGGTCCAAGTATTCCATTCATTGATCTCATCAAGAATTAATACTTTACTTCATTTTATGATAATCTTGAACACTTCAAGATATTCATATTGGTATTTATCTAAACACCATTTGAAGTATTAGCATTTGTTCCAATAGGTATGTAAATACATCACATGTATTATACCTAATAGGATAATCACTCTCCCACTACATTAGTGAAGATTGATTAATCATGTCCAAGATATTCATGTCTCTTACTGGTTCTCTAACCAAAAGAGTCTACCTTTATCCATCATATGGAAAATAGAAATGAATTTCTCATGATCAATGCTAATTATATTGTTTGAGTTATCTATAACTTTAGGTATCATCTTATCTTATGCATATCATATATCACAAGATAAACAAGGCATTGCCACAAAGATCACATCTTTATAAATTGAAACATCTCTTTATTAATTGCCATCATTGTCATACAATATGCAAAAATAAAGTGTTTCTATTTATTGGAAAATATGAAATAGCAGTTCGTAACTGTATTACATTCCTTGTATGCTGAAAATAAACTAAAGTATTCCTATCTATAAAGGCAACACTTGCCCAAAGTAAGAATGCTTTACACTTTACATCTTGATATCATATATCTCAGAAGTGTTACAAGTTTACTTTCATGACACCTTTAAGTAGAAGCTTCAGTCGCCTCTTTCTTCTTTTGTTCTTCCAGGTAGAGAGGACAATTCCTTTGCGAATGTCCTGGCTTTTGACAATGGTGGCAATTTCCTTTCTTGGTCACGCCTCCCTTGGCCTTGAGAGCTGAAGATGGCTTGGACTCCTGGCTAGCTTCAGAACCTTTCTTAGCTTTGCCCTTGCCCTTGCGCTTGCACTTGCCCTTCTTGCTCGTGATCACCATCACGGACTTAGGCTTGTCCTTCTTCATCTGTAACTCGGCTGTCCTCAACATGCCCAACAACTCTGACAGTGGCCTATCAAAGTTGTTCATGTTGTAGTTCATCACAAACTGACTGTAAGATTCTGGCAACGATTGCAGTATCACGTCAGTAGCCAACTCTTGGCTCAGTGGAAATCCCAGTCTCTGCAGGTTCTCCACATACCCAATCATCTTGAGTGTGTGAGGACCAACTGGATCTCCTTTTGTCATGACGCACTTGAACAGTGCCCTAGAAACATTGTACCTCTCTTGCCATGGCTGATCTTCATACATGTTCCTGAGATGCAGAATTATCTCTATGACACCCATGTTCTCATGTTGCCTCTGCAACTTATGGTTCATTGAACATAGCATCAAGCACTTTGCATCAATGGCATCATCAGAATGCTTCTTGCAAGCATCCCTTTCTGCCTTTGGTGCATTTGGAGCGGGTTCCTCTGGAATTGGAGTATCCAGGACATAGAGCTTACGCTCTTGAGTGAGAACAATTCTCAATGTCCGATACCAGTCGTGGAAGTTCGTCCCATTCAGCTTGTCCTTGTCAAGGACCGATCGCAAAGAAAAGTTGTTGTTGTTTGTTGCCATTTGAACTACAAAAGGAAATATGCAATTTTTAGTCCAAAACTCATTTTTGACTTATTTGATTGATTTGAAAGTTTGACGATATAATTAGGCCTTTAATTAATTATCGCTCCCACTATTTTACTTCAAATTGATAGCCCTCACCATCAATTCGGAAGATTGCAGCGTACAACCTTCTAGTGGGCAAGATCCTGAAATCCTCTAAGTCATGGACCAGCTAGGGCTGTCACCCACAACATAGATCTCTCAGGTAGGCAACTTTTGCCAATTGCATCATATGCAACTCTTGATAAGATGTCATATACAACTCCTTGCTATGATCATCTCCATGCCTCAAGGTACTAGCTCCCATCTAGATCACCTTGTTAAGTCCGACCCAAAGCAAACACGATGAATGTGCACCCTGCTAGGGCAGACCCACACATTCATCCTTCACGCTTCCACGAGGTAGACGGTGCACCACGCTAGGGCGTGCCCACACTTGGTCGAACAAGCTTTTTACGTGTGTTGCATTTGGAAGGCATCTAAAACTTAATATTTTAATGAGGGATTTGGTTTTATATACATATACATATCCAATCACCACAATACATAGTACGTATCATATAAATGCTATATCCCACAGAAAACATGCACAAACGATAAAAAAAAAGCGATGATTATGGCCATCCTAATGTGATTCCTCGAGCCAAGAGGAATCACGGTCATCTAGGTCAAAATCACATGCAACCTGTATAAGATGAACTCTGTGCCTTGCCATCCGAGTTGATCAACTCATCATATGAATGATCTGTACTCTCTAGCCAGTCGTCTGGGTGCCACCAACCGATCGGTTGACTCCTTCAACCGATTGGCTCGTTTGGTCGTCATGCATCTCGTCATGTCCGCCACCCGCTCATCTCGCTCCTCGAACCGGCCATCAACCGATCGGTTCACTCCTTGAACCGACCATCTGAAAAGTCGTCTTGATGTCCTCCGGTCTTTGACATAACAGGAAATAAAATCTATTCTATTTTTTACATTTTCTTTAAAAGGGAAACCCCGAGTTACATTCGGGGGTAGCAAAGGTAGAAAAAGAACCTCGAATTATTTCGAGTTACATCAGGAATAAGAGAGGGAAGATCAGTGCGCAGACCGAGATGCAAGCAACCAAACACAACCAATCACAGATAGGGGTTTATAGGCCATAATCACGCTGCATACATCCACCAAAAAACTCGTTTAAGGGCAACGCGTATCGAGTGCATTAATAATACATATCATATATGTAATTAGGGATTTGTGGATTTAAGATTGGACATGCATAAAGCCGATATTATTTGCACCGTATGCAATAAATAAAGGCGACAAACCAAAATCGATCATATTGATATTCCAAAAACATAGAGCAGTTGACGTGGCTCTGATACCACTGTAGGGTTTTTAGGGGAGACAGAGAAGGCAGCGGAAACAAAAAATTTCTCCCCAACACATACCGAGGAAACACGTCAACATCTATGAAATAGGAAAGGATGGTTTGTAGAATCATACCTTGTCCCGAGGCTTGCTCGGCGACAATACCTTGCGCAATGCGCGGTCTTCAACTCCGGACTTCGACGGTGTCTGTGCAGCTCCTGGTCGCACTGAGACTCACAACTCCTGCTCGAACCGGACTGTCGGATGACAGTTTTCCTCCAAAGCGGCAGTTTCCTCCCGCCTCCGTAGTAGTCCACACGGACCACCTGGAACTCCACACTCCTTGTCCCACAAGGAAGTGGAAGGAGTCGCACCCTCCTGTAGACGTACTAGTCTCCTACACACTCTCCCGCCTCCTGTTGCAACTGCAGTTGTCTTTCCCTTGTTGCACCTCCCTTTTGCGGGAAGCACTTGCTCAGGCTCTCTCACGGTTACCAAAACTAGAGAGAACGACAACTCGCAGAGCAACTGGTTGCACTGAGCTGTACTGTGAGAAGCCCCCAAGTACCCCTATATATATAGGAGAGTCATGGGACAGGGTTCTCCATCCCGGGCAATGCGGGACTAAAAGCAGGAGTAGAAGGGTTCGAGATTTTCCATAAAAAAGCAACCATCTCGCAACCTGAACTGATCGGTTCACTACTGAACTGGTCGGTTCAGCCACTGAACCGATCGGTTGGACATGAGACGATCGTTTGGGGCACTTGAACCGATCGGTTGGTGCCCTGAACTGATCGGTTCATGGTCCTGATCCGGTTCAAATTGACTTTCCTTGTTTCTTTCCCAATTGGCATCGAAATACTAATACTATTTCCAATCAAATTAGAAATCCTATTTCTAATCAAATTAGAAATCGAAACGAAAGGCAAACTCGCATCAATCCTACTTTCCCAAGTTGCTCGATTGCACCAGTTGAACCAATCGGTTCAACACTTGAACCAATCGATTCACTATGTGCATGATCCGATCGACTCAACCCTTGAGCCGACCGGTTCAACAATCTCAGCCGACCGGTTCATCTCATGAACCGATCGGTTGGGAGTGTAGACTATGCAGAATCAGTCAAATGCGATTTCAATCAATCCGATACTCCAATCAATGCGTCCAACACCTTGAACCATACGATATTGAGCCATCGACTGATTGAGTGTTTAATTGAACTACTAAACTCCTTTAGTAATCAATCTAAACATTGCTTGTGGAAAAACTCCTCTTCCAGGTTAAATCCTATGTGTGTGACCCTGCAGGTCCATTTCACGTTGGCAGTGAAAGTCCATAACACTTATGACTTCACAAGCACAGAGCGGTGCCTAGTCACACATCAGTGCTACCCAAGTGAAAGTAGAAAGTTGGAGAACAACTTTCATCCTACAATCCGTGAATGGTGTTACAGTGAGTGTATAATTCCTTTGTCATTGATATCCCGAATGAACTCGAGGCATGGATCCGTCATCCTGTCAACGTTCATTCACTTTCTTGATCTCAGAGTAGACTGGAAGAGATATGTATGACATCAGTATCACATACTGATTCACACATGCGTGCACGCCTTTCTCAATCCTACTCATCAAGTGGCCATGGATATCAAACTCCCTCAGGAGGGACAAATCCCATATCTATCACTCGCCCCTCAAAAGCCCCATGTGTCAAAGCCACCCAATCATCACCTTTATAACAACCCATGTTTCAGGACTGCGTTTGATGATGTCAAAGTGTGCCCAACGACATGTGTTGAGTGCAGTGATTTCAGGTCTAAGAATCACACTCACCACCATCACTGTGAGTACTGACTGTGACTACCATCTCATGGTTCCATGTGTCAAACTCACGGTGGGTCTGTCCGGTACCTTGTTCTCTAACAAGTACCTATGTGTTTGGTTTGATATCTCTATATCATGACTAATGAGATTCTGCCATCAACCAACACCACAATCTAGTCTTGTGTGTCATTACTGTCTATCTACCTTCCACAATGACATCCGACTAGGGACACAACAAGAATGTACAGACTCTTAGCATCCGTATGATCTCATCGTTCAGGTCCTGAACCTGAAGGCATACGTCATTGAGTACTGTCATTCTCTAGACATTCAATCTGTTCTATCACTATCTCATATGACTGAACCAGAATGAATTGGAAGCTTGCCTTTGATGTTTATCAAATCAATCTTAATGTATCCCACCAATCATCCCATGATTGGCTCTCAGGGCATACATACCAACAATGTATTCTACTTTGGTTCTTGAGGGTCTATAATACTTTGATCTTTTCTAAACCAAATTAATAGTGAATTTGATAATAGAAATCATGCACCACTTTGAATTCTATATGAATTATATATCTAGCATATTATAAATAAGTTTATGCTATGCATTCAAAATCCTCACCTTCCAGACACTAAGGATCAAAGTTAATGGTTGCAATAAGATATTGATAAATGCTTATGTATACTAGTTTTAGTTGTAATTTTAGATAAGTTTTGCATTTATATTATGTGTTCTACTATAGGAATAGATTCCACTAAGTATTATTTGTTTTCTATTCATTTGTATTTTTATTCTAATTGATTAATTCACATGGCAGGTTAGATCTTCAACTCTTACACACCAACACATGATAAGTTGTCCTATTAGTCAGCCAACAACTGGTACCCCCCAATAGCTTCCCTCTGGTTAGTTTGCTTTTATGCAATTCATCATCAGTTCACATCGTCGAACATTTACATCAATCATCTATGAATGAGAATACATTAGTTGTCAATGGAGAACCTCGGGCTCTGCTAGTCAACTGATGGCCATCATTCAATAGTACAACTAACATATGGCAATTATCCATTGGTATAAAAAACTTATGGTTCTCTACTAAAGGAATGTCAATTTCCATCAATAGATGGAAATGATACACATTCCTAAATTGATGAAAATCACCTGCAGATGAATTTTTTCCCCTTTCATCTACTGATAAAATCCCATGCATCCTCCAATGGATGAAATCTATGCATGTTCATTAACCTAATTACTCATGTATTGAAGGGATCTCTCACAACACATGACTGCTATTATTCCTCATTAATCATCCTTTTTTCTATCATTGAGGCGGAAGATTTGAATATAGATGGCTAGGAGATCCCAAACTCAAGGATCCATCTATAAATACAAGTCGTGGCCTCTAGGGAAAAGGATCACATCTTGACGTTGGTAGGATGCCAATTTACATTTCAAGCATACATTTATAACTCCAATTCATGGTATTATTAGTAGATCACCCACATAAACTATGATATCAACATCTCCACTAAGTGTCCAAATGACGGACCTTGGTGAAACCCTTACTTTCATTGGTTGGTGTTTTCCATCAATCATTATTGATCCTACTACTCTTCCATCACTATGACAAGTAAAGCCATAAATAAGGGGATGGAAGACTTCTAGCTCACCTCTTACAAACATCAAAGGGTGTTCTTTCTACTTTCAATCCCCTTTTCTCCAAGTTTTAAGAAATGCTTCTCTATACCATGGATGAGTCTCCACCTTCTACTATGATGATGAAATTAATTCTTGTTTTCCCTATTACTCTTGTCACTATTTCTATGAGTGATTTGTCCCCTTGATTGGGTGGGGAAGTATCTCATACAACCGATTATTGTTCTTAGTGAATCCACTCTTGTATTAATCATGCTACATTTTGAATCAAACATTTTGTTCTTGTAAAGATAGTTGGGTGGACCCTTATAAATGTTTATCAAAACTTATATGTAGAATACTTATAACCTAAGACATGTGAAATCATTTGTTTCAAGTTAAATCCTTGATTAGAACTTTAGACAAATGTTTTTAGGTGATAGGAAAATGATCTATTGGTAATGTGATAGTGATCTTAGACTAATATTTGTTTGTTTTAATCCCGATACTAGAAGGGGGAATTTATCTAACCAAAACATATCTTTCCTTCATACTCAGTAAGATGTGTAGTGATAGTGCAAATAATAGGTAGTGGTGGTGAAACCCCTTCACCCTATTGTTTCCATCTATTCATTAGGATAACTTTAATCCAACCCTTTTATTATTGAAATCTTAGTTTATTCAAACAATCACCCTTTTGTGCTTAACACTAGTTCTTGCTAGCTTTATGTTGTTTAGATCAATTTAAAAAAACATTTTCCTTTGGTTTGATCCTAACTATACTGCAAGAATAGCTTTTTTCTTGTGTATGGGATTGTTCTACAGTTACTTTACATAAAACCTAGGGATTTCATCCCTAGGTAATTTGCATGTGAAGTCCCACATAGAGTGGCACTATTTCTAGGAACAAAGGATTGTTTTGAATGACTAACCATTGGAATTAGATTTTAGTAATCATCTTGAATTATAATCCATTTCGTTTACCTTATGTGTGGTAGTCTACCTGTCTTAGGAATCATCCATAGCACATGTGATGCTCCTTTACCACCATTCCCATAATATATCTTGATATTGAGGACAAATGAACCTATCAAAAGGTTCTTTATGAATGCCAATACAAGATGAATGTGGACGATGTCAATCACAAAGTGGAAGTAGCACTAGTGACACAAAGAGACAAAGTTTTTATGCAAGCAAGAGTTGTTGTGTAGGAAGAGCTAGAGAGGGATAAAGTACACAAATGAGAAAGAGAGATACAAGAGTTCTCTACCTCTAGAGTTTTAATTTACCTCTCTATTATCCAACTAGCCATTGAGGCAAAAAATTACAAAATTAAGATGTAATAGGTGTTGATGGTGCAAAATAATAGTTTTCTAGGAAGAGATGGTGATGTGAGGCAAATGGAGATACTTTATATGTATATATGGAGCACCATAATAATTAATACAAATTCTGAGTTTTTTTCTAGTGCTAGAATTTGGTGCCAGACTATTGTTGTTCAAGCAGAAATGGCCTTCATGTTCCATGATTTTTTTGGGCAAATTCCTTCATCTTGAGGATCAAGTTTGTGTTTTATTAGGTCTGTCCATCACTTTAGTTTATGTTTCATAATTTGAAGGACCATTTGTTATTTTTCATTAGTGTTTTGTGACTATTTTTACTACTTAAACACTTGTAAGATGTTTTGTCATTCATATTTTTCTATAGAAAAAAATTGATGGCCATATCTATCTATTTATTTGAAGTTAACGAATCTTGATCTCAAACTTTAGATATTCTATGAAATCAATGGGATTTTGATTTATAACTCCTTTCTTGTCCACACACACTGCATCACCTAGTGCGTAATTACATGACCCTTTACATAATTTCATAGATCTTTATGTACTAATAAAGAAAGTTGGTGTGTCTTACAAAGCCATATTGCTACACCTCTTTTGCAATCCCCTTATCAACAAGTATAGGTATGATATAATCCCATTGATGATGACAATGTCAACACATGGGAGAAACTTTAGAACAAACAGAGAAGTTCTTTCCACACTCACTCTTTTAGCATATCTAAGGGCATGTCATCTAGTTTGAAAACTCCCAAGAGAATCCCTTTTTGAAGCCTAGGAATAATTAAAAGAGTTATTGTGAATTCCCACATCATGACATTTCCTTCATAGTTCATATCAAAATCTTATACATGGGAGTGGATAGTTTTATGAAGTATTTTATTAATGCTATTTCCAATGGAAAGTTCATGAGGTAGACGATTCATGGAAAGTTCTATGTAAGGGGATAGAGAAAGATTTTTACTGGGGTACATCATGCAAGAGAGGAGTTCTCAACCTTTCTATGGTATAATATCAGTCTAATCGAAAAGATATTGTTAATATGATAAGTCTCTCACTCTTAAATGATACAACCTCGAGTCATCTCTCGATAGGTATGGATAGAGAGGTTCTTGTTCTCAACAAGTCAGAGAAACCTTGAAAGTCTGATAGGTTTGCGGTGCATAGAAGACACAATTTTGTGTGCAATCACCTCTACCAGGCCACACTATATAGGCACCATACACAAATCTACAACAAACCAACCATTAAAGTGGTCAATATGTTCAATTCCTTCCAAGTTTAGGTGCCCTTAATAGGGAAAGTAACCATCTAGTATTCTAATATGGAAATCCAGAAGGCGTAGAGAATGCATATCTGTTCAAGCAAGACGACAATAAAAACTAACTTTTTTGTCCTCTTGGTTTCCAAGACAACCAAAATTTTGACCATAATAACTTCAATTATGGCTAGCACCTCAACGACTTCAATCAAGGGAAAAAAATATAATCAAATATAGATGCTCCTTGGCCAAAGTATCCAGTGGTTTGTACATTTATCTAAATATCAAGGTCACTTGGATGCTATTTAGAAGATGCTTGATAGAAATTAGGCATACAATAAAACTGTGGAGGCTCATAGAGCACAAATTACTTATTCCATCCATCCTTCGAAAAGTTCCTTTTCCGTTCAACCCAAGAATAACCCCATGCATTTGGAGGATTTAAAAGAAATGCCAACACATTTTGGGTTTTTACCTCTAGAACCAACAATCCCAATGGTCAACAACAACCACATTCTTGAAGATGACAATGATGATGAAGTGAACTTCGTGGTTGTAAGTATTGATCCTATGATCAAAAATCCCAAGAAGAGCGACACATACACTATAGAGAGGTACAACTCATACAACCCATTGAATCCCCCAAAAGCTACATCAAGTTTTTCTACACCCATGATTCTCCTATGCATGTTGTGACCACCCCAAGAAATCTCAGTATCTTAGATGTGGCTAGACTCAAGATTCATGAAGCTTCAGGATAAAATGGAGAAGTTGCATCTCAACATTCCCTTCTTTGAAACTCTTTATGAAATACCCTCTTGGATAAAATTGGTTTAAAGCTCTCTTCACACACATGTACACTACAGAAGAGTGTGAGATTATGAATCTTACAAGGATGAGATCTGATATTTTTCTAAGAAAGATGACAAAATGAAAAAAGATTACCAATATCCTTCTGCATCTCGTTCTTCATTGGGAACTCCAAATTCCAAAACGGTCTAACTGACATTGGGGAAAGTATTATTAACATGCTCTATAGCTTATGAAAAACATTTAGCTTCACGAAATCCTTCCCAATAAATTTTGATTCAACTCTTTGACTCTTACATGATAACACCCATGCAAATTACATAAGATATCCCTACAAATGTGGGCCCTGAATCATACGTCTTGTGTCATTTTTTCATCATGGAAATTGAAGATGACCTTTTATATCTCCTTATCATTAGGTTCTCATTCCTTACAACAACTAGAATTCTCATCAACGTTGAATCTAGAATCTTAATATTAAGTCTTAGGACTGACACACGTGACTTTAAAAGATTTGAGAAATGTAAGGGCCCCTCTTTCAAAGAACATGCTTCCTCATTCACTACATTGAAAATATGGCACAACTATAAAAGGAGACCCTATTTTTGAAGACCCTCTTTAGACAACACGGGTTGATCGTAGCACCCATGAGCTAAATAACAAACAAGTGAAGAAGTTTATTTCTCACCTATACAACATATAGGATGACCTTGATGTTAAATTTTAAGAGCTCAAATCTATTTCCATCATTAAGGAAGAAGACAAGCCTCCCACAAAACTAGAGATGAATCCTTTGGTTGAGGGGTTGTTGTACCTATTCCAAGATGAGTAGAAATTTTTCCAGTCATCATTGACGCCAGCCTCACTTTTGAGCAACAACAAACATTGTTGACCTAGAAAAGAAAGAGGTAGAAGGTGTTGGCTTGTAAGATGTCAAATGTTATCATAGTCAATCAAGACTTTTGAATGCACAAATCAATATGGATGACAACTGCAAGCCTTCCTTTGAGCCCCAACACCATATCAATCCAACCATAATGGAGACAATGTGAAATGAAGTAATCAAGATACTATTAGAAAGTATTATATATCATACATTTAACTCATTATCAGTTAGACCTATGCATGTATCTCCATAGAAGGGAGACACTAAAGATGTCCTCAATGATAAGAATGAGTTGCTAACCACCTGCATTGTGACCCATATCGTATGTGCATTTAGGATCAATTCCCACTTATGTTTCTTGATCAAGTCCTAAATGGACTAGCGCACTAGAAGTTCTTCTATTACTTAGATGGGTACCCTAGTTTCAATAATATCCCCATCCACCTAGAAAAAACAAAGATAACATGACTTACATCTTCACATTTGGCTCATATGTTTTTCATTGATTTCCCTTCAAATTATGCAACACGCCTTCTACGTTCCAACATTGAATGTCTCCCATATTATTAGCTACACTAAGACAATCATGGAAGTATTCACATGTGACTTATGTATCTATGAAGACTCTTTTGGAGAATTCGTACGCCAACTATCCCTAGTTCATTATTTCTTAAAAAAAGATCACATGGTATTTAATTAGGAAAAATGCCACTTGATAGTAAAGGAGGCCACCTTTCTAGGACATCAGGTGAGTTCTAGAGGAATCGATATTGAGAAATAAATGTTATATGTGATTGAAAAGTTAGAACGTCAATCCATCTTTAAACATTTATGGGCATTCCTAGGTCACATTATTGGTTTTATATGAGGTTATTTTGTAACTCTAGAAAAATTGCCAAGCCTCTCGCTAATTTTATTCAAAAATCTACTTACTTCATCTTAGACTCAGAATGTATGTAGAGGTTCACCTATATGTAATAAGCTCACATATAGACCCCCATTATATGTGACCAAGATTGGTATCTTCCATTTGAGATCATGTGTGATGCAATATACTATGGCCTAGGTGTGATTTTGTGGCATTGTGTTGAATAGAAGATTGGTTCCCTATACTATGCCAATAAGGCATTGGATGACGCATAGAGTAACTATGCAAAAATTGAAAAGGATGTTGTCTTGTTCTTTGAAAAAATATGCATCTATATTGTGGGATATCAATAGGTATTCTACACCAACCATGCTTCTTTCAAGTACATGATGTCAAATTAGCATGTAAAGGCAAGGTAGATTAGATAAATCATATTCATTCAAGAGTTTTATCTAGAATCAAAGGCAAAGGGGGGTTAAAAATGGTGTAGTTGATCATCTTAGTTTGTTACACCTTCAAGAAGATGACACACTCCCTATTACCAACTAATTTTGTGAACTATCATGGTGGGTGGGCATGTTGCACTGGGAATGAGAAAAGAAGTTCATGCTATACATCTTCCATTACTTTTAGAATTAGAGCTACTTATTACAATTGGGTTGTGACGCCCTCTACTATCAGTGCATTTATCAAAATGAATCTCCTTTCATTCTAAAACAAAGTCATTCTAACCCTATTGGGGACCACATGAAATCCAAAAAGACTACAACTAAATTCCTTCACTGTGGGTTATTTTGACTATATATCTCAAATATTCTAACAATTATTTGAAGCCATTGGTCAATGTGAAAGGACTAGAAACATATCTAAAAGAGACAAGATCCCTCTCCAGTCTTGGCAAGAAGTTGAGATCTTTAATGTCTAGGGAGTTGACTATATGGAATCATTCCCCTCCGCTAACAATTAATTCTATAATTTTTTTGATTTTGATTATATTTCCAAGTGAATTCATGCAATTCCCACATTTTCTAGTGACTGCAAGACAGTCATCAAGCTACTTAGAAACAATATATTTCCCTACTTTGGAGTCTCACACACAATAATTCCCAATGGAGAATCCAACTTCTTTAGAGAAAATTTTAAGCACTCATTCACTAGCATGATATTTGTCATAGTGTCTCAACTATGTACCAACCTCATACATGTGGTGAAGTAGCAGTTTCATATTGTAAGATCAAAGTCATTCTCGAGAAGACAATTTGTTGAACTATGCAAGATTGGGCTTAAAGTAGAATGATGCATTCTAGGCTTACAAAATTGCTTACAAGACTCCCATGGGCATTATTCCTTTTTCTTAATCTATGGAAAACATTTTTAGTTACAAATAGAAATTTAGCATAGGGCTCAGTGGGCCATCAAAAAACTCAACTTTCATTTAAAAATAAACAACTACAATACACACTTGAAGTGCAACATCTAGAATAATGAGACTAATGACATATGAGAATACAAATATTTATTAGGAGTGCTTTAAGATCTCTACCTGAAGGTCGATGGCCTTCTATAGGTGTTTGATCTTTTTTGAGTTTAAGTCCTCCGACCCAATGTTTGACAACCTTGATGATGTACAGTCTCATTGGATTGGCCTATTGATCTCCATGGTTAAGGTTTTTTGTCGATTAGGAGGTTGATGGTATGTAAATCCTTGTATTGGTTGATATCCTTGTTATAAATAGTGATCCACCAAGGAGGCCAATTGGTGGTATATAAATCTTCATGATTTTGAGCTCAATTCCAACATTTTTCAAGATAATTTAGCCAGAATAGAGTATATGGTCACCAAGTGTAAAGTGGGGAATTTATGATTTGTAGTTTTTTAATTAGGTGATTTTATACCATGAAAGTGTTATGAAATATACATAATCATTAGTGTATTTAACTCCCCAAACTTAGAGTTTATCATGTCCTCAAGCTATTAACGTAGCATCATTACGTGAGACAAAAGGAGAAGATGATTTTAATGTCTGATAGAATTTTCTCTGGCAACCTTTCATAAAAAACATTCATTAATTCACTAAATGATTTCTCCATATAAAAGATCAACTTTTACAAGATCCTTCTTTTCTTGTTTATTGATTATTGTCGCTCATATACAATCTACAAAATAGGTTTATATTTTCAAAGTAGCTTTCCCTCATGTCGCATTGTTTGGTGAGTGGTGGATTAATGGGTAGGTTGAAAGGCTTGTGGATATGCCATTCCGTCTTTTGGGTCATTCAACTATTGGTCAGTATGTGGGGATGTGGTTATTGATTCCAAACCCAATTGTTTTGGAGTACTGACTGCACATCCTAAGTACCACTACCCCTAATTGCTATATTTTTAGCAAACACCAGTGAAAATGGAGAAGTGTATAATTTGGTCTTAGATTTTGATCAAAACTGACATATTTTCATTCATGAGCACAACTATACACCATTATGGTAGTTCTTTTGACTAAAAGTATCACACAACTCCCTGATCTTTTTATTTACTCTCTTCTTTTATTCCTTACTCTTTCTGGGATTTTTATGTTGTAGAGATGGAATGGAGGACAAAGTAGCTCTTTCTTTTTCATGAGACTGTTCCTTCAACTGAATATGATTTTATTTGGTTTAGTATTTTATGCAAGAATTTTTTTATGATGTTCTAAGCTTAGAATCAAGTTAGAGGAATAGGTAATGTTTTTTTAGAGAAAGATATAAAATATTATCAATACCAATATGAAAATTTAAAATTTTATCATGGCTTGTTGTTTCCTCACAATTGATTGGTATAAATATAGCTTGTAGGACAAAGATTAAGTACTTAGGATATGATAGTTTGAACATCTTCCTCGTCGTTGAATTGTACACGTAATATTTTCAAAAAGATCTTGAAACAAAGTCATAAAATGATTAAGGGAAAAGGTGATGATTCTTTGATACTATTGAAACATATCATACAGAATTACACCCCCCGAAAATACAACATATTCTATCCTCAAAGTGTGAATGAAAAAAAAAATGTAAGATTGTGAGACTGTTGCTTAATCTTGATGGAAACAATCTTTAGTTGCACATTCAAAATTCATGAGCACCATTATGTATCTTATGTGTAGGTAATGGTAGTTATCTTTGTGACACTCCTCTACTATAGCTCTTGAAAACATCTAGTTAAGAATGTAAAATCCATATTCATTTGAAAGACGTCTCTATTGTGGGTATTGATAGAAAAATTGGGGGAGAGTCCTTTTCTTTGTGTGTTTAGAGGTGTACTCGATGACATGCTGATGAATTAGAGTGATGATTGCTTTGTCACAAGTTTCGGAAATGCATTTGAATATGCTTTTTGTCACAGAAGAGAATTGATGACCCTCAAAATTGAATTATGAGTCTGAGTTGTTATAGAAAAAGACACAATGTTCTTGAGTAAAGATTACATGAAACATGCAATGATTATCATGTAATAGGGGTAGGAGAATGTAGCGTGGGATGGACATCTGAAGACGTTGAATTAAAATATTTTTTTCTTTAAATTGACTTGATTACAAAGATCATTTTGTATATGAGGCCCGATCATATGGACATCATCAAGGGCATGGCTCAAAAGAAATTCATATGCAACCATAAGACTATTTATCTCCCTCCTAAGTTTCATTTTGATAGTTTTGCAAAAGTGGTGAACCAATTTGATTATTAGGCTATCCCTCCTATTGAAGGTAACCATGACTAAATTGAATTGAATATTGTTGAATAATTGACATAATGGGTGATTTTGACATTGGCACAAAAAACTCAAAATGTTGGATAAGAGCTTTGGCTCGCTAGATTCAATGGGTCATATCCCCCAACCATGCACAATGGATAATAAGCAATGAGATGTCTCACAGTACTGGTTACCCCCATAGGAAAAAGTGATGTACTCTCATAGAGGGGAGAACACTAGGCACCTAGCCACTGGAAAATAAAACATATTAGATTGATTGTGACAATGGATAAATCGTTACACTTTAAATAATTTGATATGTTGATATTATTTTTGAAAAATCTATTTATTGATTCTATCTACCACTTTACATTTTTGTACACTTTTCAAATTAATATCACAACTAAATTTTCCTCTTATTATTAACATAGTCCACCGAGAAAACTTACCTATATTTTATTTCATAAATCTTTATTTTGTTAAAATAGCTCAATAATTGGAGTTAGTACCAGCCAAGATAACCTACATTTTCCCTTGTTGGGTTCCATGTGGGGTTTCATTCCCTCTGGAAAGTCATGGACATGTGATACAAAGAAGAAACTAGCAGAGATGTGTAGGATATGTCCCCTATTGAAGACTGGATATAAATAAAAGTTTAGTTATGTATCTTATGTATAGTTTCCACAATTTGCATGTAAAGCATGATTCTAATAATGATTTGTGTATACTTTTGATACAACTTTGTAAATATGTTATCATAAAGACCAGGTCCTTATAGCATCCCTTGCGAATAGTGTGAGTCTAAATCATGCATTTTGCAAGGAAGTTGAGGTGGAAGAGGTAAAGTTGGTACTGGGAAAATGGGATTTGGAAGTCATGGACCAACATTAGATAGATAAACTAATAAGTTGCAATATCTTCATAAAAAAAGTGTGATCGTTGTTTGTTGGACTGTCAGCATCAACTTGTAGTGCTAGGTTTTCTTTATTGAATCCCAAAGAAATGGGTTCCTTAGAAGTGTGTTAGCAATTAAGTGACTGAATCTGACTATCCTCACCAAGTAAAATCTCATGTAGTCTCTTTATCATGTTTTTGGGAAAGTGGTTAGGGGGGATATGAGTGAGAGGGAATTTGTTGTTATAGGTGGGCATGGATATGCTCAGATGAGCTAACATGCAGCTCCAAGTGAGAATAAAGGATCCCAAATTTGAGATTCGCTGGAGGGAATTAATGGGATACAACATGCGATGGATTCCTAGGGGCAACATGAGTGGTAGAACAAACACCATTTAGTCCATTATTGGTCATCAGAGTGGCTAATACAGGTGAGACCATTAGTTTGGAAGATTCTGATGAAGCATCTGGTGAAAGCTACTATACTACATCATTGTCAATACTAAAAGTATTTAGAACATATAAAGGCCCATATGATGATTTTTGAGATGTCGAAGAGCTTCCTTGGTATGTTGCAACTATTAACTCTCATTGGTATTGCCACTGTGCAACATGATGTTCCTTATTTCATCAAAATGCATCATCTTTAGTTCTTTAGTAGTCGTTACTTTTGTTGACTCAAGGTCAATTCAGTCAATGTTGACTCACGTCTAAATTGACTAAACCCTTGTTTTGATGATGAATAAACCATTCCAATTAATTGTGTCTAATGTCTCTACTTGAGTGGTTTTAGATTAGGTACAGACACACTCCAAATGCCCTAACTTGCGCATATCAAATTGGAGAAAAGACAAGTCAAAGTCAATACAAGTGCACATTTTTGTAATATGATGTAAATCCATTAGAATCATATTGTAAATTACTTGTAATGATTGTATGACTTGTAATTAAGCTTTAAAAAAATCAGGAGCACTTAGATCGAATGTTTAAGCACTCAAAAGTCATTTTCCAAAATTCACATCAGGTTGTTCATCGGTCGAGTTGTCAATACACAGAACTCGACCGATCTTGATTGGATCTTGAAAATGACTTTTGATCGGTTGATATTAAACTTCACATAACTCGACTGATGGATTACCTGACCAATTCGATTTTCATTGGTCGGTTGAGTTTCCCCAGGACAAACTCAACCGATGGTCTGAATATCAGCTTTGTCTTTTACTCTATCGATCGAGTTACCGTTATAGAAACTTGACCGATTGCACTGTACGGAAAAGTGCAGAAAAGTGCTTCTATCTGTTGTGGAGTTGCAATAAGTGAAAATATATCCATTTCAAGCCACAAAATGGCTAGTTTTTTTTCTCAAGTGTTCCCAAAGGCTAAGAGGCATCCCTAGCTATAAATAGGACCCCTTGGGCTTCATTCCAAGGTGGAGCATTCAATGAAAAACTCTATGTGAGGTTCCTATTCTATAGTTGAGTGCTTCCTAAAGCCTCCTCTCTCTCTCTAAGCTTAATCACTTGCTACATTCATTAGAGTGAGTAGGAAATCTGTAAAAGAGCTAGTCCTACATGTATATCTTGTGAGGCTCTCACTTCCACCACCTCCCTATCTCTCATTTCAATAATGAAGATGAAGGTTCTCTCTCTTGGCTAAGAGAGGTGAAGATGAACAAGGGAAGGCATCCCTTGGTGAAGATCAAAGTTGAAAACTTGGGGCTAGAGTGGGTAAGCCCTTGGTGAAGGCAGAAGACTCCTTGCTCAAGTGGTTAAATCCTTGGTGGAAGCTTCTCTGATTGAAGGTGAAGTCAAAGGCAGAAGATTCAAGAAGAGTGGGTAATCCTTGCAAGGATGAAGACTTGTGCAAGAGTAGGTAAGTACTTAGAAGAAGGCAGAAGACTCCTTGCAAAGTGGGTAAGTCCTTGGTAAGGTTGAAGACTCTTTGTATTGGATAGGTAAGTGCTTTGGTGGTCATGTATTGTATCTCTTATAATGAATATAATGAAGATGCAAGGTTAAGAAATCCTATAGGTTGACCTCTCTAGGTAGTGGACTGACTCACTTCTAATTTGAAATGCAGAACCACTCTAAATAGCTTGTCAATTGGTGTATGTTCAATCTCTCTCTCCCTTGCTATGCATGTTTTAGTTGCACACAAATTTCCAATTTTAGCAACCTTATCTTGAGATATATCTTGAAGGTCTAATGAATTTTGTTTAAGTGCATTTAGCTCTATTCACCCCCCTCTATAGCATCCAATCACCCATCCAGGATCCAACAAATTTTATGTTGTAAATCCAACATTTGTATCATATATTGGAGGAGGTGAGCTAAAGCATTGACTTTATGCTCCAAAGAAGTGCCTTTTGTGGAAACGGTTGTAACATGTGGATGACCTTGTTGATGATCTAGACCTAGCTAGAGAACACACATAAATCTTGTTTTAGTTTAACAATGTTAATATGTGATTGGTAGTTACCACATGTAAGATGTCAAAATTGTAGCCAAAAACTCTATCAAGTGTGTTGGGATGGACTATGTATGACGAATGGTGTAAATATGGGGGAGAGGTGGGGTCTTCACGTGGTGCAATATGAGAAGTGGAGAGATCAACTACATGTTGTTGTCAATGAGGGGAACTATATAGAATCCCATGAACTTCTTGGGGAGGAGATGGGTGTAGTACAATTGGTGTTACAGTAGTTGCAGGTGTTGTTGGGCGAGCTATAGATGTTACTATGATTGGATATTCAACAATGCCAAATATGTGGGATCGAGGTGGACCCATTTTTGTAGTTTTCCCTTGTGAAAGCACCACACTCTTCTTCTTTGAAATGTGGGTAGTAGGAGAAAAATTATACTTGGGAGAGGGAGGTGGTGGAGGTGCTTCAAAGTCATCACCATCTGGTTCTTTGTGGTTAGTTTCCTCTCTAATGATAGGAGTACCCCAGAAATAATTTGTGAAATGTTTATTGGACGGGTGCTAGAGGAGGAGACAGCGCGGGTGCTTCCTGGAGTTGAAGTTTAAGAAAAAGGTTAATCTAGAAGCTATTTGAGTTCTTTTTATGAGATGAGAAACTTCTATGCATCATAATCAGTGAATTCCAGTAGAGGAATGTAGTTGTCATATCGCATGAAGTGATAATAAATCTTCTCGTTGTGATACAAGATATGGCCAATATAGATTAGCCATTTAATGTTGATAGGACGCTCACCATTGGTTTCTATGAAGAGTTTAAGGGATGCTAGATGTCTATAAGCTCTAAAGATTAGACTAATCAATCTATGCATGAAATATTCTTTTTGTGGTAGGGATGATAAAGACAACCATTTGTCAATCAAAAATTTGCCAATATGACATGTTTTCCTTCCATGATACAAGTTAAGATATATTGTTCCTCATGATATATTATACTTATTTTTTATTTAGTGAAAACAATGTTAGAAATAATCTTGTGTATTATTTTTGATAGTCAAGAATGCACATTTATAGATTTAGAAGCATCTGACTTGTAGTGGTGTTTTCCCAATATGCATCATCATTGAAGTAGGTGTTGGGTTTTATGGGAGGCAGAGAAGGCCGCGGAAACAAAAAATTTCTCCTCCCCAAACCCAGAACAAGGAAACGTGTCAATGTCTATACAATTGGAAAGGATGGTTTGTGGAATCATACCTTGTCCTGAGGCTTGCTCGGCGATAATACCTCGCGGCTTGCACTGTCTTCACCTCTGGTCTTGGACAGTGTATGTGCAGCTACTGGTCGCACCGGGACTGACGACTCATGGTCTCACCGGGACTGTCGAGATTGATAGCTGTCCTCTGAGTGGCAGAAATCTCACGCCTCTGAAGTAGTCCACACGGACCACCTGGAACTCCAATCTCCTTGTCTCACAAGGAATTGGAAGGAGTCGCACCCTCCTATCAGCATACTAGTCACTGACACACTCTCCTGCCACCAGTCACTTTCTATAGTTGTCTTTCCCTTGATGTGCCTCCCTTATCGGGTAGCACTTGCTCGGGCTCTCTCGGTTACCAAAACCAGAGAGAACGACAACTTTATAGAGCAACTGGTTGAACTAAGTTGTTCTTTGAGAAGCCCCCAATACCCCTATATACAGGAGGGTCATGGGATATGGTTTTCAATCCCGGGCAATAAAGAACTAAAGCAGGAGTAGAAGGGTTCGAGATTTTCCACAAAAACAACCGACTGCGTAACCTGAACCGATCGTTTCATTTCTGAAACGGTCGGTTGGGGACATTAACCGGTCGGTTGACACCTCAACCGATCGGTTGGGACCCATGAAACAGTCGGTTCACTTATGAACCGATCGGTTCGTGGTCATGATCAGTTCCCGATTGAATTTTCTTCTTTCATTTCTAATTGGTATCAAATACCAATCGTTGTTCCAATCAAATTGGGCAAGTGAAACGAAAAGAAATTTCTCACCAACCTAACTTTCCCAACTTGCTCGGTTGGACCAGATGAACCGATCATTTCAACACTTGAACATATCGTTTCACCCTGTCCATGAGCCGATCGACTCACCACCTGAGCCAATCAGTTCACCAAGCTGAGTCGATCAGTTCATCACATGAGTCGATCGGTTGAGAGTGCAGATTGTGCAGAAACAGTCAATTGCAGTTTCAATCAATCTGATACTCTAATCAATCAGTCCAACACCTTGAACATTATGATATTGAGCTATCAATTGATTGCGTGTTCAATTGAACTACTAAACTTCTTTAGTAATCAATCTAAACATTGTTTGTGGATAAAACTCCTCTTCCAGGGTAAATCATATGTGTGTGACCCTGCAGATCCATTTCATGTTGGCAGTGAAAGTCCATAACACTTATGACTTCACAAGCAAAGAGTGGTGCCTAGTCACACATCAGTGCTACCCAAGTGAAATAGAAAGTTGGAGAACAACTTTCAATCCTACAATCCGTGAATGGTGTTATAGTGAATGTATAATTCCTTTGTCACTGATATCCCGAATGAACTCGATGCATGGGACAATCATCATGTCAACGTTCATTCACATTCTTGATCTCAGAGTATATTGGAAGAGATATGTATGACATCAATATCACATACTGATTCACACATGCATGCACACCTTTCTCAATCCTACTCATCAAGTGTCCATGGATACCAAACTCCCTCAGGAGGGACAAATCCCATATCTATCACTCACACCTCAAAAGCCCCATGTGTCAAAGCCACCCAATCATCACTTTTATAACAACCCATGTTTCAGGACTACGTTTGATGATGTCAAAGTGTGTCCAACGACATGTGTTGAGTGTAGTGATTTCAGGTCAAAGAATCACACTCACCACCATCACTGTGAGTACTGACTGTGACTACCATGTCATGGTTCCATCTGTCAAACTCACAGTGGGTCTGTCCGGTACACTTGTTCTCTAACAAGTACCTATGTGTTTGGTTTGATATCTCTATATCATGACTAATGAGATTCTGTCATCAACCAACACCACAATCTAGTCTTGTGTGTCATTGTTGTCTATCTACCTTCCACAATGACATCTGACTAGGGACATAACAAGAATGTACAAACTCTTAGCATCTGTATGATCTCATCGTTCAGGTCCTTAACCTGAAAGCATACGCCATTGAGTATTGTCATTCTCTAGACATTCAATCTGTTCTATCACTATCTCATATGACTGAACCAGAAAGAATTGGAATCTTGCCTTTAATGTTTATCAAATCAATCTTAATGTATCCCACCAATCATCCCATGATTGGCTCTCAGGGCATACATACCAACAGACTCCCACTTGCACTGAGAGCCAATCACCCTTGAACCATATTCATAGTGATCTTCAAACATGACCCACATGTTACTGTGCTCTAGTGCGAACATAGTGAGTTATGGAAACACCTTGCAAAAGTAAGTTTTTAACTGCATGTCTCTCATCTCTTCGTTGTACGTCACACATATGAGATGGAGTTGTCATAATATGCGATCTAGTATTCCTTTGCTAACCTTTAGCCACATTGCATGATCAATGATTCCATACTTGTCATAAATGTCCGGAATATCTATAAGTTCATCGCATGAACTTCCAGACCCATATAGTATCCACTGTTGTTCTCTAACACATAGATACTTGGCATTTCCTTTTAAATGGTTTTATTGGAACACCTCCAATTATCAACAAAATTTCACTTTTATATATCCTATATATATTGCGATTAATTTTCTGTCCTTTCGGAAGTTCGCTTCAATGTAACCCTTTACATTGAACTCTTCCTTATCTCCATAGAACTAGTGCTTCTCAAGTACTTATCAAGTTCTCATGGTATTCCAGTAACCCTTACTGGAAGTAGACAGAAATCCACTCGTCATGTCTCACATACGAGTTATCAGGATGAGCACATCATATTGCCATTTCCTACATACAAGATGATGAATGCATTTTGTTCTTTCCATGTCGATACATGCAAGATAATGGGATAATTACATACATGATAGATCCATATCTATTCTTAGTGTTCCCATTCTTCATAAGAATTGGACACTTGGCCTTGGGATACTAACTCCATGTAACATGGACAAGTTTTCTCCCATTGAATCTGTGCATATTGAACCCTTCAGTATAGATTGCCAATGTATGTTTTCTCGTCATTTAGGTCAAGAGGTTTTTCGAGAACTATCTCTATAGATCTCTATTCCTATCACATAGGAAGCATCTCTATCTTCCTTAAAGATAATTTCCACTTTTGGATTTCCATTCTAGAACATTTCCATTTCACATCAACATGTGTAATGTGAACACGCTCCCACTAAATCACAGATCCCTTCTTTATCTTTGACATATCAGTCAAACCCTTTGACTATATCATCAAAGTAAAGATCCAATTCTGAGTTGTTTGTACTCAATCAATCACATTGATTAGTCCATTGTAACTTATAGACTTCATTTGCATTAGTGAATTCATAAACCTTATAGGTTGTGTCACGTACACATCCTTGTTTTATTCCTCATAGGAATGTGGTTTTAGTATCCATATGCCAAATGTCTTAGTCATTAAGTTGCAATCAACAGGCATCATCCTTCTTAAAATGTTATCCATGTGTCTTAACACTTAAGATTCATTTGCATTTATGGATTTCAACCAATGGGTGCTACCATCAAGGTCATACCTTATGGTTCACATGGACGTCATTTAGGATGTATTGGTCATAAACCATAACTCAAGATTCGGTTCCTCATATTCATCTAGATAGTTGACTCATCACATGAACAACTCATCACATAGATAATTGAGGTGTATCTATTAAAGATATAAGAACTCACAACCCTTGTGATTCTTAATTTCTTTTATTTGTGTAGTGTATTTTTTATTTAAGAAGAATTTAGTTATTTGATAATCATTATCTAACTCCTTAGAGTATGATTCCTTCTTGATTTATACATCACCATGCCTTATTCATGAGTTTGCTATGATACACTATCATAATCACTCATAAGGATCTCAAACATTTGTTCTAAGTATTTTATTCATTGATCTCATCAAGAATTAACACTTTACCAAATTTGTACTTCATTTATGATATTCTTGAACACTTCAAGATATTCATATTGATATTTCTCCAAACACCATTTGAAGTATCAGCATTTGTTCCAATAGGTATGCAAATACATCACATGTATCATACCTAATAGGATAATCATTCTCCCACTACCTTTAGTGAAGATTGATTAATCATGTCCAAGATATTCATATCTTTTAGTGGTTCTCTAACCAAAAGAGTATACATTTGTCCATCACATGGAAACTAGAAATGAATTTCTCATGATTGATGCTAATTTGATTTTTAGAGTTATCTATAACTTTTAGGTATCATTTTATCTTATGCATATCAAATACCACAAGATAAACAAGGCATTGCCACAAAGATCATATCTTTAGAAATTGAAACATCTCTTTATTGATTGCCATCATTGTCAAACAATATGCAAAAATAAAGTGTTTCTATCTATTGGCAAATATGAAATAACAATTATCAACTCGCTTTCGTTCCCTTTAGGCTGAAATAAACTAAAAGGTACTCCTATCTATGGCAGCAACACTTGCTCCAATGATGGGTACTCCTTTCTTGGTCCTTTCACAAAGGACATCACTTCTTTGTGTATATTGCATATCATATATGACATATCCATATCTTGGTATCATATACCTCAGATAAAGAAGTGGTTCATTTCATGATACCTTAGGTGGAGATCTCCATCCCCTCCTTCATCTTCTTTTGTTCTTCCAGATATAGAAGGCAATTCCCTCATACACCCTTTCCCCATGTGCCTTGAGGTTGAAGATGGCTTGGGCTGATGGCTAGCATCAGAACAATTCTTTGCTTTGCCCTTGCCCTTTCCCTTGCCCTTAAGACTTACCTTTCATAGATCTCATCAAAGATTAGGGTTAGTCTTTCTTCATATTTGCCTCTACCATCATCAACATGTCCAACAACTTTGTCAACGCTTGTCAAAGTTGATCATGTTGTAGTTTATCATGAACTGTATGATTCTCGCAACATTTGCAGTATCATACCAATAGACAACTTTTGGCTCAGAGGGAATCCTTCTTAGGTCTTTCCACATACCCAATCATATTGAGTGTGTGAATACCTTAATGGATCTCCTTCTGTCATGACATACTAGGACAATGTCTTGGAGACATCATATGTCTCATGTTGTCTCTGCAAATCATAGTTCAGAGAACACAACATCAAGCACTCCTCATCAATGTCATCCTCGGTATGCTTCCATAAGCATACTTTAAGCCATTGATGTGGTGGGATCGAGTTCATATGGTTCTGGTGTAACTAGGACTTAGAGCTTTCACTCTTTGATTGAGAACGCTTCTCAACGTCCTAACCAATCGTGGAAATTATTCCCATTTAACTTGTCCTTTTCCCGGACGGATCTCAAAGAAAAGTAATTGTTGTTTGTTTCCATTTGTACTACAAAAGGAAAAATATGCAATTTTAGTCCAAAAATCCTTTTGACTTATTTGATTGATCTAAAAGGTTGAAGATATAAATCAGGCCTTTAATTAATTATCGCTCTCACTATTTTACTTCAAGTTGACAGCCCTCACCATCAATTCAGAAGATTGCAGTGTACAATCTTCTAGTAGGCAAGATCCTGAAATCCTATAAGTCATGGACCAGCTTGGGCTGTCACCCACAACTTAGATCTCTCAGGTAGGCAACTCTTGCCAATTGCATCATATGCAACTCTTGATAAGATGTCATATGCAACTCCTTGCCATGAGCATCTCAATGCCTCAAGTTGCTAGATCCTATCTAGGTCACCTTGTTAAGTCTGACCCAAAGCCAACACGATGAATATGAACCCTGCTTGGGTAGACCCACACATTCATCCTTCACGCTTCCACGAGATAGATGGTGCACCATGCTTGGGCGTGCCCATACTTGGTCGATCAAGCTTTTCACGTGTGTCACATTTGGAAGGAATCTAAAACTTAATATTTAATGAGGGATTTGGTTTTTATATACATATACATATCCAATCACCACAATACATAGTACATATCATATACATGCTATATCCCACAATAAACATGTGAAATGATAAAAGTGATGATTATGGCCATCCTAATGTGATTCCTCAATCCAAGAGGAATCACGGTCATCTAGGTCTACATCACATGCAACCTGTACAAGATGAACTGATGCAATGATTTTGAGTCGCATTTATAGACTTGTTTTATATGTGTTTTGTGCATTTATTAGTCATTTTTGTGGTTAATGTTGCATAATTCATCTTCTTTGGTCTATGATACTTCTCTATGTCAAATTTCCCTTATTTCAGTATTTTGAGCATAAATTATCACAAGAATATATTTTGTTTCGGCTTATGTGGTTTCGTGTTGAAATTTCAGGAAAAATAAGTATTTGATGCTGTCGATACCATCGACAGTGGTCGATACCATCGACCAGACCACAGGCTGCCAGCCGCAAGGAGCAGAAGAAAGTCGATACTATCGACCGGGATGTCGATAGTATCGAGATACCATCAGGTTGCTGGCGAGAAGTGAGTCGATACTATCGACGGGAGGAGCTACATCGACGGTAAAGGGATAAAATCGACGCCTAAGAATGTCGATACCATCGACCCGCGTCGATGGTATCGAGATAACATTAGGCGCAACAACAAAGAAAAAGAAGAACTGCCGATACTGTGCAAGGTCGATACCATCGACCCATGTTGATGGTATCGACACCGTCAGATACAAGTTTGCTTCAGATCGATCTAAATCAGACGACTGTGATTTTTTTGGCGACCTAACTCAGTGATTATACCTAATGACGGCGCCCAAGTGAAGGGAACATCATCATTAGCCATTGCACACGTCCCGAGAAGGTGTGGAGAGAAGAACGGAGCCCAGAAGCATGCCCCAGCCGATCCGGACGCCGAAGAAGACGATTTCCACCACTGAAAGGTGGGAGAACGCGTATTCTATTCCAAGGAGCGATTGGATCTTCTCCGTTTAGGGGTTTCACCACTCAATCACGTTTTTCTCCATGTTTCCCTTTTTCTCTACCACGTTCTGCTCTGAGATGAACATGTGGGGCTAATCTGCTTTGATCTTTAGGACCGCGAGTAGCCTGGGAATTCATTGTATGACAATTTTATCATAGTAATTCATCTTTTATCTCTTAAATCCGTGGTATAATTTCGTTTTCTCAATTATATTGTTATGCTTGATCACCATAATAATAATCTAATGCCCTTAATTACTTTGAAAGAAGGATTAATGGTTGAAAAGATACGAAATTTATGTTAATTGACAAATCCCTTGATCAAGGTGGTGTAAGGTTAATGGTGGATACTGAGGGATCAATTTTAATGCACCTAGTTTAGGGTATAGGTTACTACGACGGTGGAACCGACCTAGACATAGGTAGTGAATTGTACCACAAAAGTGGGAAATTCTGATTTCAGGCCACTACCCGGATAGAGAGAGAAATCTGAGTTGCTATATAGAAATTCATGCAATGAAAACCCGCGGTGAAGCCGCAATCCTAAAGATCCCATCTTGAATTGATTAAACTAAACATTTAATCGATTGCTTCATTTTGTTTCATTTTCTTTTCTTTTAATTTTACAACAACTCCCAACTTTTTAATCGGTCTAGCTGATTGCGCGTAGTTAGTAGTAGTCACCGATAATTCACGTGTCCCTGAGTTTGACTCGGGCCTCACAAGGGCCCATATTACTTCGACGCGTAAACTTGCTTTTCTACGCACGGTAAATTCGTGTCATGAACTCTGTGCTTTGCCTTTCTGGGTTTGATCAACTCATCATATGACTGATCAGCTCGCCATCAGGCTGGTCGGCTGGGTGCCACCAGCCGATCGGTTGGCTCCTCCAACCGATCGATTTTCCTGGTTGTCGTGCATCTCATCATGGCCGCCACCCACTCATCTCGATCCTTGAACCGGTCATCAACCGATCGGCTCACTCCTTGAACCGATCATCTTGAACGTCAATCGATCAGTTCACGCCTTGAACCGATCGTCTCAGTTGTCGTCAGGATGTCCTCCGTTCTTTGACATAACAGGAAATAAAATTCTATCCTATTTTACATTGTAAAAGAGAAACCTCAAGTTACATTTGAGGGGAGCAAAGGTAGAAAAGAAATCTTAAATTATTTTGAGTTACATCGGTAATAGGAGAAGGAAGATTGATGCGCAGACCGAGATGCAAGCAACCACATACAAACACATAGATAGGGTTTATTGGACATAACCACGCTATACATCCACCACAAAACTCATTTAAGGGTGACGCGTATCGAGTGCATTCATATTACATATCATATATGTATATTGGGATTTGTGGATTTATGATTGGACATGCATAAAGCCAACTTTATTCTCATCGTATGCAATAAATAAAGGTGATAAACCAAAATCGATCATATCGATAATCCTAAAGTATAGAGCACTTGACGTGGCTCTGATACCACTGTTGGGTTTTATGGGAGGCAGAGAAGGCAGCGGAAACAAAATTTTCTCCTCCCCAAACCCAGAACAAGGAAACGCGTCAACGTCTATACAATAGGAAAGGATGGTTTGTGGAATCATACCTTGTCCCAAGGCTTGCTCGGCGACAATACCTCGCGGCTTGCGCAGTCTTCACCTTCAGTCTTGGACGGTGTCTGTGCAGCTCCTGGTCGCACTGGGACTAATGACTCCTGGTCTCACTGGGACTGTCAGGACTGACAACTGTCCTCCGAGCGGTCGAAATCTCCCGCCTCTGAAGTAGTCACACGGACCACCTGGAACTCCAATCTCCTTGTCTCATAAGGAATTGGAAGGAGTCGCACCCTCCTATTAGCGTACTAGTCACTGACACACTCTCCTGCCACCAGTCGCTTTCTGCAGTTGTCTTTTCCTTGTTGTGCCTCCCTTGGTGGGTAGCACTTGCTCGGGCTCTCTCGGTTACCAAAACCAGAGAGAACGAAAACTTTACAGAGCAACTGGTTTCACTGAGTTGTTCTTTGAGAAACTCCCAATACCCCTATATATAGGAGGGTCGTGGGACAGGGTTCTCTATCCCGGGCAATGCGGGACTAAAGTAGGAGTAGAAGGGTTTGAGATTTTCCATAAAAACAACCAACTATGTAACCTGAACCGATCGTTTCATTTCTGAAATGGTCGGTTGGGGACCTGAGTCGGTCGGTTGACACCTCAACCGATCGGTTGGGACCCATGAAATGGTCGGTTCACTTCTAAACCGGTCGATTCGTGGTCCGGATCAGTTCCCGATTGAATTTTCTTCTTTCGTTTCTAATTGGTATCAAATACCAATCCTTGTTTCATTCAAATTGGGCAAGTGAAACGAAAAGAAATTTCTCACCAACCTGACTTTCCCAACTTGCTCGGTTGGACCAGTTGAACCGATCGTTTCAACACTTGAACCGATCATTTCACCCTATCCATGAGCCGATCAACTCACCACCTGAGCTGATCAGTTCACCAAGTTGAGCTGATAGGTTCATCACATGAGCCGATCGGTTGCGAGTGCATATTGTGAAGAAACAATCAATTGTGGTTTGAATCAATCTGATTCTCTAATCAATCAGTCCAACACCTTGAACATTATGATACTGAGCTATCAATTGATTGAGTGTTTAATTGAACTACTAAACTCCTTTAGTAGTCAATCTAAACATTGTTTGTGGAAAAAACTCCTCTTCCAGGTTAAATCCTATGTGTGTGACCATGCAGGTCCATTTCACGTTGGCAGTGAAAGTCCATAACACTTATGACTTCACAAGCAAAGAGCGATGCCTAGTCACACATCAATGCTACCCAAGTGAAATAGAAAGTTGGAGAACAACTTTTAATCCTACAATCCGTGAATGGTGTTATAGTGAATGTATAATTCCTTTATCACTGATATTCCGAATGAACTCGAGGCATGGAACAGTCATCCTGTCAACGTTCATTCACATTCTTGATCTCAGAGTAGATTGGAAGAGATATGTATGACGTCAATATCACATATTAATTCACATAGGCGTGCACGCCTTTCTCAATCCTACTCATAAAGTGGCCATGGATATCAAACTCCCTTAGGAGGGACAAATCCCATATCTATCACTCACCCCTCAAAAGCCCCATGTGTCAAAGCCACCCAATCATCACCTTTATAACAACCCATGTTTCAGGATTGCGTTTGATGATGCCAAAGTGTGCCCAACGACATGTGTTGTGTGTACTGATTTCAGGTCAAAGAATCACACTCACCACCATCACTATGAGTACTGACTGTGACTACCATGTCATGGTTCCATGTGTCAAACTCACGGTGGGTCTGTCCGGTACACTTGTTCTCTAACAAGTACCTATGTGTTTGATTTGATATCTCTATATCATGACTAATGATATTCTGTCATCAACCAACACCACAATCTAGTCTTGTGTGTCACTTTTGTCTATCTACCTTCCACAATGACATTTGACTAGGGACATAACAAGAATGTACAAACTCTTAGCATTCGTATGATCTCATCATTCAGGTCCTTAACCTAAAAGCATATGTCATTGAGTACTGTCATTCTATAGACATTCAATCTATTCTATCACTATCTCATATGACTGAACAAAAAAGAATTAGAAGCTTGCCTTTGATGTTTATCAAATCAATCTTAATGTATCCCCCCAATCATCCCATGATTGGCTCTCAGGGCATACATACCAACAGTAGGAGTCATCTTCATCTAGTAGTCTAGAGCTAGCATTTTTTGCTTCTTGAGTTGATGCACAAAAAAAATTATTTAGTATCTTTGTAGTGAGAATCTCATCAGAGTTTAAGAGATAAACTTGAAATGTTCCAGTATGTGCCATTGAGACCTCTTTGATGGAAGATGTAAACTCCTTTTTTAGTTCAATATAGGATGTAGGGTTTGTGAAGCACAACATTTCCAAATTTGAGTAGGTGAGCATGACATATACTCTCTTCAAAATGCCTACTCCCCTTAGGGTTGGTTTTGTTGGATGAATTGGACATTATGATAAATCCCTTTGTTTCGATGATGACAAACATTTCATTCTTATTAATCTAACGAGCTACTTGAGTGTGCAGGATTAGGTGGATGACAAAGCAACTAGGGAAAATCCAAGAGCTTACATATTTATATTTCCATGCAATGTAATCACTGTTGTAAAAACTTGTACAAATATATAATGTACAAGTACTTAGATTGCATGTAAATCAAGCGTTAGATTCTCCCTAGCTAAACACCACATTTAGACAAGTCATCCCATTCAAATAGGATCACATATGCACACTCATACACATGCTTAGTGGTTTAATTAAAAGATTGAAAACAGAGTCAATCTCGGTCGACCACACTCCTCGACCGAGACACTCTCGGTCGACAAACTTCTCGACCGAGATTGACCCAAGTAGCCGTTAGACACAGCTGACAAAGTAGTTGGCAGTTGCAAATGAACGTTGATCCAGAGAGCCTGTCGGTCGACAAAACTTCGACCGAGAAGGTAGCTCGGTCGACAAATTGTCGACCGAGATGGTCTCTGACAGCAACTGCAGAATAAAGTAACTAGCCGTTACTAATGCACCTAACTTATATCTAACGGCTAGTTAAGCACTTAGAAACCCCTAGAAGTTGTCTAGAACGTCCTTAAGCATCCATAGGCCATTCCTATAAATAGGACATGCCTTAGGACACCAAAATACACCTAAGCTACACTTGTGATATATTTGAGCAAACACTTTCATTGGCAATCCGTTTTGAGCAATAGAGCAATTCTTACATTTGCTATTCACTTCCATTGCTCTAATTTCGTGTCCTATAGGCTAGTATCTCCTATCCACTACAATCACATTGCCATACACATTGGTTAGGAGATCTACACGCTTGATATAGGCAAATCAAGCCTTGTGCTTCAAAGGATAAGTTGTAATTTCTATTTTCTCTCTTATTCCTTTTTATCCTTTGTACTCTCCTTGCTACTCCTAGGGTTGGAGGCTGCGGATTGGAGAGGGTTGACTTCTCAGGTGGAGAAGGGGACTTCAAGCTACTTCAAGAAGGCTATCGCATGGGAAGCTACTTCAGAAGGCTGGTGCAACGGGAGTTGGTGCACCTACTTCAAGGGAAGGCTGCTTCAAGGTTGGGCGATTACTTCTAGGTGAAGGCTGCTTGAAGGGTTTGGGAAAAGAAATTGTATTTTATGTAAAGTCCTTGCGAGGTAATAAAATAAATTTCTTTTCAAATCCCGGTTGGGTAAGCAACCGGGTAGTGGACTGACTTCCTTAGTATTTGCTAAGGTTGGAACCACTCTAAACCCTGTGTCTCCTTGTCCAATATTTTCATTGTGGTTGTTTGAGTTTAAATTGTTATTAAAATCTATATAAAACTCTATTCACCCCCCCTCTAGTAGTTTACAGTTGGTATCAGAGCAGGCTTCAAGGAACCCTAACCAGGTCTTGAAGAATGAAGGGTGGTGGTGACTACAACCGCAGGCAAAGGAGCAACTTGGACCAACTTTCAACAAGCTGCAATTGGTGTTTAGGAACGAACCATACAACAATCGGCTGTCCATGGAAAGAAAAGAAGAAAGAGGTCCATAATAATTGTTTCATTGCTACAACCAATGAGGAAGAAGAAGAAGAGGTAAGCCTTCTTGATTTATCAAAAGAAGAGCTAATTTCTAGTCTTGAAGAAACTCACAATAAGTATATTGAGTGCAAGAAGAAATTAAAGAAGTCTAATAAAACAAACGATGAGTTAAATGCTAGACTTCTTGCTCTTACATCCCAAAATGACGTTTTATATGCTAAATTGAATACTCTTGGTTTTGAAAAAGATAGCATTGTTTCTGATAATCGTACTTTGAAATCATCTCTAAGTAGTAGTGAAGTGAAGATTTTTACTCTAGAGACAAATTATGATCTTCTATATCAAGAAAAGGTTGAATTACTTGCAAAGTTAAATGATCTCCATAAACAACATGTTTTGTGTACACATCTAGTAGTTTTCAGGTTTGTATGAAAAATGTGTTGATCTAAATGGTCTTTCCGTCAATAAATTATAGGAAGTTGGGTGTTGCTCAACACGAGCTTGGAATGTGCCATGTGGTGTGCCCTTACTAATGTTCTATTAATAGACTGCTTGATCTGTCACTACAACTAGATTGGTGATATTTAGTCATCTTCTAGCTTCTACAACTAAAGACTGTAGGTGGGTGTTCTTGGCTCACAGTTCTAAATGTTGCTTGTGGTGGTAGTTTCTTCCTCAGTGTTAGCGATTGTAGTTCTTTTGGAAACATTGTGATGATAGGTTGATAATTTTGTTATGGAAAAACCTAGTCATTTCATGATAAGCTAGAAGTCATGTGATTTATTAGTTTGATCGATCTATAAGTTAAAAGAGTTTGATAATATTTTGAGGAAGTTTTAAAGCTCATAGGTCAAAAAAATAAGGTTGATTGAGGTGAGGTTTACACATTCATGAGAGAATGATATAGACCTGGAAGGCCGATAGGTGCCCTCTATCAAACTCAGTGCAATTACCTTGGATAAAGAGGCATATGAGACGAGTCTATGCCCATTGGCCAACCACAACCTAATAAACAGGCATCCGTTTGCATAATTAAGCGTATTGTGCAAAACCTCCTCTGCCGATTGTACCCAGCAACTAATACACAACTGCTAATGGACGACGACGACTGTCTAGTGATCATGTGTTGTGATTCAGATGACCCATGCAACAGACTCCCCAAACTCGCCTGTTGATCTTGAAGTTAAGAATGATTTTTGATCTTTGTAGCTATTGATCTACGAGGTCAATGATAAATTCAAAGGAAATGAATGATTAGTCTCACTAGGTTGATATCTCAGAGAATCAAGAGCCCTATCCTCATGGTAACTATGAGTAGTTACAAAAAAGTTATGAAGCATATCATTGAAGAAGAAAGGTGGATGTCAACTAGGTAAATGGGTGCATGACAATAAGAATTCTACGCAACAAGGCATATATCTTTGCATTTTATCTGAGAATCGTTCCAAGGTTTAGTGCATTCTATGTATATTCTTGTGTTTTTCTATGCATGCAAGAAAAGTTCCTCTAATTCTTCCACTTGGTGGAAACATATCTCCCTAGAAAGATTTGAGTCCATATTGAGGTCCATTATGGCATCGTAATACTAATGCTCTAATTATAAAAGGGACATGGAAAGACTTGCCATAGATAAGTCAATAAGGTTTCATTTCATTTGGGATTTTATATGTGGTTTGATATGCGTAGAGGGTATCATCAAGCTTTGAAGACTAATATTTTCTAGATATTCCCACTGTATTACCAAGTATTTGCTTAGCTTATCTATTCAAACATTTACTTGATCGGTGGTTTGAGGATGATATGGATTGGAGATCATGTTTTTACCCCAATATCATTTTAATAGAGCCTCAAATTCTTTTCCTATAAAGTGTGAGTCGTTGTCACTTAATATTATTCTAGGGTCTCCAAATCTTGGTAAGATGATTTTTATACAGAGAAATAATGACTACTTCAAGATTAGATGTGGGTGAAGCCACAACTTCTTTGCACTTTGATACATAGTCAACAATGAGTGATAAATATCAATTCTAGAAATAATAAGAAAAAGGTACCATGAAGTCAATTCCCTTAATGTCAAAAACTCCAACCTCAATCCAATAAGTGAGAGTAATTTCATTTCTCTTTCTTATATTCCCAATTATGTGACATGCATCACATGTTCCTACTAGGCATCATAATCCTTAAAGATGGATGACAAATAAAATCATGAATTCAAATCTGCATAGTTGTCTTCTCTTCTCAATGCATGTATCACCCATTTGCAGCTGCATGACATTTCTGAATGGTAAAATGAGCTTCATCATCTGAGACATGAAACCTATAGACATTGTATGTACATCTTTTAAATAGAAGTGGGTCATTCTAATAATAATTTTTCAGATCAAAAAATAATTTCTTTTTCTGGTTACATGATATGTCAAGTGGAAGTTGTTGACAAGAAAAGTAATTGCAAAAATCCACATACCATGGTGTGACTGGAGCTATGGTACAAATGGCTAGGAGAGAATCATTTTGACAAGATTCATCAATGGGGATACAATCCTACTCTTCCACATGAATGCGGCAAAGGTCGTCAACAACCACATTCTGGGATCCCTCTTTGTCAATATGCTCATGATCAAAATTCTTGTAACAAGAGTGTCCAATGTAGAAAATCAGCTTTAGTATCCTTTTTCTACATCGAGTGCTTGATCACTCCATTGATTGTATAGAAGATTACCTTTCCTCACAATAGATATGATCAAAATTTAACAAAATTATAATTGATCATCAATATTTCTTTTTCAATGGTGGTGTAACTTACTTGTGCTTCATCTAGGGTTTTACTACATTAATAAATCACATGATGTTTTTTATCTTTGTTTTGCCCAAGGAATGCCCTGATAGAAAAATCACTAGTATCACACGTCAGCAAAAGGTAGATCCCTATCTAAATCTTGCATGATTGGTGTAGATGTGAGTGCATTCTTTAGAGTGTAAAAAGCTTTTAAGGCACTCATTGTTGAAAACAATGAATCCTTCCTTGTCTCATCATTTAGCAGTTTGTATCCTATGGACATGCACCAATTGGTTATTGTATGCCTTGTTAATTCCTTACCATTGCTTCCTTTAATAATGGCCATCCATCCTTTATTTTCTATTAAATGAAATGGGCTAACCTGGTTACTATCACTAATATCATAGATGATTCCAGCATCATAAAGCTTGATAACTTCCTTATAATAACTTGAACTTTTGTAATTTAGTTTTCTTTGACCTTGGACACATGTCAGGAATTGTCAAGTTAATTGATCAGATGCATAAAAACTATTAGACTGAGTCCCCTAATGTCATCTATACAATTGACAAGAGAATTATATCAAAGTTTGAGTTCCATTAGGAGTTTTTCTTGTTGATAAGGTGGTAGTCGAGAGTTTATGGTTACTGGGTTTCTTTTCTCATCATCTAAAAATGTGTACTTAAATCCCTCTGAGAGATTTTCCTATTTAGGTAGGGGCTTTGGTGCAAAAACGTCTTTTGGTTCTCTCTGAAGATAGATGTACTTGGATGTTTTGATATTTCTATGTTGATTCACTTCCTCCTCTTCTACAGATTCTAAACAAGTCATAATTTCTTCGACTTCAGGATTGATAGTCTTGGAAGTTGCACTAGTGAGTGCCCGTATTAGTGGATCTACATTGGCTTATGCTTTTGGAACTTAGCACACAGTTGAGGTAAAATTTGATAAAATACCTTGTCTCCATGGGGTGGGTCCTTTATGTGATCTAAGACATTGAAGTCAATGTGTTCATCTATAACCGTAATGGTTGTTAATCCATATGTGACATTTATCAATGCTCGTGCATTGGAGACAAAATGTCAGCCAAAAGTCATTGGGAACATAGGATCCTCAATGACATTGATGATGACTATGTTGCATAGGATGAAGAAATTTCCAATATGAATAGGAACGTCTTTGTCTACACCAGTTAGTTTGGTGTATGAACTATCATCTAGAAATATTATGACATTCAAGGGGACTATTTCAGTTACTCCCAATCATATTTCTAGGGAATGTGGCATGAATCCTATGATTTCACGTAAGTCATCCAAGAGATATATTTTTGAAGTGTCTCCCATCAGAAAAGGGATTCTGAAATGTATGAGGTATGTTTGCTTGGTTGGCATAGTTGATTGAACAATGGTAGTAGCCATGCTAACTAAATAGATAGTTTCTATCTCTCCTCTCTTTCTTTTCTTCCTGATTTTATCTTTTAGAAATTTGTCATATGTTGGCATTTCACATATGGAATCAAGAAAAGGGATATCTAGGTGTATCTTCTTGATAGTATGCAAAAATTTGGTATCTTTCCTCATGTAGTGCCTTGATGAACTTGTTGGGAAAGGTCCTTCATTTGGATATTTGGAAGAACTAAAAGAGAGAAATTCTTTGGTCATTCCTTGTGACTTCTTCCTCATTAGGATAATTTCTTCCAGAGTGTGTGTTGAGTCTCCGTCTTCATTGACTGCAGGTTAGGATGTAGATTATGCATATTAGGTTGTACCAGACTAAAGTGTCACCCTTATTGTAGTTTCATTTTTGAACTTTGTTCTGTATGAGAGGGAAATGGGCCAATTACATATTTTATTGATGCAGGAATAGAATCAATATATTGTTACATCAGTATGTTATGTTATTGCAATTCACTGATATGTTTGTTCATGTTCCTATTTGACCTTACATATTGGTCATAAGGTGGCTACATTGCCCATATCTCAAAAAGTGTGTACAACTAGTGTAACAAGTTTTGTTTTTGTTGGAAAAATAATTCCTCTTGGAATCCATTTGAAATCCTTTTTTGGTATCCTATTGTTATGTTTTTAGAATCCTGGGGGGTTTCCTCTTCCTATGGCTTGTCCTTTTCCCATTGTTTGAGATTGTTGGTTCAGTTGGTAACAATGTTTTTCTATAGAGGTAATGCCATATGAAAATCTGGGATAGTCTAGTCTTTTGTAATTCCCATAAGAAATATTATCCATTTGGATCACCTATTGATCTTCATATTCATTAGTGTATATGCAATGATCGACTGCATGACCACCTTCCCCACAATTAACAAATTTCATGTTTCCTTCAGTGTGGTACCTAGACTTAGATTCCTTTAGATTGTGCACATATGTAGCCATTTTGTCTATCTTGGTGTTTAGATTTTCAAGCAACTTTGACGGATAAGTGGTGTTGATGGCTGATGTAGTCCCAAATGATCCTCTATTTTAGTCCAATCTACCTTGTAGTGAAGCCATGTTATTAATAATTTCTTTAAAATGCTCACTACCATGCTTCATGAAATTGCTTCATGTGGATGCAGTGACGAATATTCTTTTGGTTGAGGTGATCCCATTATAGAATGTATTTATCAGGAAGCTTTCTTTCAAGTTCTGGTGTGGGTAATCTTGCAGATATTCTTGGTACCTTTCCTAAGCTTCATATAAATACTCGTTAGGCTTTTGTGTAAAACCAATGATTTTTTGACTTCATCTATTCATTTTTTCTAAGGGGAATTTTTCATTAGCAAAGGCTTAAACTAGTCGTTGCCAAGTAGTAATTCCATTTAATGATAGGTACCAAGATCGGGCTTTGTCTCTTATGGAGAATCGAAACCCTTGAGGTATATGATATCTTGAGGGACCGTATTTGTTTTGAGGGTATCAGAATTTTTTTTGGAGGCAAACATCAATTAGATGGTAGGGGTTTTCTTTGACTGAATTGCCTAGAAATAATCAGTGTTGAAGAATATTAAGGAAAGTAGGTTTTAGTTGGACACATGTAAGTGAGGCATCACTACATGTTGTGTGTTATCATTGGTATTAGGTATCGCCAAATAATGTAGAGACAAACCATTCTCAAGGCCTTGACCTGCATCTAACTGAGAAGCCATCAGATTGTCAAAAAGGTGATCACATTGTGGTAATTGGCCAAAAGTATCTAAGGCTAAAAAAGGTGGATATTACCTACATAAAGGAGTCTAACGAATCAAATATATTGACTAGACCCCTTATATTTCTTTATGTTCCTTGAAGGTGGATGGAGGTCAAAAGTTAGATCTTATTGGATTCCTTAAGCACCCATTTCACCTCCATATCTCCTCCCTACCTCTTTCTGCTTCCATCTCATTACCTTACACCTCATTACCCTTCCTTTTATGGTTTTGGCTATTTTCCATTCCATTTCCATGACATTCCACCTTGAAGTAGGGAAGTGCTCAACCTTCCAGCTATTGGAGAAAAAACAATTCATCCTCTACACTGAGTTCCATGGCTTATTCTATCTATTTCTTCTCCATTTTTGTTTTTTCCATGTTCATGAGTAGCTAAGCCCCCTAGGTAGGCTGTTTTGGGTCAGAAATGTTATTTTGATAACATGTTGGGGGAAAGTGATATATAAGCTCTATAATATCATTTGATAATGATTATGTTCTACTTTTATCTCATTTTCCATGAATTTGTTATTGGTTTATTTTTTATATCACCTAGGAATCTAATGAAATGGTTGATATGTGGTTATTTTGGAGATTTTCTCCTAGGTCAAACTAGTGCATCCCTCGATAGGTACCCATCATCCTACATTTTAATCAATTCTCCTACACATAGGAGAGATATCTAAGTAGCTATTTTATAAGAATTTAGTGCAACTAGTTGGGAGCTTCCTAAAGCCTAGATGGTAGGTGATGTGAGGTATAAAACCCTAATTTCCACTCTCCATTACTTCTCTTCCCCCCCCCCAATTTCCCCAAGATCTTCTATCCTAGAGACCTAGATTCATTCAGATCCTAGTAGAATTCCACATAAACCCTAATCCAAGTGAGCCTCATAAGGTTGGATAGGGGGTTCTAGGGGTTAGTCCCCCCTATACACACCCTTCCACCTATGGCCAATTAGTAGTTTAGGGAAATTCAGTAGTATCTAACCTTTTTTCGGTCGATAATCTAAATGAATGAATAAGGTTTGCGTATAATAACTAGACTCAATTGACAAGCACATTCCCACAAACAACCCACACTTCACATAATTTACTAAAACCTAATTGCCTTCTTACTTAGCTAGTGTGATCTTAGTTAGCTCTTTGCTTGCTTAATTAGTCCATTTCCTTATTTTTGTTTGTATCTTGCATTGTTCGTGGTAGATAGGCCTTGCTAGTATAGTTAGTGTTGTTTTGTGATTGCTTGTGCTAATCCTTTGCTAGTCTAGGTCCTTAATTGCCTTTTTTCTAAATTTTCTATTTTAGTGCCTTTTCTTGCCTAGTTGGCTAATTCCCATCTCTAGGTTGTTCAATATGATTGCATGCTAGTATTAACTTTCTCTTTCTTTTCTTAGTGTAATTTATCCTTTCATTTCTTAGATTTCTTACTTTTCTAATTAGAACTAAACTATTTGGGTTAAAATAGGTTTCAATCTTGATTTCTCTTAATTGATTGTTTGACCATCCTATGTGTAATCAACTAAATCAAAGACAAACCCTTTAACCCTAGACTCCACAAAGGAACCTATACAATATAAATTGAGCTCTAGTGCCACCCTCTCCCTTGGTTTTGACCCCTAACTTGCCTTCTCTATACTGTGATATGAACATGTGTGCTTGCATCGTAGTATTCTATTTGCATTTGAGTGTGTTGACTAGGGTTATAAATTTTTCAGTCCAAGTGTGTACATCTTGCACATATGCCAAGCTTTCTAGCATAGTTTACTGGGAGAGTGGCACTTAGCCTAGCATAGTTTTTTAGTTTTGAATTTTTCTACTGCCCTCACCATTTCTATTGATTATTATCTATGTTAATTTTTTACACATTAGTTTGCTAACTTGTCTTATTTTGTTTGGTTGTGCCTTGTGCAAGTGAGACTCAATCTAGGTAAGATGGGAGACTATAATGCACAAGGTCAGCGTGTACTCACAAGCTACATGATTAATAGTTCATGTCTGGAAACTATAGTTCTCCAATTGCAAATAAAGTCGATGAAATTCCAGAAGAGAAGTTCTCCATCCCTCTCAGTCTTCTTGGATCATGTCCACCTTCTAGTGATTGGAGAACAAGAACCACTACAAGCACATGGATTCATTTCTTGAAATATTCTCTACCTTCATAATGCCTACATATACCGATGACTTCATTCGACTTGCCTATTCTTATTTTCTCTCAAAGACTAGGCTAAATATTGGTATGATTTGAGAATAGACATCATGATTAGGGGTTACATGAAGAATGCTTTTCTAAAGAAATTCTCTTCCATTGAAAGGATGACATAATTACTGTGTGTCATGGTGAATTTTAGCCAAATGGGTATCAAGAGGTTTCATGATTCCTGGGAAGGATTGCAGAAGATGGTGTGAGTGTGTCCTTACCATGAAATTCCTTTGTGACAGCATGTTCAATCCTTTTACTTTGTTCTTTCTCAAATGGGTCAATGTATAATGGACTCTTTTTGAGAGATTCTAATATGGTTAATGAAGGTGATCATGCTATTGGTTTGACACCCTGAAATGAAGATTCTTTTTGAAATGATGAATATTATGAAGTGGGGGTGCTCCTAGTCATTTTTGAATTCTTTTTTTGTCCTTTATTAACGAATTTAAGGCACTTCACGCTCATAGAAACCAGGAAAAACAAGGTCTAATATACAATTCAAAAAGTTTTGAGGATGAAGTTCTTTGTAGGTTGAAAATGTTTTGATGAAGTTAAAGAGAATGTGACAAAGATTGAGCAATGAGTGGAGAACCTCTCTTTAATACTTTCCCTCCAAGTGAAAGGGAAACTTCCTTCCCAAACCATAACTTTAATGAAGCAAGTGGACCAATGGGTGTCTCTCAAAGCTCCTATAGTCCACCCTCAATGCAAGTGCACCCAATATATAAATTACAAAGACATCTCCAGCCTCCTCCGCATCCATCACCACAACCATCCTAGAAATACACTTACCACCCTTAATATTCTTTTCCACCTTGATTCCAACATTGAGGGCCACCTCCACCTCCTGCATAGCAACAACAAGCTCCCACTCTTCATTATGAGAAATTCAATGTTGCAAAAATTATAAGGAGTGGAAGATTTATTGAGCAGACAACAAGTCAATTGGGAGGTGATCATGTGATACAAGGACATGTTGATGAAACAAGAACAAAGAAATCAAGTGGTGATACTATAATTGATACAGATGAAGACGATCTTGTGATACCCCATGATGATTTTGATATCCTTTTCCCCACCTTATACCCCTTTTGTAGGCTCTACATCCCTAGTGTTCCACCACTAATTCCAAGAGTTCCTCATGTCATGCCTCCAAAAAATCATGTTGATCCAATTAAAGTTAGAGCACGTGAGCCACCATTTCCTGATGCATTGGATGATCCCCCTATCATAAAAAAGGAGGCAAAAACACAATGTTGATATTCTAGATGTCTTTTGGCAAGTGAAAGTGAACATTCTATTGCTTGATGCAATCAAGAAAATTCCAACTTATGCCAAGCTTCACAAGGACATGTGCACTTTCAAAAGTAAGTCAACAAGGAGGATGCCTAAGAAAAAGTGAGATATATCCTCCAACATGCACTTCTAGTAAATAGGAAAGACCTAAAATCGTCACTCATACCTAGCTACATAGGGTGACATAACGTAGACTAATCCCTACTTGATTTGGTATTTAGTGTGAATTTGATGCCATATAGTTTCTATGTTGAGCTTGGGTTAGGCTAGTTGAAAACAACTAATTCAACTCTTCAATTGGTGGACCGCTCCATCAAAGTGCCTAGAGGAAGAGTGTATGATGTCTTCATGATGAAAGACAAAGAAAGAGGAGCAATGTTCATGGAAGATTTTATTGATCTTGACATGGAATTGGAGGATAGAAATATTTCCAACATATCTCGAAGACCATTCCTATCAATAGCCAATGTTAGAATACACGTGCATAGTGGCATGATGATAATCTCTTTCATAAACATGAAGATAAGGATTAATATGCTCAAGACCCCTCTTGGGAAGATCGAGATGAGGATGTTGAGAATTGTCACTAAAATATACCAATATGGGGTTCCATATGGAGCACGTCATGTAAAATTCTATGATCAATGGGACTAAGAACAATTTGTGGATGTAAATGAGAGAGAAATCTACTTCAAAGGCAGACACACAATATTTCCATATGGTTGATTGATTGAAAATAATACAAAAAGCCTGACTGAACACATAAAACTTGGTGCTAATGATAGCAGACCCACCTAGGTTTGAGGACTTTTTCACTCAACCTTAAATTTTTTATACCTTTTTGGTTATTTTTACACATTTCTAAGAAACAACACACAAAAACTTGTTTTAAGTAGTTTTTTTGTTCTTTAGATGTGCAGGGAATGAAGAGTGCTGAAATTAGGAAAACCAATTGAAATTTGGGAGATAATTGATAAAATCATTTGGTTCAAGAATTTGATGAAATGTAAAATTTTGAGTTAATTTGAGCTTCTACAGTACCCACCGCAGCTTTGGAATGGCCATGGTTGGATTTTTAGATTTACAGTAAAATCAAAGAAATGCACAACCATCAACACATGTGTGCTAGTCAGAACATACGTATGGTAAGCCAGTCACCTTGGTTGTGTGACTCAACAAGGTTGTGGCACCCAACATGGGTGTGGCAGTGGTGGCCCCACCAGTTTAAGTGAAGAAAAGAACACGACCCCAATCATTCTGCATAACTTCAAAATGGTTGTGTGCAATTCTAGCAACTTCTAGCCATACTACTAGACATCCCAACCTCATGTATCCCTCATCCTCCCCAAAGAGAACCACAATCCACTCTAGCAAACTCTCCCCTCCTCCACCTTTCATTTCTCATCCATTTCCACTATCAAATCTCCCCCTAATTCTCCATTCTTCCCCACCTCTGTGAAACTCTGAAAACCTATCTCCTTCTCCATTTCCCACCTAAAATCAGTTCAAAATGAAGGCATATGGAAAGCAATTGAAGGAGGGATCCAAAGGCGTCATCTCCTATGGCCATCTCCCCAAAAGGACTATTTGACATCCTATCTACATCTCTTGACCGTCCGCTACAAAATTTAGTTTTCATCTCTCATGGTGATACAACTCGCTTGTCGATAGGTGACTTAGACGCAATGGTGGGGTCTTTTGTAGGGGAGGATACCACTCAACCACGACATGCGGGATATTGTGACTCCATATTATTTGCATGAAACACCACCACGCATGTTGGAGTGTCACTTCTCTTCATCTATTATGCCACAACTAAAACTTTGGTTGCAAGCCCAAAGGCAGCTATATTGGTATGTAATCCCAGAGAGCCAATAATATGATGATTGTATGGCATATCTTGTAAAGGATTGATTAATAATAAAGGTAATCTTCATCTATATGTTTGTTCAATTATGGGATAATGATATAACACGATATATGTCAAAAGAATGATGTTTATCGATGATGTATGTCTTTAGATTGAGGACCTAAATAGTGAGATCATACAAATGATAAAAGTACATACATTCTTGTTATGTCCCTAGTTGGTTGTTATTGTCGAGTCTAATAAACAAAAATAACACAAAATTAGAGTGTGTGTTTGTTGATTATAGAATCTCATTAGTCATGATATCTGATATCAAACTAAACACATGTGTACATGTTAGAGAATAATATATCTAACACGCCTTAAGAGTGTTGCATGGAAACCATTCAATGGTAGTCAAAATTAGCTATCATAGTGATATGTGGTGATTGTGGTTCTTAGACCTGAAATCACTACACTCATCACATGTCATTTGATCTATTTTGACATCATCCAACGTGACCTTGAATAAGGGTTTCCATAAAGGTGATGCTCGGATACATTGTGACACATGGGGAATGATTGTGAGTCATGTACATGGGATTTGTCCCTCCTACTAAAGTCGATGTCCTGGCCACCTAATAAGCGAGATTGAGAAGTGTACAGCCACACTCATTTGAATCAAAATACATGATATGTGAGCTCACATGTATCTCAGAAGGTGTGCTCTAGTTCAAGGAACATGGATTAAACATTGAAGAGGGTGATGATTCCATGCCTCGAGTTCAATGTGGATATCTATGACAAAGGAACTATACAGTAACTAAAACACTAATAACAAATTGTATGTTTAAGTTGTTCTCCAACTTTCCAATTACTTTGGTAGTATTGATGTGTTTCTAGATATTGCTCGTTGCTTGTGATGTCATATATTAGTTAGGGACATTCATTACCAATGTAACTTGGGGCATATAGGGTAAAATGTATAAGATACATATGGAAAAGGAGTTCACTCATTAATAAGGTTTAACTTGATTACTTAAGTGTTTAGAAATCAATTTAAACAAGATTGTCTATTAGAAATCTCAAATGACTTGTTCAGCTAGTGAACTGACAGGTTTAGAAGTATGAACTGATTGGTTGGAGATATGTAAGACTGGATCAAGGATTCATGTTGACGTCATGTTGCGCATTAACTGAATATTCAAATCCAATATGATTGCAAATAGGAAACATGGTGAACCAATCGATTTAAGTGTTGAATTGATCGACTCACATGTGAACTGATCGGTACATTGTTCACAGGTTCTGTGAAATTCATGAAGTTCCATCTCTATGACTCCTAGTTGATCTACAAATCATGATGTTGGCCCTCCTATAAATAGAGGGGTCACGGATTTTAGAAGACACAAAAATAATCTCTGAGAAATGTTGTCTTATAACAATCTTGGTAACATGAGAACTGTGCAAGTCTTACCCATAAAAGGGAGAGATAGCAAGGGAGACCAATAAGGGATAGCAGTCAACACTAGCACATTGATGTTGAAGGGACAACTCCTTTCTATCAGTTCCAAAAGAATGATAGGAGTTCCCAGTGGTCTGCGTGGACTACATAGAGGTGCAAAGGCTTTTACCACCCACGAGGAGGACATCATCAACCATTGTCTGTGGTGGTATACTAGGAGGCCTCCATTGACAACCATCCAGGTGTTGATTGAAAAACAAGTACACTGCTGCAAGGATGGTCAATGGACTTGCTCCACGACCAGTATATGCCTTTTAACCTTCCTTTCCAATATATATTCATTGATGCAATCTACTATTCAAGGGGAATATGGAAAAATTTTGTTTCCACTTCCATTTATGTCACCATATTTCCATACAATGGTATCATAGCCACAAGAATTTACTATTTTTGGGATTTAATCAATATGGTCATATTTTTGTTTTATCATTTATTTATTACATGAGATGAAAATGTTTAAGTAATTAATGTGCATTTATGATTAAGTACCACATATGATTCCATCATACATAAATATCATATGATATTTATGTAATTTATATGTCTCACCTTGAAATTCTTTTGATGGTGGATGTTAACGTGGTTATGGTCAATACCCCTTGAATCTTTGTGCATGGTTGAATGTTTTGTTCCTATTTTGTAACTCAATTTTCATATTGAGCTTTTATCTCTTTTTCCATATGGGTTGATGTTTTCCTTCCTATGCTCATCTCATATGTAACTTGAGGTTTCACTATTACAATCTATTAAGTTAAATAGGAATAACATAATTTTATTTCCTTTTTCAGCAAAAAGAGACGTTTTGCACTTGACAAAACAACTGACTCAGAAGTCGAATTGATCGATTGGAGGACGGAGGAGGCCAGATGATAGGAGGAGTCAATCAATCAACTGGTGATCCAACCGATCTACTAGAGGAGTTCATAGGCTGCTTGAATAGGAGGCTAGTCAACCAATCCCAGAGCCCAATCGACCGTCTAAGAGGCCAACTGATCGACTCAAGGGTTGATTCGATTGACTAGACTGGTTCCAACACATATTTTTACATGCCTAGGAGGAAGTGATTCTTTGTGGCTACAAAGAGTTGCATTACTATGGCCATAACCATCACTTGTATTTTATAGTTACATGTTTTGTTTATGGATATAGTATGTATATGATATGTACTATTAGTATGTGGTGATCGGATATGTATATTTATTTACATAAATATAAATATCTCAATACAATATTAAGTCTTAGATGCTTTCCATAAACAACACACATGAAACGTTTGATCGACTAAGTCTGGACACACCAAGTAAGGTCCACCATCTATCTCGTGGAAGTGTGATGGTAGTCATGTGGGCATGCCCAGCAAGGTGTATTACTATCGTGTTAGCATTTAGATAAGACTAAACTTGGTGACCATAATGATATTAAGTGCCTAGAAGTATGTAGATAGACAATGGCAAGGGGTTTTGCATACCATCTACCCAAGAATTGTAAGAGATGCAATTGGCAAGCGTTGTCTACCTTAATAATTGGGTATGGATGTTGGTGTTGGTCAGGAAATAACATGTTTTTTTTGGGTCTTGGCTCATGAGAAGGTTGTTTGATGCACTCTTCCAAATTGATATAGGAGGGGTATCAAATTGAACAATATAGTGGGAGTGATAATTAATCATAGGGATATTAAATATTGTCAAAATTGTTTTAACCAAATCAAATCAAAAAGGGTTTTGACATATTGCAAAAATTTCTTATAGAAAAAATTGGAAACCAATAACACATTTTTCTTACGATTGGTCCTTGAGAAGGACAAGTTGAATGGGAATAGTTTCCATGACTAGTTCAGCATGTTGATAATTGTTCTCACACAAGAGAAAAATTTGTATGTCCTGAAGACACCATAGCTAGATGAACTTGCTCCCACTACACCTAAGGCTGACATGGATACTTACAAGAAGCACTTTGAAGATGTTGTACATGTCAAGTTCCCGATGTTGTGCTCAATGAACTATGAGTTGCAGAGATAGCATGAGAACATGGATGTTCTTGAGATGGTAACACATCTTAAGAGCATGTAACAAGATTAGGCAAGACAAGAGAGATATGATGTCTCCAAGGTGTCGTCCAAATGCAACATGGGAGAAGGGCATTCAGTAGGTCCCCATGTGCTCAAGCTAATTGGGTATGTGGAGAACCTTGCTAGACTGGGATTTCCCTTGGGTCAAGAGTTGGCCACATATGTGATTCTACAGTTAGTGTTGGAATCATATAGTCAGTCTGTCATGAACTACAACATGAATGATTTTGACAAGTCATTGTCAGAATTACTTGCCATGTTGAGAATAGTTGAAGTGCGGATTAAGAAAGACAAACACAAGTCTGTGAAGATGATCAATACAGGCAATAGAAAGTCAAAGTGCAAAGGCAAAGCTAAGAACAGTTTGAAATATAGCTAGAAACCCAAGTCTTCTTCACTTAAAGCAAAGGGAGGGGTGATTAAGGGAGGCAAATGTCACCATTTTCACCAGCTAGGACACTATAAAAGGAATTCCCCTCTCTACCTGGAGGAACTAAGAAATAAGAAGGAGGGGATAGAGAACTCCACTTTAGGTATATACGTTATTGAGATAAATATGTATACTTCTGCTTGGGAAGTAAATATCGAATGTCGATCTCACATATGTTCAAATATGTAGGAAACGATAAGAAGTGAGCCTTTAAGATAGGGTGAGGTTGAATTGCACATTGTGAATAGAGTAAGAGTTGTTGCCACTATAGTTGGAACCTATCATTTATCTCTTCCCACATGTATTGTAATAGAGTTAGAGAACCACTATCATGTACCTTCCATTAATAAAAAAATTTCTATATCTTGTATGGATAAGAATGGGTTTCAATTTCATATATTGAATGGTCAATGTTCTATTTCAAAAGATGAGATATTTTATGATAGTGCCCCAAAATCCTATGGTCTTTATATGTAAGATCTAGATAGAAATGTTTATAATGTAAATATCAAAAGATTAAAACTCGATAACAAATTAAACATACCTTTGGCATTGTCATTTAGGGAACATCAATGAGAAATGCATTTCAAGACTCCATAAAGATGGATCTCTGGACTATTTTGATTTCAAATCAATAGAGATTATGAGTCTTGTTTGTTGGGAAAGATGGAAAAGTCTCCCTTTACTAGAATAGTGATAGGGCAAGTGATCTATTAGGACTCATACATACTGATGTGTGTGGCCCTTTTAGAACAAATGCTAGAGGTGGCGGTCGATACTTGATTACCTTATCTGATGACTTCAGTAGGTATGGTTTTATTTACTTGATGAATCATAAGTTAGAAACCCTTGAAAAGGTCAAGGATTTCATGCATGAAGTACATAACCAAATTGGTTAAAGTATTAATGCACTCCATTATGATCGATGTGGAGAATACTTAAATTAAGAGTTTGAAGACCTTCTATAAGATCGTGGTATCATATCACAATGTACTCCACCTGGAACGCCACGACATAACGGTGTGTCAGAAAGAAGGAATCACACATTCCTAAATATGGTGCAATCTATGATGAGTTTTTTTTATCTTATGACTTCCTTCTTGGGTAATCTCTAGAAACTGCGGTGTTTATACTAAAATACATACCATCTAAATTGGTTCAAAATACACCATATGATATATGGTGCGGGAAACGTCCCAATGTGTCTTTTATGAAGATTTGGGGATGTGAAGATTATGTTAGAAAGTAGTTTCTCAAAATCTTGGCCTAAATTAGATAAAAGTTATTTTGTTGGATATCCTAGGGAAACCCAAAGGATACCACTATTATACTCCATCTAAAAACAAAGTATTTGTTTCCAAGGATGTTGTATTCCTAGAAATGCAACTCATTTCAAAGGAATCAGTGGGAAGAAAGTAGAACTCGAAGAAGTTTGAGACCAACAACCTATAGAGGTGCAAGAGGAACATAGAGAGTTACAAATCATAGTGGAATCTCAAATTCCTCATGTAATACAGGAACCACATAGATCTAGTGGGACACACCTTGAGCCAGAAAGATCTGGTAATCTTGTGACTCAAGAAGGAGAATAGTTAGTTATTGATGATGAGTCAATAACCAACCTAGAAGTTGTTAAGGGATCAAAATTTGATAAATGGCTTGAGTCCATGATATCTGAGATGGAATCCATGTACGCCAACATTGTATGGACCTTAGTGGATCCACCTAAAAGGGTAAACTCATAGGGTTTAAGTGGGTCTTCAAGAATAAAACTGAAAAGTATGGTAATGTAAAATGTTACAGAGGTCAATTGGTTGCAAAGGGTTCAGACAAGTTCAAGGTCTTGACTATGATGAAACATTTTCTCCAGTTTCCATGGTTAAGTCGATCAGGATCATGCTTTCCATTGCAACTTATTATGACTATAGATTTGGCAGATGGATGTTAAAATCACTTTCCTTAATAGGAATCTTCTTGAGGATGTGTGCATGACACAACCTTGAGGATTTAAAATATCCAAAAGATGCAAATAAAGTATGTAAGATACAAAGGTGAATCTACCTATTGAAGTAAACATCTCGGAGATGGAATCTTTGATTTGATGAAATAGTCAAATAGTTTGTCTTTAGTCAAAATTAAGATGAACCATTTATTTACAAGAAGGTTAGTGGGAGCATTATTTTCTTCCGCATTGATGGGGAATGGCATTCCAACGTTGTAGATGGTAACTATAAAGTTTGGGGAAAATAAAGTAAAAGCTATCCCAATAAAGATTGTAGAATATATCCAAGAATATGGTAAAAACCGATATATATTTGATATAATAGAACAAAATATTATGCTAACATAAATCTTCAAACTTTGAGTAAACAATTAGTAAGGATAGAAATGACTCTAATCAAAATGAGACAAAATGAAAAGCTACCAACTTATATAAAGCATTTGAAATAAAAGTATGCCACTAGTCATTCCTCAGACGATAAATGGAAGCATTATATTAGGGAAAAAGGCACCCCTTAAATTTGATAAGAAACTTGATGAATTAACATATGAAATTACTAACAGAGTGAATAAAATAAACCTACAAAGCACAACCATTAATATGATAAATGAAGACTCACCATCCTCTGACAAACATGAATCAATAGAATATAATGATATGAACTTAAACAAAGTAAGCTTTCATAAAACCACCCAATTTTCTAAATAACGAATTACTACTCAAGACCAACACCTGCTGATCTTCAAACTGAGGAAACACCTGATCTTACATTATGTCAATTAGATAGGAAATCTCTTATTGAATGGAATATAGATTGATTTTTTGTATCATATACTACAAGCATGTCATCAAATGCATATTTATTCCAATGCATGTCGGGCACATGGTAGCCTAGAAACCACAATAATACAAATGATAGTCATCTTTTATGGGTCAATTAAAGAATGAGAATAAATTATCTCAATGTATCAAAGAATTGAAATTCTTCAAGAAACATAAAGATGTGAACAAGGTGCCCAAATAAAATCTAAAAATGGACAACCCCTATTAGACATTGTATACATGCTCATCGTAAATATAATACAATAATTGATAGGTCATACAGGAACTATATTAGAAAAAATAAGAGAATAACTAATTAGCTTAAAGTGTAAGACTTTATCATATTTTTGATGGTACAAAGATGTTTTTCTTTCTAAAGTCCTTCAATTTTTATATTGTAATAGTGTCTATTTTTCTCCAAGATGTTTTCCAAACAACACTATTACAATTTGAAAATTGAATGACTTTAGAAAGAAAAACATCATTATACGATGAAAAATCTGATAAAGTCTTACGAATTAAGCTCATTAGTTGTTTTCTTAATTTTTCTAATATAGTTTTGTAAGCCCTACGATTGTTGTAATAGATTTAGGATGAGTGTGTATACAACGTCTTATAGGGGTCATCCATTATCATATCTTATTTGGGCACCTTGTTCATTTCTTTTAGGTGGCTTGTAGAATTTTATTTATTTGATTTTTGTTAAGATAATTTATCCTCCATCCTTTTAGTTGACCCACAAAATATGATGTTATCATCTGTACTATTGAGGTTTCTAGGTTACCATGTGCCCAACATCCATTGGAGAAAATAAATTTGTGATGGCATTGTTGTAGTATTTGATTTTTAGAAAATATGTTTATATTCCATTCAACAAGATATTTCCCATCGAACTGACATAATGTAAGATTAGGTGTTTCCTCAATGGGAAGATCATCTGGTGTTGTTCTTGAGTAGTTATTATTTGTTTTAGAATATCGGGTGGTTTTATTGAAGCTTATTTTGTTTAAGATTGTATCATTAGATTTGATTTATTCACGTTCATCAAAGGATGATGAGTCTTCTTCATTCACAATATTAATGGTTGTTCTTTGTAGGTTTATTTTATTCAATCTATTAGTATTTCATTTGTAATTCATCAAGTTTCTTATCAAACTTGATGGGTACCTTTTTTCCTAAAGTAATGCTTCCATTTATTATATGAGGAATGACTAGTAGATTACTTATATTTTCAAAAAAAAAAATTATATATGTTGGTAGCTTTTCATTTTGTATCATTTCAATCAGAATCAATTTTTATACTTTCTAATTGTTTAATCAAAGTTTAAAGATTTATGTTAGTATAATTATTTTTTTCTATTATATTAGTTATATATTAATTTTTACCTGGTTCTTGGCTATGTTCTACTATCTTTATTGGGATAGATTTTATTTCACTTTTCCCAAACTTTATGCTCTTATAAGATGGGTGGATTGATTCAACTTCTTCATATTTTGTAGCACATTTCCAAGAGTAAGATAACTTTTCTAAAATCATAACTTGGTCAGTGGGTAATACCTTTTTAAGATATTCATACTCATACCATTTAAAGAAATGTATGTTTCCACAAAGTTGTTTCATTTTATCATACCATAACTCTCTTATAGATGATCTTTCATGTTCATTATATTGTTTAAAAAACCATTTATCTTTTAGTTTATATTTACTAGATAGAAAATCTCTTCTCAAAAGTTCTCTATCAATTTTAAAGTTTTCATTATCATCTTTAGAGAGAAATGCTACTCTAAAATCAGAAGATGATGGTTCATATTCACTATGTTTATAAATAGGATACAAGATTCTGGTAGATCTCCTACTTCCGTTGATAAGTCTTTCAATGCTTTCTTCTTCATCATGTAGTTGTAAAGAAGAAATACCATTTATGGTGGACTACGTAGAATAAGATGGACTAGAGGAAATGGATGTCCTTTTTTTAGAGGGAGAGAAATATATGTCAACATCACCATTCATATTTTCCAAAAATATTTTGGATTGTTGTTTTTTTTCAAAATTTATTTATTCTTAGTTTTTTACAGACATAATTTAGACAATAGAACGATTAGAGTTATTGGAAAATTTAGAGATTATCCTATCCATCTTTCAATAGGATACTTGCTAGTGGCCAGGTATTTCCTAAAGGAAAATGAATATGATAGACTCAAAAGGCTTAAGGATGAAAGACATGAATAATCAACCAAGGGATCACTAAATGGGATGAAAATAATGAAATATGTGCATGCAAAATCCTCAAAGACCTTCCATGGATAAAATGGGTGCAAATTGGGCTACTATCGCGACAAGGCCTTGTACATTAGAGAATCTGTTGGGAGGGCAAGCCCCTATCTACCTTCTGAGAAAATGATAAATATCAAGTATACCCCAACCTCCCCAAACTTTTCTCTGATACCATTTGGTAGTGGTCTATGTGTTTTTAATCTTTCCTTATTTTAGGGGGAGAATTTTGACGATGAAAGATGAATAAAAATTTAACATGTGAAAGAAGAAGACTTACTATTGTAAGAACAAGAGTAGAGAATTACTTTTTTAAGGCATTCAAACTATCAGTTTCTTTGTTAGCTTTTTGATGTCAAAATATTTACTCCAACAACTTCAAATAATTGCAAAGTAGTGGAATACTAAAACTTCATTGATGGTGGTAAGATTACATAAGTGGAATATAGGAGACACTCATAATGTACATAATTGTATAATAGAATAAGAGAAGATTACAACTTTTCAAATTATTTAGGGATAGATAATTGTTCTCCCGGTACAAGTTATGTGGAGTAGATAGTGAGAGTTTACAAGGAATCATTCTCACAGAATCCTTCAAAGTGAAGCTCCTTGGTTGCTCCTTCAAGCTTGCCCTTTTCTCTTCACCTCTTCCTATTTTATAGACTTGAAATGAGGGCGACCTTCTTCTTTGTCTTCTTCTTTGGTGAATTCTCTACCATTGTTTGGTTTCGTCTCTTGATGTCTCCCTTCTTTAGATGTCATGCCTTCTTTTAGAAAGAACTTTTAGATATAGCGAGTCACATCCAACATTCTTTTATAAAGTCTTTTTTATGCAATGTCATCCTTTTTTTATAAAGACACTTTCTCATCTTAGTGAGTCATCCATTTTTTTAGAAATACATTTAGTCATCTTAGTGAGTCATCCATTCTTTTATAAAGGCATTTTGTCTTTTAGTGAGTTCTTTATTCTTTTATAAAGTATCATTGTCTCTTAGTGAGACACATATCTCTTTCTATTTTTCTTTTAAAATATAAATTCTATTAGTCATGTCACTTAGTAATCTTCAAGAGAGAGTTATATTTACATGAGTGGATGTTTATATTCTTCATTCATTCTAACCTTATTCCTGACAGCAATTTTATTTACATTTACCCCTTTTAATATTACCCTTTGGTAAATGTCCCAAAGCAATCATCTTCATTTTCATAAAATGTTTGAGGGAATTCTAAATTTGAGTATCAACTGGATCCAAATTTTTATATTTCTTAAAACACCATTAATTGGAGTTGTTCCTCCAAAATAATAGGATTTGTGAGAAGGAATTTTTCTCTAAGTACTAGTTTTAATTATCCAAACAAAACTTGTTGATTAGGTTCCTAGATACATCTGTAGGAATTTTTTCTTTCACTTTAAGATGGGAATAATTTTATACTTATCCCATCCTTATATATATATATATATATATATATATATATATATATATATATATATATATATATATATATATATATATATATATATATATATATATATATATATATATATATATATATATATATATATATATATATCGGAATCAGGTAAATATATTCTGATGTCCCCCATAAAAATTATTAGGGGGTCAAGATTACATGTAGGCCCAACGCCATACACCCAGATCAGCATTACAACTCACACGGTCAAACTATACATAGTCTACGTCTAATGCATTTACAAATTTTTACAGCAATGCTTGTGGCATTCGTGGATTTTCCTTGGTGTCTTCTAGCATTTCTCTCCTCCCAAATATGGTAGAATAGGGTAGCAAATAAGATATTTTTCTTCACATCTTTTCCACATCTAGCAAGCATCCTTCTTGGATCAGCATTGAGTTGAATTTGAAGGCTGAAATCTTTGCATAAATGCTCCCAAAGGTCCTTTGTGAACTTACATTCCCCCACAAGATGATTATGAGTTTCCTCCCTATCCCCACATAGCACACATACAGTAGATATATCATAATTCCAGCTCTTTATTCTATCAAGAGTAGTGAGAATATGGTGCAAAAATTTATATACACACATGCTCCCTTTGGGAACATACCTATCCATCCATATTTGTTCTCCCACTGGGTCCTTCACGCCTCTGGTACGAGACAGCTCCCACAAGCTTGTCTTCTTGTCTATGATCTGCCATCCACTAGAATTATTAGTAACAAACATGTGTTTAATTTGCGGCCATATTTCCCTCATGACATTGATGGATCTAGAGTACCCTTCTCTTGTTTTATGAATAAAATCCATCCCTCTAGGATATCTATCTCGCATGCATTTATCCCATATAAAATCCATACTTCTAGGATATCTATCTCGCATGCATTTATCCCATGTAGATGTGCCTTCTTGGTATGCAATCAGTCTTCTCATGGAACCCCATCTAGCAATATCTCTAGGAGTCTTCAAATTGAGTCCTCCTTCATCTTTAGGAAACGCCAGCCTGGAGTACTTCATAGGATGATGCTCACTTCTCCAAAGAAATTTAGAAATCTTCATTTCAATTCTATCCAGAACATAACCAGGAATTTCACCTTGTTGTACCCAAAAAATGAGAAGACCCTCAATAGCAGCTTTAATCAAGGTTCTACACCCAGCCATGGAAGTCTTTTGTGTAGGCCATCTATTTATCATCTCCTCCACTTTATCAATACAGTCAGTGAAATCTTTGATGTGAAGGTTGCCACCTGCAAACGGAAACCCCAAGTATTTGGCTGGAAAATTGCCTCTTTAAACTCCCATTGCCTGTGTGAGTCTGTCATCCACCTGATAGAAATTCTTTGACAAGAAGATATGTGTTTTATTTGCATTCACACACAACCCCGTTTGCTTCCCAAAATCTTCCAGAAATCCTTTTAGATTCTCCAGGTAGTACTGTTTGGCTTCAATGAACACCAGAACATCATCCGCAAAAATCAAATGTGTCATTACCTTTGTGTTGTGGACAGTGTAAGCCTTTATATCCTTCTTTTCTTCAGATCTATGCATCTTCCTTGTAAAATACTCCATGACAATCACAAAAAGAAGAGGGGATAAAGGATCAATCTGCCGTAGCCCATTGCTTCCTCTAAAAAGACCAATAGATGTGACATTCACCAAAATTTAGTAGCTAGTAGCCCCAATGCATTGTTTCATCCAGCCAATCCATTGATCATTGAATCCCATCTGTTGCATAATCCACCAAAGTTTGTCCCATCTAACGCTGTCATAAGCTTTGGATATGTCAAGCTTTAGGAAGGCCTTCTTACTTCCTCTCATGACATTGTACTCCAAGAGAAATTCACCATCCAGAAGAGCACAATCACTACAAAACATTTGGCCTTTGTTGAAGAACATTTGTGAGGAACCATAGATTGTGAATAATGATGGCTATTTGTGAGGGCTCATCCTTCAAATATGGGACCAAATCCCTCAACCGTTTTTTTAACATCCTTACAAATACTAATCCCTCACAAATACATTACTCACTAATCATCCCGTGAAAAATATCATGACAAATGTTTCCCTCCATCTCATATCCCTTCCCTCCATCTCATATCCCTTCCCTCCATTCTAAAATACAACATTCGAAAATCAAAATTAAAAAGGAAAAGAAAAACCCTCCCCACTCGTCCCTCTGCACAATGACGAACTAGGGAAGCACTCAGCCACCACGACTAGCCACTCGTCCTCAGCGCCTCCTTGATTCCATCGACCACGCCTTCAGTCTGTCGACCAGGCCTCCATCACTCCATGGACAGGGTCTTCTCCAACTTAAGGCCGTCCAGCCTCAGCAACCCCACGACCCCAGTCGCTTAGCAACACCCAAATCCCACCGGTCGCACCCAGCTGCAACTGTGCCTACCTCCTGGACGGCCCCCCAACTGCTCGTGCCACCCCAGCTGCAGCAATTCATAACTCCAATCGTCAGCCATCTGGTCGGCTTCCAATTCCATGGCCAGGAGTAGCCATCTTGTGCCGGATCCCAGCGAAACCAGTGGCACCCGACTCAGGTGGCGCCCAACAGGAGCTATGAACCTACTTCAACCTTGGATCAAGCTACTGGTCTCTTTTCCTTGATCTGATGCCCATAAGTTGTCCAACCACCTCTGCTCCAGTTCTTCTTTTGCAACATCCATTGTTCTTCTTCTTCAGTTATAATCTCGTTGCTTCTGTCTGTTGACCGGAAGCGTGGGAAAAGGTACTACTAAAACTGCATCTTTTTTCTGTGCTACTTGTTTTATTATTCTCTTGCAACTGTTATGCTTGCTTGTTGTTATGTTGTTTGATTCAATCATGTGTTGGTCATTTAGTTTTAGGTAATGATTCCAATGTGCATCATTCTTCATGTGTATCCCAGATTTGAGTTCACTGTAATGTATTATTCAGTGCCAATGCTTGCTTATTTCTTCATATGTGTATCCCAATAGTTTACTGTAATCTGTTAATTACTGCCAGTGTTTGCTTCTTTCTTCATTTGTGTATCCAAATTTTGAGTTTATAATGTATCTCCTCTTTACATAAAATAGCCATATAAATTAAATCTTAAACCTTATAGCCTTCATTCGGAACTCACATTGTGATGTTTGATAAATGCGTAATATTACTGTGGACTGAGAATGGGTTGATGTTTAAAAGTAGACCTGTAGTAAGCTAAGTGTAATGATTTATTAAAATTATATGGGTCAAATGGAATATGTAAGAGTCTAATCACCACTTAATTGATATATAGAAAACTTGATCATATATAATCTAGTTGACAAAGCCACTCTACTCTTATCCATTTTCTTCACTAACATAGTGCCCAGAATCCTGACTCCACACTATCTATTTTGGCAATTAGAAATTTACGGGAAAAACTTAGTAATGATTTAAACTCATCTTATTTGATTATATCATTCTATGAATTATATGTTCTTCATCAATGGGTGACCTAGTTTTCTCAGTCAATGGATGACACTAGTGTTCTTCATCATTTATGGGAAAAACAGTCACTACCTTAGATCAACTCTATAGCCAGGACTAGATTTTGTTTTTCTTGAGTATTTGTTGTTGATTTTGCATAGAATATTAGATAAATATAATTTTAATGTATTGTTCCTTCCTAACTTGATAGCTTCCGTAGTATTTATTGCCTAGTGTTAGACCTCCTGGCTAGGTGTTGCTGCTTGAATGAGTAGCTATGCTAAGAGTTTGAGTGGAAGGATGTATGCACATAGATAAGAATTTAATAGACAGGACGATCTTGCAATTACAGGAGCATAGAAGGGTAGAACATATGGTTTATTTTGATAAATATGTTTTTCCTCATATATATTGTTAAGAGATGGTGTCCTTTCTGGGCTTCAAGTACATGTAGCATACTTTTGTGGTGCTTGCGGATAAGTTTGGGAGGTTGAATATCTACTTTGGGACTTTGGCCTTATGGTTGTGTTCTCTATGAGCTCAAAGGTGTCGTGTAGGTCTTGATTTACATCAGTTCTTTGTCTGAGTTTTATCCTCTGGAGATGTCGGATGTGATATCTTCTCTCTTGGTCTAGCATACTAGTTTGTTTTGCTTTTTCCTGGTGATGGTTGAGTGTAATGCTCCCCTCTCACTAGCTATTTTTAAGCTCGGATCTGGTATTTAGGTTTCTGGTTGCCTCCTTTTCTTTGAGGGATCACCAAATCTAGCTAAGAAATGGCTACCTAGAATATTAGAAAGAGTTTTAACTCCTGAACACCAAGGATCAATCCAAATCATAGTGTTACAACCTTCACCAACTCTAATTTCAAAATTATCAATACGCTATCACGTATAGACAGCGGATTCCTCCAAATCCAAGAATAGATTGACTTTGGTTTACTGCTCCAGACCTATATCAGGTTACTTGATTATTTATATATATATATATATATAATCAAGGAATATAAATACCTAGATAGACTGAAAGGAATATAATCAATATACTATTTGAATTGCTCTGGCATAAAAGATTTCTTCATACTGCTATTTATGGTCACTTGTACGAGTGTTGTTCTATTTTTTCACTGTGTTGTTTTTGAATGTTTTGTTTTTGGTACTAAGTATAATATAGCCTGGTGTTTTTGCATTTTGCAGAGGCACACTAAGTCATTGTCAACATTTGAGAGGTCTTCTCTAGTTGAGAAGTCTAGGCAGAAGCCTCAAGAAAGAATGGGTGTTCTTAGTAATGTGGGTTCCTCCTTGTTCCCTTAATTGTTAAAACAACATTTGTATATATGTCTTTTTTCCTTTAGCCCCTCCATCTAAAATAATACCCTTTATATAACATGTGGTTGTGATACATGACCTAAAAGCCAATAACTATGGTAATGATCCTCTGCTAAGTGCAGCTATGTACTTGGAGATTAATTAAAGGCCGACTGCCCAGGGCTCCCATGGGACACATCCATTCCTAATATAATAGTTGACACTTTGGAGATCTTTGGCATGGATGGAAGATGCTCAACTGTGGTGAACTTCTCTTCACAATTCAGGATCTTATTCACTGTGGAAACATGAAGGGTGTTGTAAGTAAAATCTTTTAATGTATTTTGTTTAAATTAGTTAAACGAAATACATAAAAAAATTTACTGACAACGCACTTAATGTTTCCACAATGAATGAGATCATGAATAAGCATGCAGAGAAGTTCACCACAACTGAGCATCTTCCATTCATGCCAAAGATCTCCTAAGAGCCAACTATTATATTAGTAATGGATGTGTCCCATGGGAGCCTTGGGCAGTCTGCCTTTAATTAATCTCCAGGTACAGAGCTGCACTTAGCAGAGGATCATTACCATAGTTATTGGCTTTTAGGGCCTGCATTAAAACCACATGTTAAAGAAAGGGTATTATTTTAGATGGAGGGGGTAAAGGAAAAAAGACAAATATACAAATATTGTTTTAACAATAAAGCGAACAAGGAGGAACCCACATTACTAAGAACACCCATTCTTTCTTGAGGCTTCTGCCTAGACTTCTCAACCAGAGCAGACCTCTGAAATGCTGAATGCATGTCTGAAGCTTTCCATGGGCATGAATGACATTCTATTGATGCTAAGTGTGCACAAAGATGGTATGCTACTAACTTATAATGATACATATCATACAAGTGAACCAGAAGTTACATTCATTATTTCTACCCATGCTTTAGTGCTTCTATGCCCATCATTTGATTTTTAAAGATACCAAACTTATTTACATATCATTTCAGTTTCCATTGGAGACTAGAACTTTGTAATTCTACTATGTCCGCCAATCAAAATTTCTGGTCCTCTTCCTTTTCACTTCCTACTTCTATCTGTGATGAAGTGGAAATAAATATTATAAATTTCTTGTGGGGATAGCGTGAAGGCAAGAATGATATCCATCTTATTAAGTGGGATGATGTAACCAAGGTAAAGGATGAAGGTGGTATGTCTATAAAAAAAGTCAAAGACGTTTGTAAGGTTGCTATGATCTTAAATATCTAGATAGTAGCTTCAAAGAAAGGTAGTCTATGGATCAATTGATCCATGAGAAATACCTTCTTAAGGATTCTATCTAAAATATTGATATCTATGGTCAACTTTCTTGGTATTTAATTATATGATCCTACATCTGAATTTAAAATCATATTACAAAAGATTGCTAGAAACAACATCTCAGTGATGAACAACCTAAAAAAAGATGGTTTTTCTATACTTCTATATGTTTGTTGTGTAGAAGTTCTAATGAATTTATCATTCATTTATTCTTTAATTGTCATGTAGCTGATTTTATCGAGGTAAGGTTGTTGAGTGTAAACTCATTGATAGGATTCCCCTGTCATCGAGGATATGTTGAGACATGTGAGAAAAAGTTAATGCATTTGTATTTTGTACTATATCTGGTGATATTGAAATAAAGTGATTTTTGAAGATTGGACTCATGATATAAACAATTTAAGGTCTAATGTCTTGTCTAAGATCAGGTTGTTGTTGCCTAAGGGAGATGTTGGGTCTACTTTCTGAATCCTTTTGGTTATCTTGTGATATGAAGTGATGTCTTGATGATCTAGTTTTTTGAAGATTTTGTTATTGGATTGTCTCTTGGCCCTGTTATATAGTCTCTCTGTTTGGGATGGATGGATATGTGAACTATTATTGATTAGGTGGGTACCTATGCTATTGCATTTCTTGAAGGATTTTTCTTGAAGGATGTTTCTTCTGCCTCTTTTTTTGCTTCTTGTATATTGATAGACTTCATGTATGTCTTCTCCCTTCCCTCCCCTTTTCTCTTTTTCCTTTTTCATGTTGTATATTCGACCCCCTTTTGCTGCAATTGTTGCAAAAAAATCAGTCCTTTTATACTATTGTTTCTTTGATTTTTTTTCTATTTCCTCTTGTGTCTCCTATTCTAGCTTCTTTTCTTTTCTTTTTTTGCAATTTCTCCTTCATTTCCTGTTCCTACTATTGCATCTAAATTTTTGTTACTTCTATGTCCCCTCTTATTTCTATTTCCTTGTTACTCATAATGAGAAATTCAGATTCTTACTTGCATCTCCTGCTCGCACGTCTACTAGACTACTAGTACCACTTCTATTTGCAAGTTTTCTTCTACTTTTTCTTACTTATTATTGCTCCGACATGACTACATCTCAAACAGCTGTTGCTGTTTGCATGTATTTGAAAAGGGAGGACAAGAGAAAAAATATAGTATGATAAGACAAATTAATATGTAAGAGAAGGGGATAGTTCAAATACTATAGGAAATATTATTGTGTATTTTCTACCACATCTTTTTCTTCCAAATTAGTGTGGATACCATATCTAGACTGAAAGGAATATAATCAATATACTATTTTAATTGCATATATATACATTTCTTGTAATGTGTGCTTAACTTATTATATATTTTCCTTCATGTAAATGGATTTTCTAATAGATCAGAGTTGGATGTATATTGGGAACATAGTGCGAAGTGATGTATTCAAGGCAGGGTTACGAATGTTCATTGAGTTTGCTCTTATCCATCAGAGACCAACTAGACAGGGGAAATTAATATGTCCTTGCAAGGTATGTTAGAACAGATACCTTAAAACAGAGGAGGAGGTATTCTCACATGTATTACAAAAAGGATTTGTGCATAGCTATGATGTTTGGATGTTTCATGGGGAGGTGATTGGTAGGAGAAATCCTGTTGTGGCACCAAACATGCCTAGCACCGACAATTTGCATCAGATGTTGGAGGATTTGTTTGGTATGGGTGACACAACAAATGACAACTCTACTGAAGCTACAGAGGAACCTGCAAATGTAGATGCACAAAGATTTTACAAGCTACTAAAAGAGGTAGATCAACCACTCTATAGAGGTTGCACAAGTCATTCTAAGCTATCGTATTTGGTTGCCTTTCTATTTCTGAAGGAGGAATCTGGATGGAACAACGATTCTTTCACAAAGTTGTTACAGTTGATTATTTCAGGATTTCCAGAAGAAAATTGTCTATTCCCGGAGACATACTATGAAGCAAATGCGATCGTGAAGGATTTACGACTTGATCATTCTACTATAGACGTATGTACAAATAATTGCATGCTTTTTTGCAAAGATGCAGCTTCAAAAGAAAATTGTGATACTTGTGGTGCTTCAAGATGGAATGAAAAGCAATACAAAACAAAGGGAAAGAAGGTAGATGCTAAGTTCATGTATCACTTCCCTTTGATACCTCGGTTAGAGAGGCTCTATATGTCTTCATCTTTTGCTAAAGATATGATTTGGCCATCAAAAGTAAAAGGCAAGGATGGTCATATTCATCATCTTTCAGACACACCAGAATGGTTGTCTATTGATGCCAAGTATCCAGACTTTGATGCTGAACCACACAATATTAGATTGGCATTAGCAACAGATGGATTTAATGCATTTGGCAATATGAGTGCATCACATAGCATCTGGCCTGTGTTGGTGACACCTCTCAATCTTCTGCCTTGGCTTCTTATGAAAGAACAATTTATTATGATGTCCCTATTAATCCCAAGTCCACATATGGTTGGCAATGACCTTGATGTATACTTGGAGCCATTAATTTTGGAGTTGCAACTACTTTGGGAGATTGGAGTCAAAGTTTATGATGCATATAGCAAATAGAACTTCACTATGCGGGCAATGATTTTATGGACCATTAATGATTTCCCAGCATATGGTGACTTATCTAGTTGGAGCACTAAAGGTAAGAAAGATTTGGGATGTCCTTGTTGTAATGTGGAGACTGTATCAAAATGGTTACAGTATGGGAAAAGGCAATGCTATGGTTTCCATCGACATTTTCTTCCAATGAATCATCCATATAGACATGATAGGAAAAATTTTTATGGTGAAAAAGATTTTCGACTTCCACCTAAGCCACTATCTGGAGAAGATATACTGAGGCAATTTGATGGATATGAAAATATCACATTTGGAAAATGAATAAGCGCAAGAGGCTTGGAGATCAAATTCAACCATTACCTCCTGGTTGGAATAAGATAAGCATCTTTTTTCAGCTACCTTATTGGACGTATTTATCTGTTAGACACAATCTGGATGTGATGCACATAGAAAAGAATGTGTGCGAGAATATTTTAAACACATTATTGGGTGATTCTAAGAAAAGTAAAGACAACTTACAAGCTCGTCAAGATATGAATAAAATGCGCATTCGAAGAGATTTATGGCCAGTAGATGCAGGTGACCGCTATTACTTGCCTCCAGCATCTTACACCATGACTAATGCGCAGAAAGATAAGTTCATGTCTGTGTTAGAAAAGTTGAAAGTTCCTGATGGCTATTCTTCTAACATATCTAGGTGTGTTAGCAAATCTAATAGAAAACATGTTGGGCTGAAAAGTCATGATTGCCATGTTCTTATGCATCAACTTCTACCTGTTGCCTTGATACATTGCATAAGCTTAGATGTGTACAAGCCTATTGCTAATTTGTGCTCATTTTTCAACAAGCTTTGCTCTAACATTATTGATGTGGAGGAATTCAAAGAATTGGAACAAGAAATTGATGTCACTCTTTGCCAGTTGGAGAGAATCTTCCCTCCTTCTTTCTTCACCATCATGATGCATTTTCCCATTCATTTAGCTTATGAAGCCAGGCAAGCTGGATCTATACGAACTAGGTGGATGTACCCAATAGAGAGATACTTGAAGAAATTGAAGAAGTATGTAAGAAACAAAGCTAAACCGGGTGGTTGTATTGCTAGTGGCTATTTAGCTGAAGAAAGTTTGACATTTTGTGGTAGGTACTTGCATAATTTTGAGACAAAACTAAACCACACTCCTCATAATGTTGATGGATCTCCAATTAGAGTTGGAGTGTCAAGAAATTTCGACATCCACACTTTCGAACAAGCCCATCGTTATGTCCTTTTCAATAAAGAGGAATTGGATGTTTACAGAAGGTAACATTTAATTACGTCCTAAAATTCTTGCTGATATTTGTATATTTGTTGTACATTAATTTAGACACTTCTTATAAAGTAGTGAACACATGTGTATTCTTCAAGATATGGAACCCAACATTGCCCCACAGACCCTAGAAACAAAACATGCAAAGGAGCTTTCTAAGTGGTTGAAAGAGAATGTAAGTCTGAAACATAAATATTATTGTCACTCTTAATGTTCAAGTTAGTGTAGATTAATATTTTACTTTATTATGAAGGTAATGCAAATGCGAGAGATTAGGCTGAACAGTATTAGCGATGATTTGAGATGGTTATCCCAAGGCCCTTGTGCTGAGGGAATGTCTAATGAAGGATTTTCGGTCAATGGATATCATTTCCATTCAAAGCACATTGAAAGTACATGTACTACACAAAATAGTGGAGTGTATTTGTGTGCTGACACTTCCAGTTATTCAAGTGGTAGATATCGAAATCCTATAAATGCTGAAGTCACGTACTATGAGTACTTAGAGGAGGTTATTGAGCTAACTTATGGTCCAGGAATCAAAGTTCCGTTGTTCAGATGTTCTTGGTATGATGAAAGCACTTCTAACGGGTTACGAATTGATGAATATGGGTTCACACAAATCAACATTTCAAGGAGAGGAATCGTTTATCTTGGCTTCTCAAGCATTGCAATGCTTTTATGTGAAGGATCCTAATGCTGATGATTGGTGCATAGTGCTAAAGCATCCTCCTAAAGATTATTCTGAAGTACCTCTTATTGAAAATTGTTTGACTGGTTTACAATCTGAAGCTATTGATGGTGGTGTAACTAGTGATGTGTCTTGGATGAGGAGTGACACCGAGGGATCTTTTGTTGATAGAACTAAAAAAAGAATGATGGGGCTAATGTTTAGTTCATTAATCTGTCTATTTTGTTTACAAGTCTATAATAATTTACTTGGGGAATATGTTGTATTGCATTTTTTTGGCAAATTGTTACTATATGGCATATTCTTTGGAATTTATTTAGTCTTGTTTCATATACCAGCAAGTAGGACATCATTATTCTTTTTTTGGATATGAAACCAAGGTACTCTACAATTTATATGTTTTTCAAATGCTGAATATTCATATGTTGGTGTCTCATATTCTCCGCAATTTATTTGTTTTTCAAATGTAGCTACTACTTTTGTTACTGACATTTCTGCACAACTTATTTGTTTTTCAAATGTAGCTACTACTTTTGTTACTACAATTTATTTGTTTTTTTTTCTTTTCAGTTGAAGGATGGCAGGAAGAAGATTCACTAGATCTAGTTGTAACAACACACCCAGTCAACCTATTGTTGTCCCTCCATCCACAATTGAAGAAAATTGTGAGGATGAACCTACTCTACTGTCCAACAATATTGAAAATGATGTAACAGATGAAGAAAATGTTGAGGATGAACTAGAGAATAGGAAGTGTGGATGTGGGCCTGCAAGTGAGCAAAGCCTACTTCCTAAGCAAGGGCAGCCACGTCACAAGGTCCAATGGGATGATGAAGGAAATGCTATTGTAGAGAATGGTGCCAAATTGAGTCGTTATTGTCATATGCTAGCAAGGAAATCACACATATGGCATCTAGACTAAAAGTGGAACGAACAACCACAACAAGCTTTTGCAGATAGAAAATCATTTATTGAGGTAATCTTTTTCATAAAAAGACCAACAAATTGTATGATTGTTATATCTAAAGTAATATTTTCTATGTTTTTGTAGAAATACTTCGATTTAGGCAGTCACCCTAATGCATGGAATCACATTGATGAACACATTAGCAGAGGGGTAACAATGTGGAGGGCACGTGTAAAGAAAGATTACTACAAAAAGTACAAGATTGAACCAGAATTGATGATGAAGAAAGTTGAGAAAAATGCTTCCATAGATATGGACCAGTTTAAAAATCTTGTTAAAGAATGGGGAACCGAGAAGTCTAAGGTATAATGGTTTCATATAACTTGCATGTATACCTATCTACTTTTTCTAATTATATGTTTCTTGTGGTTTAGAAAATTTCCGAGATCAACAAGGCAAACAGAGCAAAAAAAAATGATGGATCATACTACAGGATCAAAGCCATAGAGTTGTTATTGGGCAGAAATGGTATTAATAATGGACACTTGTCTTTATTAGTAGGAGTTGAACATATAATAATGGACACTTGTCTTTATGTTATCTATCATGTGTAGGTCAGTGAAGATCAACCCGTTGTGCCTCTTAACAAATTTTTGGAAAAAGTTTACGACAAAAGCCCACAAGTGGTTAGAAAACGGATATTTGCTTTCCTATGATGTCTACAAAGCTACATATGCTTAGATATCTCAATTTAAGCTTTCCATTTATAATGCTTTCTAATTACAGCTTGAAATCTCTCATATTGTGGAAAACCAAGTAGCAAACCAAGAAGAAATAGATCCTAGAAGTGTTGATAATCTAACACGTGATGCTTATTTGCAAGTTTTAAATCCTTCCAAAAAGGCTAGGATCTGAGGTATTGGAATTGGGCACAAAGAGATAGGACATAGGGGAAAAGTTGCCCATTTAAGATATGAAATGCTTCTTGAGGAAAGCAATGCAAAGGATGTATGTTGGATTATAACTAAACTTGAACTATTAGTTACTACTAGTCTATTAGATCGATGTTTGTAATTTTTTTTCTATTTCAGGATAAACTTAAGGAACTTGAAGAAACAGTAAATGGACTGAAGAACTCCGTCTCCCAAATAATGACTTGGTATAATCAATCACAGGTAACTCAGATTCAGTTGTCTATGTCAATGTAATATATAATTTTTTTTTGACATTGTTGATGTATTTGTTATAGGATGGTGGTATTAATGTTGATTGTGCAGCTGAATACCCCAATCAGAATACTACAGGTGTCTTACACATGCAAAGTGGCACAAATAGGCTGGATGTGGGTTCCTTTCACATACAAGACAATACAAGTAATGGTGCAGATGTAGGCATGTTTCCTAGCCAAAATAATTCAAGCGAGGATGGCTTCAGAAGACTTTCTAGACAAAGCAATTCAAGCAATTCAAGGGACAATGGAGTAGGCAGACTTTCCATACAAGGCAATTCATGGGAGAATGGAGTATGCAAGGCTTTCCATACAAGGCAATGGACATCCACGAATCTTTCAGCCACATGTAACTCATAACAGTTATAGATTATTTTCAATATTCATACACATAAGAATATTAACATGTACACCTTATTAAAGGTTGTAGTTGAAAGTTGGTGCCCTTCTTCTGGTAATAATCGACTAAGGCATCCTCAAATGCAGAACACACCAACCACATCTTCATCGGTGTCTTTCACACCAAGAACTCAGCGTTTAAATCAGGTATTCAATACGTGCTTGATTAAACTTCTAGTGATCTGAATTACATGATTTTAAAAAAAACTGAAGGCTTTACATTTTTCATATGTTTAAGATATATTTTAGTATTATATATGTTTTTCCTACCTGTGACATATTTGAACAAAAAAGAGGACTGTATCTGATTATTATAGAACTACATTTTTGTCATATTTTCCTCCTGTAAGTAATTCATTTCAGCTTATCTACATTTTAGCCATATTCTTATTACTTTTCACTGCCTTCTAAGATATTGAAGTTAGCATTTTTTTAGAAAAAAGTGGCTAATGAAACTAAGTACATTCCACTTATATGTACATAATAGTGTTACTGATTTGACTTACAACTGAAATGAGATGTATTTTGTTATTTTATATTAATGTTTGAATGTATGTTGAATTGGTAGACTTCAGAGATTAGATTCATGAACAATGATCGTGATAGATTAGAAAACATCAGCAATGTCATCTTGGTCAAGCCTCAATTCATAATATTTCAGATACAAAGTTTATAGTGACTTTTCTTTAGTCAGTGCTTAAGAAGTTGCACATGTTTAGTCTAAACTTTGAATTAAACCTCTATTTTCTAGACTATCTAAATAACTAATAGTTGAGTAATTAATATAGAGTGGTCGTTCCAGATTTTGCTTAGGAACAGAGTGAATCTTTTGCCTACTTCTGAGTGGACCAACACTCTCTAGGTTATACCTGCTTGTGCACCAACACTCCATGAACTTTAAAGATGGCAGTAATTGTGATGATGAATACTGTTATTGCCTACTATTTCTGCTCCAGATGCCTTCTGCATCCTGCCTTAACCAAAAAAAAGGGAAACCTTTCTGCTCAAGATGTATGCTTCTGGCTTGACTGAGAGCCCTTCTGTCCCCTGCTTTGGAGTCATTTTCTTAAGGGGTTGTTGATATTAATAACCTTGGGAATGGCCACTCTCTGTATGGGCTAACTCTATCTACTTTGTTTTTAACTTTTGGTTTTCCAAGCTGCTCCAAATTTTTGGGAATTGTTCAAAAACATATATTTGTTATTCTTATTATTCTGCGTTGTAATATGGGTCTGAATTGGTTTGTGGCCCTTTCCTTGTTGAGTTCAACTCTAATTATGAATTCGTTTATGTTCATATATATATTATACATGTATGTCTGCATGTATATATCTGTATATATATTGAAGAGTAGGGTTTGCTTGATAGAAAATGTGCCTCCTTGCCTAGGTATATTTCTTTACGAGTATAAATGTTTATTAATAGCAACATATCATCATATTGAATGGGAAAATGAGGGAAAGGGCAATCATGATCATAAAAAAATTTATTGATTTGCTGAGGATGTAATTGAATAGACAATTTATTGAACTGCATAATACCACAGATAATATTTACTAGAATTTCTTTACTGGAATATGTTCGCTTATATAGATTGGAAGATTAGATTCATGTATTATATGAATCAAAGTTTATGTTTATTTTGTAAAATGCTGCATCTGTTTTATCAAATAAACATTCTAATTGTATTTAACTTTAGTATGTAGTATGCATGTGTGATTGGAAATAAGAGTGTGGTTCTGTTGATCTGGAATCTATCTGTAGATTCTATTTTAACTCACGCAGCTTCATCTGTAAGGACTTTTTCCAATTAAAAATTAAGCCTTACCATTAGTGAATAGTGTATCAAAATGTTAATGTACTCTTTTATTGCAACATATTTTTCTTGTGTGCACTTCTCTCACCGAGGCGTAAGCCTCGAAGCGCATTTGGGATAGCCTCACCAAGACGCGTAAGCCTCGAGAGCCTCAAGGCGGGTTTTTTATTACCATGATCATAATTTTAGTTTATGGGTGCATGTTGCTTCTATGTTGGTTCACTTACATTTATCTCTACTTCACACTCACTCTGATTCCTTTTTGTATTTATATTGATAGGGTAGAATTACTTTTAATGATGGATTTCGACGGGCAATGCACCTTGGAGTAGACCAAAACCGAAATATAAGGGTAAGTTATTTGTTGTACTATGATTTATGTATTAACTTTAAATTCTATTAATATAATGATTTGTCATTTTTAGGAGAAGAATATTCAAGTACCTAACCGTATGAGGCATGGCATTGATGAAGAGCACCACACCATTTGAAGGAATATGGAGACATTATAGATCTTAAGAGTTTCTAGCATGATATGTTGATTGTCATCAATCTCAAATTTTAAAACCATATGTACTCTTTATTTATATCAACGTTGTGCACGCAATGTATGGATAATATTTTGCTTCAATAACAAAAATTGGTTTGAGGTGATTTAACATTTTTATGTGTCATTTTGGTGTTGAATCTTCTTATGATGTCATGTGAATTAGTATAAAAATATTGCTTGAGGTTATGTATACAATGTTTTCATTTAAAATTTGATATTCACTATAGTAACAATTAATTAACATTTAATAAATTATTCAATAATCAATAACCAAATCATTTACAGTAGTCCCTCATAAATATATTGATGAAGGTCCAGATTGACAATCAAAATTGCATTGATGACGACCACATAGCCCCTCAAAAATATATTCTCCAGGACCATCAAGTCCCTCAAAATGTATTTATGAGAACTAAATAGTCCCTCAAAAATGTATTTATGAAGGCTAAATAGTCCCTCAAAAATGTATTTATGAAGGCTTAATAGTCCCTCAAAAATGTATTTATGAAGGCTAAATAGTCCCTCAATATAACATTCCTGAGGGTCAATTGGTCTGTGACAATTGTATTCGTGAGGGCCACTGGTATTTGTCATGTGAGTTCTCTTCACAGACCATTTGTGAGGGCCAGACCCTCAACCGTCCCTATTTGTGAGGGCTTGTAGAGAGGGATTTATGACAGGACTCACTCGTGAATAATGGCCCAATTTTGACTAGTGAATCACTAATACTTCTACCTGTAACAAAAGCTCCTTGGTTTGCAAAGGTCAAAAAAGGGAGAACCATTTTCAACCGAGCAGATAGAATTTTTGCAATAATTTTATATTGTACCGAGAAGCCAGAAATGGGCCAAAAATCAGCAAGAGATGATGTAACTTTCTACTTTGGAACAAGAACAAGAAATGAGTGGTTAACATGTCTCACCATATTCCCTCCTTGTAGAAACCAGTCCACATAAGTAAGCAAATCACCTTTAATAATATCCCAAGTCTTCTTGTAAAAGAAAGCGTTAAAACCATCCGACCCCGGTGTCTTATTGCTTCCAATGCTCCAAACTGCATCCTTGACTTCTTGTTCATTTGTCCTTCTAGTAAGAATATTATTATGAGTGCTGGTGAGTTTGAATTTCCAATCAACTTCCTCCTGCTCATCAATATTATCAGGAAAGTCTTTATTGTATAGAGATGTATAGAACCTGATCGCCTGTTCATCAAGATCTTCCTGTTTGTTGACTACCATGCCTTCAGCATTAATGAGTTCAGAAATAATATTACATGCCCCCTCCTTCTCACTGGAGAATGGTATAGCTTTGTGTTTCTATCGCCATCTTCCATCCACTTTTCCTTGCTTCTTTGCCAAACGAATTTTTCCTCTGCCTTCTTTAGATCTTCAAGCATCATTTTTAATTCCATGTCTTTTTCAATAAGAATAGGATTCAATGGATCAGCCAATAATCTTTCTCTAATGTCTTTGCACTCCTTCTTGGTCTCCTTCAGCATCTTTGGTATGTTCACCTTTTCTTCTACCCACTTTTTAATAGCCATCTTGGTATTTGATAGCTTCTTTGCATGGGGTTGCATGTCACCTGGATATTCCAACATTGCTTAATGACATCATCAAACCCTTGACAATCAACCCAGTAGCTTAGAAATCTGAAAGGTCTTCTTTTCTATTTTTTCTCAATAATCTGGATAGCAATAGGAGCTTGATCACTAATATCCGAACCTTCAGCCTTTTACCTGTCCGTTAGGAAATATTTTCAACCATTCATCATTCACCAGAGCTCTATCCAATTTGCTTGCTATCCTGTCACCTGGACCCCTTTTATTGTTCCAGGTAAAGATATCCCATCCAAACATTGGTAACTCAAACAAACATGTGTTATCAATGGCTCGATTGAAAGCATCTACTTCAGCATTAATAGCAAGTCTTATGCCTTTTTTCTCCACCTATAACCGCACTGTATTAAAGTCACCAATGACCATCCAAGGAAGCATAGCCTGTTTAGAAATAGAAACCATGGAATCTCATAGGTCCAATCTTGCTTTGCTATCATTGTGCCCATAAACAATTGTCAACCACATATGCAAGCCTCCATTATTGACACACTCCACTGTAATCTACTGATCAGACATCTGTATCACTGAAATCTGCCATGTGTTAGGCTTCCACGCCACACATACTCTAGCAACCTCACCACAAACAATATTGGACATGTGCTCCCATCCCTGTGGAAAAAGATATTTAATACTATTTTTATTATGTAGATTTATTTTTATCTCCACCAATGCAACCAAAGAATGGCCACTAGCACCAATCCATTCTTTCATTTCTTTCTTCTTGCCTCTGTCACACCCCCCTTAGTATTCCATAGGAACATGGACATTGCTGGATCCTAGATGGGTGATTAGATGCTCTAGAGGGGGGGTGAATAGAGCTGAAAGCACTTAAACAAAACTTATTAAACCTTCAAAATATCTGACAAGATAAGGTTGCTAAATAGGCAATTTGAGTGCAACTAAATCATGCATAGAAAGGATAAGAGAGATTGAACATGCACCAATTAGACAAGCTATTTAGAGTGGTTCCACACTTCAAACTAGAAGTGTGTCAGTCCACTTGCCTAGAGAGGTCAATCTCTAGGACTTCCAACAATTGCACTCTTATATTCACTTATAAGACTTACAATACATGACCAACAAAGGACTTACCTATCCAATACAAAGAGTCCTCAACCTTACCAAGGACTTACCCACTTTGCAAGAGTCTTCGGCCTTCTCCAAGGACTTACCCACTCTTGCACAAGTCTTCGGCCTTGTAGGAATTACCCACTCTTCTTGGATCTTCCGCCTTTGACTTCACCTTCACTCGGAGAAGCTTTCCACCAAGGTCTTACCTACTTGAGCTTGAGTCTTTTGCCTTCTCCAAGGGCTTACCCACTCTAGCTCTAAGTCCTCTGCCTTGATCTTCACCAAGGGACTCATTCCCTTGTTCTTCTTCACCTATCTTGGACAAGAGAGAGAACCTTCATCTTCAAGATAGCAAATGAGAGATGGGAAGATGGTTGAAGTGAGAGCCTCACAAGATATACAAAATAGGACTAGCTCTCTTACAGATTTCCTACTCACTCTAATGGATGTAGCAAGTGATTAAGCTTAGAGAGAGAGAGGAGGTTGTAGGAAGCACTCAACTATAGAATAGGAAACTCACAAGGAGTTTGCAATGAATGCTCTACCTTGGAATGAAGCCCAAGGGGTCCTATTTATAGCTGGGGATGCCTCTTAGCCTTTGGGAACACTTGCGAACAAAAACTAGCCATTTTGTGGCTTGCAACGGATCTATTTTCACTTGTTGCAACTCCACAACGGCTAGTAGCACTTTTCCGTACAGTGCATTCGGTTGAGTTTCTATAAGTGTAACTCGACCGATCAAGTAGCATGCAAACCGATGTTCAAAGGATCGGTCGAGTTTGTCCTGAGGAAACTCGACCGACCATTTCAATAGGAAATGGCCCACTACCCAATTGGTCGAGTTCTGTGAGTGCACAACTCGACCGATGCAATCTTCAGAAAATCAACCAAGGTGGATCGGTCGAGTTTCAGGGTGGTAAACTCGACCGAACAAGTGCCTGTATTTGATTTTCAAAGTTGCATTAAAAGTGCTCTAAAATTCGATCTAAGTGTTCCTGATATTTTTCTAAGCTTAATTACAAGTCATACAATCATTACAAGTGATTTACAACATGACTAATGGATATACATCATATTACAAAAACGTGCACTTGTATGACTTTGAATTGTCTTTTCTCCAATTTGAGATGCGCAAGTTAGGGAAATTGGAGTGTGTCTATACCTAATCTGAAATCACTCAAGTAGAAGCATTAGACACCAATATGTGGAATGGTTAGGCATCATCAAAACACGGGTTTAGTCAATTTAGACGCGAGTCAACATTGACCTAATTGACCTTGAGGTAACATTCTCCCCCTTTTTGAAGATGACAAACCATTCCATAAATGTATTGAAAGCATTTAAGTAAAATCATACCTTCGTATAAACCGAGGGGTTTCAATAGAATGGAGTTCATATGCTCCCCCTCAATTGATGCACATGGAGTTTTCATACTCCCCCTCAATTGATTCTATTTCTCCTGCATGGTTACCTTTCATAACATTTATAGAATACTATGTCTTCTACTCATATATGTTCTACACATATATGTCTTCTCCCCTTTACCTTCTCCCTTTACATGAACATGCTTCTCCTCTTCATGTAAGACATGCCTTCTTCCTCTTTTAAAAGAAGACATACCTTTCTCCCCCTTTGTCATTTCAAAAAGTGGGGTTATGAAGAAATAAGAAACATCACTTGTTAAAGAGAAAAGGATATAACACAAATATATATAAGGAGAGTAGAAGAGCATAGATAGGGGCTTGTCCAAGCATAGAAAGAAAAGCAAGTTAAATCATATACTTGAACAACCAAAAAAATGCAAGATAAGGTGCTGCAGAAAAACAATAAATCGCAATTTTGACCCTCAAGATGATAGAATATGACCAAAAACCATCGGAGCTAATGGCAAGCCATGAGTCTTTCTCAGAAGGTCGTTTCTGCATGAAAAACACTAGTCTTGCACTGAAAACTGAAACTGGAGCAAAAACTGCATAAAATCCATTAATACTCCAATTTCTACATATAATGTAGCTCTATGTGCCCTGCATCACAATGTTATGCAAGCAACTCAAGATAGTAGATATTCAATTCAAAGAACAATCTTGAGCATGTATGAGATAAGGTACACGCATAGCATATAGATGAGAAAAGATACCACCTATTGACAAGGTTAGAACTACATGTATGTGAACTACTAGTAGATGATATCGCAAGTTAGGACTACTAGTAGGATCTAGATCATAGCAAGAGATATCAAAAGATACACAAGATAAAGCAAGCTATGAGTAGATGTAGAGATATATCCAAACAAAGAGATATGCAAATTTAGAAGCATGAGAGGATATAACTCACTAGATATGCATCCTTACCATAAGATGATTACCCCTATGAACCTCAAGGTTGTATCAAAACAAGATATACACCTAGATAGATGTAGCAAGTTAGAGCACAACGGAAGCAATTTAAGACACAACTAAGAGATCCAAAGAGATCCTCATCAAAACATGCAAAACAACTCAAAGCAAGTAATTGCAAGATATAGATATATCAATTTAGAGCAATTAGAGAGATAGAGTTGTATGCAAGATAGGCAATTTAGAACATGGAAATATGTATATATAAAGATACCAAGGGAGTGCCAAAGAATAAGGCTATTGGTTGAGAAAATCTAGTTTAGAGAGAAATTCTCATCCAATAAGCCAATTGTGTATTCTGTGCACAGCGTTATCGGTCGAGTTTTGTGCATGGACAACTCGACCGATGATAGCTGTTGGCAACACCCATTGGTGCCTATTGGTCGAGTTTCAATGGGGAAAACTCGACCGATAGACCATCTGTCAAAGAGCACATATAAATCATAAAATCATATTTAAAGGCATGCTAAAAATACAAACCATATCCAAACATGTCTAAGCAAGTTAGTAATGCACTATAGAAGCATTAGAAATAGTTTTTGAGCAAGAGTGTGAAGAGAATCACAAAATGCCACTTTTGACTCAAAAACCATATGTATAGTGCACACTAACTTGACAAAACAAGTTAGAAATGGTTATAAGCAATAAAACATTTACCTTTTTGATTACCATTACCTTTTCCACTTGTTGTCACCCTCTACACATCTCACCTTTCTTCTTTCATTTGGATTGAGAAGTCAATTTGCAAATTAGTGGCTCAAGTTAATCCATTTTCAAGTACCTACAAGAAGAAAGATGAAATGGTCCCCAATCATGTTTTTGGGTCCGGAGGGATTAGCTTAGCAACCCAAATCCTATTGCTCTTGGGTGCTTTCCTAAAAGGACAACAATTAGAATAATCACCAAAATCTTTGCAATAGTTGCATGTGCCCATAGTCTTGGAACTAGAGGATTCTCCATGGAATATTGGATGTCCTTTATCTTTGTTGTTCCCTTGACTACTATCATACCCTAAACCATGTCTACCAATTTGTTTATTAGTATGGTCTAGGATTTGATTAAGATTCTTTTTACCCACTAAGAATATTTGCAAATAAGATCTCAAACTGTCATTATCATGCTTAAGAGATGCAACAGTCGAAGACAATTGATTAATATTATCTCTAGCATGCAAAAGATCATTTTCTAAGCAAAGAGATTTAGTGGAAAAATAATCTCTATCAATATGAAGAGCAACAACATCATTCTCTCTATTTGTAGAACTAGAACAAGATTCATGCCTATTGATTTTAGCAAGCAAGGAGGCATTTTCTATTTCTAATTCATGCAAAACAAATTCTTTGTCCTTGTTTTCAGATTTAAGAACATCAATGTCATGCATGAGAGAATCAACAATTAAAGTATGCTCTTCATTAGAACTAGGCATGAGAGGTTGAGCTTCTAGAAATTTAATCTTATCAAGCAAACTAACATTTTCAAGTTTAAGAGAGTATACTTGGCTAAGACAATCATTTTTATCATTTAGCAAGCAAGAATTAGCATATTCAAGATCATCTAGTTCTATATGCAAATTATCAACAATTCTAGCAAGCTTTTTCTTTTTCTTTTTAGAAGACTTATAAGAGGCACAAATATCATGAATAATAGAAATTAAAGATTCTTTATCTAAAGAGTCTAGATTTACCTCACTTGAGTCTTCACTTGTTGATGCTAAAAGAGAAAAATGGCATTCTCCTTCATCACTAGAGCTTGAGCTTGATCCTACACATGAATCTTCACATGATCTTGAGTTGGAGGAGCCACTTGAGCTTGAGTGCCATTTCTCCTTCTTATGAAGATGGGTCTTTTTGCCTTGTGGGAAATCTTCCTTGTAGTGACCCTTCTTTCCACATATGAAGCACCAGATGGAGGAGGACTTGCCTTTGTAGAGTCTATCCTTGGAGTACATGGCATCTTCTTTAGCATGAGAGGATAGAGAGACTCGTTCCATGATAGCTTCAATTTGAGCCTTTATTTCAGCCTTCTTCATTCTCTTCAGCTCGTTCTTCTCTTGTCTTTCTACTTCCTCCCTCTTGTAAAGTGTGGCTTCATGTGCTTGTAGATTTCCAATGAGCTCTTCAATAGGAATATCCCTAAGAGACCTTGCTTCTTCAATAGAAGTCACCTTGGATTCCCACCTCTTGGGGAGAGTTCTAAGGATCTTTGAGTTGATCTCTCCACTAGACATAGGATGTCCTAGAACAACAAGACCATTCAAGATGGTGTTTAGCCTTGAGTACATGTTGGCTATGCTCTCCTCCTTTCCCATCTTGAAGTTCTCAAGAAGCCCTTTGAGCATGTAGACTTTGCTTTCCTTCACTTGATCTATCCCTTCATAAGTGATACAAAGCTTTCTCCATACCTCATAGGCCGTCTCACAAGAGGAAATCCGGTTGAACTCGGTGGGGGTCATAGAGGCATATAGGATGCGCATAGCTCTAGCATTCAAGGTTGCTTTCATCAACGTGGCTTCATCCCATTCTTCAATATTTGTCTTTGGTAGAATGTATGGGTTGTTCACCATTTGCCACATCTTGAGACTTGATCCTTGGATGTAGAATTGAAGTCTTCTTCTCCAATAGAGGAAGTTGCTCCCATCAAAGATTGGAAGGCTGGTCGAGAGTCTCCCTCCTAGGTAGTCACCCATCTTCTCCTACTTGTTGAAGTATGCTTGGAGAAGACCCGCTCTGATACCACTTGTTGGATCCTAGATGGGTGATTAGATGCTCTAGAGGGGGGGTGAATAGAGCTGAAAGCACTTAAACAAAACTTATTAAACCTTCAAAATATATGACAAGATAAGGTTGCTAAATAGGCAATTTGAGTGCAACTAAATCATGCATAGCAAGGATAAGAGAGATTCAACATACACCAATTAGACAATCTATTTAGAGTGGTTCCACACTTCAAACTAGAAGTGTGTCAGTCCACTTGCCTAGAGAGGTCAACATCTAGGACTTCCAACAATTGCACTCTTATATTCACTTATAAGACTTACAATACATGACAAACAAAGGACTTACCTATCCAATACAAAGAGTCTTCAACCTTACCAAGGACTTACCCACTTTGCAAGAGTCTTCAGCCTTCTCCAAGGACTTACCCACTCTTGCACAAGTCTTCGGCCTTGTAGGAATTACCCACTCTTCTTGGATCTTCCGCCTTTGACTTCACCTTCACTCAGAGAAGATTTCCACCAAGGTCTTACATACTTGAGCTTGAGTCTTTTGCCTTCTCCAAGGGACTACCCACTCTAGCTCCAAGTCTTCTGCCTTGATCGTCACCAAGGGACTCCTTCCCTTGTTCTTCTTCACCTCTCTTGGACGAGAGAGAACCTTCATCTTCAAGATAGAAAATGAGAGATGGGAAGGTGGTGGAAGTGAGAGCCTCACAAGATATACAAAATAGGACTAGCTCTCTTACAGATTTCCTACTCACTCTAATGGATGTAGCAAGTGATTAAGCTTAGAGAGAGAGAGGAGGTTGTAGGAAGAACTCAACTATAGAATAGGAACCTCACAAGGAGTTTGCAATGAATGCTCTACCTTGGAATGAAGCCCAAGGGGTCCTATTTATAGTTGGGGATGCCTCTTAGCCTTTGGGAACACTTGTGAACGAAAACTAGTCATTTTGTGGCTTGCAACAGATCTATTTTCACTTGTTAAAACTCCATAACGGCTAGTAGCACTCTTCTGCACTTTTCCGTACAGTGCATTTGGTCGAGTTTCTATATGTGTAACTCGACCGATCAAGTATAAGGCAAACAGATGTTCAAAGGATCGGTCGAGTTTGTCCTAAGGAAACTTGACTGACCATTTCAACAGGAAATGGCCCACTGCCCAATCGGTCGAGTTCTGTTAGTGCACAACTCGACCGATGCAATCTTCAGAAAATCAACCAAGGTGGATCGGTCGAGTTTCAGGGTGGTAAACTCGACCGACCAAGTGCATGTAATTGATTTTCAAAGTTGCATTAAAAGTTCTCTAAAATTCGATCTAAGTGTTCCTAATATTTTTCTAAGCTTAATTACAAGTCATACAATCATTACAAGTGATTTACAACATGATTCTAATGGATATACATCATATTACAAAAACGTGCACTTGTATGACTTTGACTTGTCTTTTCTCCAATTTGAGATGCGCAAGTTAGGGAAATTGGGGTGTGTCTATTCCTAATCTGAAATCACTCAAGTAGAAGCATTAGACACCAATGTGGAATGGTTACTCATCATCAAAACACGGGTTTAGTCAATTTAGACGTGAGTCAACATTGACCTAATTGACCTTGAGTCAACAGACATATCAAAGGTTTTCATTTGACCCGGTATGCCTTGGAGGCCCCATCCCAACATTCTTGCTTTTCTCTGTTTGCTCTTGATGCTTGATTGCATTCTCCTCCTCAACATTAGATTCGGATAACACCTCAAAGCTGTTAGTTGTATCAAGAATGGCACTCACCCCTTGTGTTCTCGGTATTCTGGTATTCTTAACCCCCTTCTTTCGTGCACTGGAGACAAATTCTCCTTCCTCACAGTTGGATGCATCACTTACCAGGGTATCAGGATCCAGGTGCATTTTCTTCTTGTTACTGCCCGCAAGTTCTCTTTCAGTAGTCCTTTCTATGCTTCCAATCTACTGGGTACTCAAGCCCCTCTCAACTTTAGTTGTTGTATCTCCCACGTTGATGGTCACCTTCTTTGGCATATCTTGGATAGAACTAGTTGGACCATTCTCCTCCCTCACCTTCCCCACGTAGGGCTCAGTACTGGAAGTCACAACCTCCTTCCTCTTCATAATCTTGGTCTGCCGCCAAACCATATTCTGCTCTGGCACCTTAGCCTGCCCTTCACACTACCCGAAAATGTGGCCAAAGGCCCAACAGTTGCTAGGAGGTATGTGATCATAGTTGATGGTGACGGGAATTGGGTCATGGCCCTAGACGTTAAGCCAGACCATCTTTGGCTTCAACCCATCCACTTACAGTTCGACAAGCACCCGAGCTTCCTCGCCTTCCAAGGATTTTTCGTCAATGTGGAGGGCTCGCCCCACCCCTGCTGCGATTGTGCCAGCTGCTTTCCTCGTCCAAGTCCTTCCAAACGACCTCAACGAAATCCAGGTGGGGATGGTTGCGAATGATTCCTTCCTCAATTCATCACCATGGTTGTAGTGTTTGTCTATCACCACTTTTTGGTCGAACCACCTCAGCCCCATGTCCAAGGCTACTTTCTTGTCTTCCGTTGTCAAAAATCTCACTAGAAATATACTATTCTCTTGTGAGAGAAGATCAAAGGTTCCCTTTAGCTTCCAAGTACGCTTCACCCACGCTTGTAGGTGAGGGAAGTAGGGTATCCTCCCCAACATATAGACCATAATAGTGAATTCCCATAGGTTCTTCATCCTCTCAAACTTTCCGGTGTCCAACTCAATGTGGACCTCATCGCCATCAACCCTAGGTTGCAGAAACATCAGGTCCTCCTTTGTCGAGCTCGTCGGTTGCTTCAAGACGTCGCTCCATGCGATCAGCCTTAGTCTAGAAATGTACCCATCCTCAACGACTGCCGCATCCATTGTGGGTGACGATGCGCCCGTTCCAGTAGCGTTAGGGTTGGACATCATCACTGAGTGTGGGGGGTTCCCGCGAGCAGGGATGATGGGGGGTGGTAGGTTGGGCTATGCGGATGTGTGAGTGGGGTGGAAGCCTGAGGCCCTAGGTGGTTGGAGATCGGGATCGCCCAGTTATGACCAAAGAGACGACGTGGGATATGTGTCTTATATATATATATATATATATATATTTATGTATATATATTTTTCTTTCCAAAGAAGGTAGAAAATTATTTTTTATATTTCCTATTTCCATCGTATGATCTACATAATTCCATAAAAGCAATAACATTTTAGGATGCTAAAATCTTCTTAATCTAGATCATACAATAAAGGATATCATCACTATTTTTTGGAAAATATTTCCCTTGTGGCTTCGAATATTCTCCAAAGTTCAGAGATAAACCATCCTGGTAAGTTTGTTTGACAAGACCATTTAAAAAGTGGCTCATTTGATTATTATGAATGCATAAAACTTTTTACCATACATCTTGATAATTCTAAAAGTTATAATATTGTGGGTTATGATTATCTTTAAACCTTTTTGAGATATTGGGATTCTTATTCATATTCCATTTTTAAATCATGATGATTTTTTAGGTTTTAATCTATGAGAAACATATAATTTTATTTGTGACTGTATATTCACAATTATGAAATATTTTAAGCAACTTGTTGCAATGATATTTTATTCATAGTAATAATTATCATTTCCAATCATAATTGGGATATAATTATGTTTTCTAGGTGTAAACTTTTAGTTATGTCTATTGGTTCTTTGTGGAGGTCTTCCGTTTGTACGATTATTACTTGTATGGAACCTTTGTACAAGTATTTTGAGGTTGTTTATGTAGGAGAGTCAATTTCCATCAAGTCAATACTTGATTTAGTGGTCCACTTAATTTTGAAGCTAACTTTGGAATGATACCCTTTGTGGAATATGCCATTTCTTTTGATACTTATGATACAAATTAAACATGCATTAGTAAAAAATAAAAATGCATATTATCTGGTTAACTATTCTTAGAATTCTAAGCAATCCTAAAATTTTCTAAAAAAAAGTATTTGCTGCCTGTTCACAAATTGATATGTTTCCATCCTATTGTTAACTCGAGTATGGACTCCCTATTTGCTAACAAGTATGGGAAATACCTTGTTTATAAAAGGTGTTCCAATAAAAATATCTTCACTTATATTATGGGCAAGGATGAATGATGTTTTGAATGATTTATTAGAAACACATACATATGCTTTAAAGATTTTACAATTAATAGTAAGCCTATCTTTTGTGGATGAGATAACATGGTGGCTGGTTTTTTTATAATATTCTATGGGTATAAGGTTTTCTTATATGTAGTTAACATCTACTCTAGAATCAAATAAAGTTACTGATCTAAAAGTGAAGTCATTGATACTTATCTCGACTTCTCCTTTCCCTTTTTGTTTTACATATTCTTGAATATTATTTATGAATATTCTCATATTTTATTCTTCACTTTCATTATTATAACTTTTATTGGAGCATTCTACCATCATTGTATTGAATGTATGTTCTTCATCTTCTTCCTTTTCATAGATCTATTTTTGAAGAGTTTCAGTCTTTTCTTTGAGATTTATAGTTTTTTTTAATTACATTTTATTCATATTTTTAATTTTTTAGGGTTATTAACTTGTTTTTAGACTTCTCATGTTCAACTCTAGCCATTATGTGGTCAAATGAGTAGAAGTCATTATCTTCTTATTGTGATTTTTCTTTTTGAACTAAGATTTGGTTTCTCACCAGATTAAAATATTTTACAAGTTGTGCACTTGCTTTTTCTCAAAAATATCATCTATGACTTCAAGAATAAAGTATTTTTCATTATTTATGACATTGACTTCATCTGATGTTATCTCATTATCATAATAATTACAAGAGCATACCCTCTTATGTTCCTCAGATTCAGATGTGTCATTGAGGTTTAATTTGTTAACAAAAGTACCAAGTACTTCTGGTGATATACTTTTTTTAATCTAGCAGTAGATCATTAACTTTTTTTTAAGCTTTTTTTTAAGCACTTATTGTCATAATGTCCTTGTGATCACATGAATAGCACCTTACTTACTTCCTTTTATCTTGTTGATTTGTTAGCTTTCTTTTTCTAAAAAATTTTCTAGTTATTCTTGTGTCCTCCGTATAAATTTTATGTTTTTGAATTTTTTACTTTCTTTGGGTATGTCCATTTCACATACAAACTGATAACAAAATTCTCCTAATTCTTTTTTCTCTATGCTTTTTTGTTTTTTAAATTTTCGATCATTATATTGTGATAGTCTTGTTTGGTTGATTTGTTGTATTATTTCTCCATAGGATATGTGTTCTAAAGGGATAACATTTTTATATGGTTGTATAATTTGCTCTCTTACCTTTACAGCAAACAAAAGAGGTAAACCCAAAATAAACTTTTCTTTTCGAATGACACTATTACAATCTGAAAAGTGGAGGACTTTCAGAGAAAAACATTTTATACCATTGAAATCTGATAAAGCCTTACACCTTGAGCTCATTAGTTGTTCTCTTAATTTTTCTAATTTAGTTCCCATGTGTCCTACAAATTGTTGTATTATACTTACAATGAGTGTGTATAGCGTTTGATAGGGGTTGTCCATTTTCAAATTTTATTTGGGCACCTTGTCCATTTCTTTAGTGGCTTGAAGGATTTCAATTCTTTGATTTTCTTTAAGATAATTTATCGACCATTCTTTTAGTTGACTCATAAAAGATGATATTATCATTTGTACTATTGAGGTTTCTGGGCTACCATGTGCCCAACATGCATTGGTATAAATAAGAATTTGTTGACAATGCTTCTAGTATTTGATATTTAGAAAATCCATCTATATTCCATTTGATAAGAGATTGCTCATTGAACTGACACAATGTAAGACAGGTGTTTCCTTAATTTCAAGATCAACTGGTGTTGGTGTTGAGTAGTAGTTCTTTGTTTTAGAAAATTAGGCAGTTTTATTAAAGATTATTTTCTTAAAGTTCATATCATTTGATTCTATTGGTTCATGTTCATCAAAGGATGTTGAGTCTTCTTCATTTATCATATTAATGGTTGTACTTTGTAGTTTTATTTTATTTAGTCTATTAGTAATTTCATTTGTTAATTCATCAAATTTCTTATCAAATTTGATGGGTGCCTTTTCCCCTAAAGTAATATTTCCATTTATTGTATGAGGAATGACTAGTTGCGTACTTGTATATCAAATTTTTTATACATGTTGGTAGCTTCTCAATTTGTCTCATTTCAAATAGAATCATTTCTGTCATTTCTAATTCTTTACTCATAATTTGAATATTTATGATAGTATATATATATATATATATATATATATATATATATATTAGTTATATATTTTGCTATCTTTATTGGGATAGATTTTACTTTATTTTTCCCAAACATTATGGTTTTAAATGGTGGGTGGATTGATTCAACTTCTTCATATTTGGTAGCATGTTTCCAAGAGTAGGATAATATTTCTAAAACCATAGCTTTGTTATTAGGTAATACCCTTTTAAGATAATCTGACTAATACCATTTCAAGAAATGTTTGTTTTATGCAGTTATTTCATTAGATCATAACTTAACTCTCTTATAGATGATCTTTCATTTTCATTATAGTGTTTAGCAAACCATTTAGCTTTTAATATATTTTCATTGGATAGAAAATCTCTTTTTAGAAGTTATTTATCAATTTTAAAGTTTTCATTATCAATTTCAAAGAGGCATGCTACTCTAGAATCAGATTATGATGGTTCTATTAACTATATTCATAAAGAGGATTCGAGATTCATGTAGGTCTCTTACTTGTACTGCTAAGTCTTTCAACTCTTTCATCATCATTATATAGTTGTGAAGAAGAGCTTGTGTTTATGGTGGACTGCCTAGAATAAGATGGTCTAGAGGAATGGATGTCCTTCTTTCAGAGGGAGAGAAAGATATTTTAAAATCACCATGCATATTTTAAAAAAATGGATTTTGTGTATTCAAAATTTATTTGTGTTGAGTGTTTTGTAGACATAGTTCAAATAGTAGAAGAATTTGAGTTATTAGAAAATTTAGAGATTATCTTATCTGTATTTCAATAGAATGATTCTTACTGGCCCATCAACACTTAAACCATTGAGACAAGGAGGTCTCAGACCTAGGTATTTCAGAAAGGAGAATGAATATGATAGACTCAAAAGGTTTATGAATGAGAGATAGGAATACTCAACCATGGGATCGCTAAGTGGCATATCAACATCTAAATCTAGCCCTGCAAAACCCTCAAAAGCCTTCCATGACTAAAAAGGGTGCAAAATTAGGCTAATGTCTGAACAAGGAGGCCTCTAACCTTAGGGAATCTCCATGGAGGGTGGGATACTATCTACATTCCAAGAAAATGAGAAAGATCAAGCATACCCCAACCTCCCCAAACTTGGATCTGATACCATTCACTACTGAACTATGCATTTTTATGACTTCCTTATTTTAGGAGGAGAATTTTGACAACAGATGGCAAAGAACAATTTAACATGCAGAAGAAAAAGAAGAGTTACTATTGTAGGAACAAGATTAGAGACTTACTTTGTTATGGCATTCAATGTACCGATTTCTTTTCTAGCATTTTAAAGTTGGAATATTCATGCCAACAACTTTGAATAATTTCAAAGTAGTTAAATACTAAAACTTTATTGATGTTGGTAGAATTACATAAGTAGAATATAGGAAACACTCATAATGTACATAATCGTACAATACAAGGAGGGAATATTACAACATCTCAAGTTCTCCAAGGATAGAGCATTTCTCTCTTACTACAAGTTATGTGGAGTGGATAGTGGGAGTTTACAAGGAATAATTATCATAGAATCCTTTGTGTGAAGCTCCTTAGTTTATCTTTCAAGCTTGCCACTTTTCTCTCCACTTCCTCCTCTTTTATAGACTTAGAATGAGGGTGACCTTCTTTTTTTGTCTTCATCTTCAGTAATTTTTCTCCATCATTCTTTGATGTTGCCACTTCATGTCTCCTTTCTTTAAATGTCCTCCCTTCATTAAGAAAGAGCTTTTGGGTTTTAGTGAGCCACACCCATCTTTGTTTTATAATGTCTACTATTTATTTACATTTCACACCTTTTTAGAAAGGTCATTTGGCTCTTCGTGAGACCATTATTCCTTTATAATGTGACTTTATCTCTTAGTGAGACTCATATCATTATACTTTTCTCTTTTAAGAGAGAGTGTCTTTTAGTCATGTCATTTGGTGGCTCTAAAGGGGAGTGAAAACTTTTTATAAGTGAATGTTTTATTCTTCATTCACTTTTTAGTTTCAATAATCACCTCGATAATTTTTATCTTGTCCTTTGTTTTGAGATTCACTGGATGGATTAAGTCCATCTTCTCCCATTATTTTAGATATTTCTTTGAATATCAATAATATTCCATGGTAATATTAGGGTATTGATTCTGCAATTTTGTTATCAATTCTTGTTTTAGTTGTCCAAATGATTTCTTAGAGGTGTGTTGTTCAGAAATTGTTACTAAAATATTTTACCCATGTAACATATACTTATCTTTCCAATATAGTTGGTGGCACTTGATCTAGGACGTCCAATTTCCATTGTATTGTCCATGGTATTCTAGGGGTACTATAGTATTTTAGTACACATAAATCCTCTTCTACTTAGAAATTAGAAAGGGGAATTTTTTCACTAACCTTACTACATAGTATTTCTTTTATTGGTCCAAATACTTGCCAAAATTTATAAAATAAAAAATTCAATAAATCTGTTTAAAATGACCACTTAATGCACCATGAATGGGTTCTTAGCTTATTTTGAATGCAAAGGACATTTTCCCCATTTAGATTGATAATCCAAATAATTGTAATATTGAGGTTGAAAATATCCTTTAAATCTTTTAGGAACATTAGGGTTTCCACTCTTATTCCATTCATACAAAGTCATGATTTTGTGAATGCTTCATTGTCAGAACGATATCTTGTTTCTGTTTTCCTTATAGTGGTAATTTATTTAAACACTTCTAGTTTCTAAGAGTATTTTTTTCACAATAAAGTTGATTTTTCCCTGGGCAAGAATGGATGTGATTATATCCTTCAGGGATATACTTGAAAATGATTTGATTGAGATTAAGGGGTATATCCTCCTTTTCTAGGAGTAAGACTTCTTGGGACCCCTTAGGAAGAACTCAGAACGACTCGAAGTCATTGAGTCATCTTCCAATTCAACATTTTCCTTCTCTCTTCTTTGTTGTTTTTCTAAGGAATGATCATTAGGGGACATGTTCTCCATTATGTTGATTATTTCCATGCAAATATTCTCTCAATAAGAAATAGGTAGGAAATTATTTTTTCCTTTTATAAATTCAATATTGAAATGAAATATATTTAATATTTCTCGCCATCTAGCAAAGATTTCTTTGCAAGACAAATTTTTACATCCTTTTAAAGAACAAATTTTGTTGGTTTATAATCTACTCTTACTAAGAACTTATGATTTAGAAGGACTCCTTGAAATTTTGTAATGGTGAGGAATATGGCTAATATTTCTTAATAGTTGAATAGTTTTTCCCATTTCATTCCAAACTTCTGAGGTGTAGTGGACTAGTTGTTCCTTGTTATCAATTTTTTACTTAAGGATCCATCAATATCCTATGTTTGATGCATTTGTTTCTACTGTTTCAAAGGCCTTTGGGTCAAGAATGTTTAAACATGATAAGCTTTGAACTTTCTTTTATCCTTTGGACAACCTTAGTGTGATTCATTGTCCAACTTGGTGGAAACTTCTGAAGTCTATTAGTAAGGAGCTTTCAATATAGTGCAATATTTTCATATAAGACAGATATATAGTTTAGGCATCCCAAAAATCTTTGAATTTTTTTCTATATATTTCATCTAGAATCTTGTTGGAAAAATCTATAGATCTTACTTTAGGTGATACAGTTCGCTTTTCTATTTAGTATCCTAGGAACTAAATGCTTGTTTTACATAATTTCATCTTCTTTTCAGAAACTACCAACCCATTATATTTTACTACTTGAAATAATGTATTTATATGTTTCCAATGTTGGACACGGTCTTTAGAGAAGATGAGCACATCATCAATATAGACAATGATAAAAGAAGTAAATGGATTCAATATTTCATTCGTTATATTTTGAATTTTAGATGAAGCATTTTTATCGCAAAGGCATAGCATTCCATAGTGACCAAAGGGTATTGTTAAAGTAGTTTTATATCTATCTTTTTCATTTATTTATATTTGCCAATATCCCAATTCATATAAAATTTTGAGAAGATATTAGCTCAATGTATTCTTTTTAGGAGATCATCTTTATTAGGGATAGATTATTTTATCCATTTAAGTTCTTTATTTAGAGGCTTCTAGTTGACGACAAGCCTAGGGGCTCCTCTTTCAATTTTGGATGCATTTTCAACATAGAAAGCAACACAACTCCATGGAAAATAGTTGGCTCTAATTAATCCTTTTATGTCAAATTCTTTAATTATATTTTTATGTATTTATAAGAGTATCTTGTTCATTTGTATGGGTCTGGATTTTGTCAAAATTTTGCTTTAATCAAAATTACTAATGTATGGTAGAGTAACTTCATGTTTATTTCTATGCCAGAATGTTGAAGGTAAGGTGGAGCAGACTTCCATTTTAACTTTTTTTTGAAATTCTCTTATTAATTTCTCAAAACTACTAGTTTGGATTTATCATGAATTAAAGTACTTTCTATTTCAGTACTAAGTTCATAGATGAAATTTTCTTCATATGTTATTAAAGTATTGATTTTTTGCAAGAATGATATTTCATGTTTTCTTTTTAAAATTGAATGTAATATTTTTTCCATTTAGATTAGCTTGTACTCCTTTTGTACTTATTAGAATAGGTAATATTTTATTCAAGAAAGGTTTCCCTATGATTATATCATCAATTATGTTTTTAGCAAGCATAAAAGTTGTCTTTATGGATGTGTCTTTGACACAAACATGTACTTCGGGGATTTTACGATTGATTTGTAATTTGTCATTAGTGCATGAATATACATTGTCTCATTTTTTCAAATATTTAGTTGGTATTAGGCCTTTTCTTATGAAATTTATATCTACTCTAGAATCAAATAAAGCTATTTCATTAAGAGTGAAATCTTGGTTGATTTTTATTTCAACATCTCAGTTCTATTTTCTTTTGATATATTGTTGGATATTGTTTAGGGATTTGCCTTAAGGTATACTTGGTACATTGTTATTTCGGTTTATTGATTTTTCATAATTAATTTTACTTCTTTTAGGTCCTTTATTTCATTCTTGATGATTTCTTGCTCTCTTTTGAAGTCTTTTAGCGTGGATTGTTTTTCTACTGATTCCCTAGTTTTGGATTGATCTAGTTTTTCTTTCATGTTGATTATTTTTTATTTATTTTTATATATTTTTGAAGTTGATTTAGTTTTTAATTATCATTCTTAATAGAATTCCTAGTTTCAAGAATGAAGTATTGTTTTGTTCTAAATACATTTATAAAGTGTTCTTTTTTTTTAAGTTCATTATTTGATAGTTTCATTTTTGTCATTATGCGTCTATATCATGGGGTTATAATATGTTTAGGGCATAATAATTTTTTATAAAAGGAACATAGAGCCATAAAACTTCTATGTATAGGTGTAGTTGTATTTATAAATTTCACAAATTGTCTTTCATATGTCATAGGTTGATGAGGTATATCATAACATAGTTGTGATGTAAACAATGTTAGAGAATAGCTAGTGCTATATTTAAATTCAGATCCATAGAGGGTGTTCACTTTATCAAGCATGTCATTATTTGTTCTAAGTGGTTTTTTCCTTTCTGGTATTTTGAACTAACAAGTTCTTGAGAGGATCTTCAGAAACTATTTTTTTTTGTTTTGATATTAGACTTTTCAGGCATATTCCATGGTGGAACCAAACTTCCAATTTTTTCTTTACCATTGAAAGAAATATATTTTTTTCTATGATATTGCATTTGTGAATTCCATTTTTCTCTTATGTATACTCTTTCTTTTTCATTAAATTTTTGCCAAAATTGCTTTGCTTTGAATTGATTTTTATCTAATAAAAAAATTTCTCTTAGTTTTTCTTTGTCAATAACAAAGTTGTTTTTATTTTCTATTAAAATATGCCTTTTTCAGCTCTACCGATGTCACTAACTCCATCAACACCTTTGAGAGTATTAACTATCGTCATTTTCAAATTTTATCAAGATAACTCTTGGTTTCCTGGTTAGACTATTGTATCAAGGGAACTAAGATTAGCTATAGAGAGATTGAATTATTTCAAATGATAATAAAGTAACTTAACAAAAATAAGATCTTTTAGAGACTTATCCTATTTTTTTTCAGTAACATGATCCCTACTATCCTTTCAATAGCTAAACCATTGTGACAAGGAGGCCTCATACCTAGGTATTTCCTAAACCAAAATGAATATGATAAACTCAAAAGGTGTATGAATGAGTGACAAGAATCATCAACCAAAGGATCACTAATGGCCTCTCAAAAACTAAATCTAGCCCTGCAATACTGTGAAACGCCTTCCACGACTAAAAGGAGTGCAAATTAGGCTACCCCGTGATAAGGAGACCTTGAACCTTAGAAAATATCCACAGAGGGTAGGCTCCTATCTACCTTCCAAGAAAATGAGAAAGATCACACATATCCCAACATCCCAAAACTTGGCTCTGATGTAATTTGGTAGTGGGATATACATCATTTACGCTTTCCTTATTTTAGGATAACTTGTCTAAAACCATAGCTTGATCATTGGGTAATACCTTTTCAAGATATTCAGACTCATACCATTTAAAGAAACATATGTTTTTAGGAACTCGTTTCCTTTGATCATACCATAACTTTCTTATAGACGATCTTTCATTTTCATTATAATATTTAAATAACATTTAGATTTTAAATTATTTTCAATAGATAGAAAACCTCTCTTAAAAGCTCTTTATCAATTGCAATGTTTTCATTATCAATTTCAGAGAGACATGATACTCTAAAATTAGATTCTGATAATTCATATTCATTGTGTTAATAAACATAATACAAGATTCATGTAGGTCTCCTACTTGTAGTGCTAAGTCTTTCAACTCTTTCATCTTCATCATGTAGTTGAGAAGAGGAGATAGCATTCATGGTGAGTTCTCTAGAATAAGATGGTCTAGAGGAAATGGACTTCCTTCTTTTAGAAGGAGAGAAAGACATTTCAACATCAACATTTATATTTTCAAAAATATTTTGGATTTCTGTGTTTTCTCTAGGTACATGGATATTTGCATGTGCCATGATCGAATTTTCCAGAAGTTGTACCTCTTTGCAATTTAAATCTTTGGGGATAACAACTTTATTTTCTATATTTGTTAAGAAGAGGGTTGTTAGACCCACCTCAGGGCATATTAAATATTTAGGATTTATAGTATTCATTTCTTTAAACTAGACTCTATAACATTACACAATATTTTTAGAATTGGCTTCCATGTTGAAAACCATAGTTTAAACATTTGATGTTGAGACCTTTAGAAGGCTGTGATCAGTGAGAGAAATAGGGAATATTGGAAATGCATTAAATTATATGGGTCCATCATCTAGTGTAGACTCTATTAGTCCTAGAAGGGAGTCAGATAATTTTAAATGTCTGCAATCTCTAGGACATAACAAAATCAAACAATTTATGCCTTTTTGAAGTTAAGGCTTTAGCATAGACTTGGACAAGTCCTAAGTGAAGGAAGTTATATTTGAGATTACTTATAATAATGTTTATGTCTTTTTGTGATAGCAATTGTATACATTCTTGTGATGATGTTACTGAAATTGTTCTTGTGATAGTTTTTATATAGTAATATGAAACAAATTTGAATCCTCATTTTGAATATATGTCTTTAATGGGTACTTTAGGCATTTTCTAGTTCTGGATAGATTTCTCGATGTTTCAAAAAAAAAAAATTTTGAGTTTTTTATAGACATAGTTCGAAAGATAGAAGGATTAGATTTATTAGAAAATTTATAGATTATCCTATCCATATTTCAATAGGATTATTCCTAGTGGCTTGTCAATTAGTAAAACTGTCATGACAAGGAGGCCTCGGACCTAGGCATTTCCTAAAGAAGAAGGGAGGAAAAGAGCAATTTCATATGTGGAAGAAGAAGACTAACTATTTGTAGAACAAGATTGAGGACTTACATTGTTATGGAATTCAATGTAAACATTTGTTTTCTAGAATTTTGATGTCAGAATCTTCACTCCAACAACTTCGAATAATTACAAAGTAGTCAAATACTAAAAATCCATTCATAATGGAAGGATAACATAAGTATAAGGTAGGAAACACTTTTTATATAATTGTATAATATAAGGAGGGAAGATAACAACTTCACAAATTCTCTTAAGGATAGAGAATTGTTCTCTCAGTACAAGATATGTGGAGTAGATAGTGGGAGTTTACAAGGAAGGATTCTCACAGGATCCTTCAGAGTGAAGCTCCTTGGTTTCTCCTTCAAGCTTGCCCTTTGCTCTTCACCTCTTCCTCTATAATAGACTTGGAATGAGGGTGGCCTTCTTCTTTCTCATCCTCTTTGTTCAACTCTCTACCGTTCTTTGATATTGTATCTTAATGTCTCCTTTCTTTAAAAGTCCTCCCTTTTTTAGAAAGAGCTTTTGGATTTTAGTGAGTCACATCTAAAATTTTTTTACAATGTCATTTTTTATGCAATGTCATCCCTTCTTTTAGGAAGACACCTTCTCATCCTAGTGAGTTATCCATTCCTTCAGAACGACATTTTTTCATCTTAGTATCCATTCTTTTGGAAAGGAATTTTGGCTTTTAGTGACTCCTTTATTCTTTTATGAAGTATCTTTGTCTATTAGTGATACACAATCTTTTTCTCTTTTTCTTTTAAGATATAGAATATATTAGACATGTCATTTAGTAATTTTCAAAAGAGAGTGATATCTACATGTGTGAATGTTTCTATTCTCCACTCACTTTAACTTTTTACTGACGGTAAATTTTATTTACATTTACCTCTTTCCCTGCTACCCTTGGGTAAATATCCCAAAACAATCATCTTAGTTTTCATAAAATGTTTGAGAGAAATATGAAATCTCAATATCGAATGGATCCATAATTTTTGATATTTCTTGAAACACCATTAATTCAGGTTGTTCTTCCAAAATATTAGAATTTGTGAAAAGGAATTTTTCTCTAAGTTCTAGTTTGAATTGTCCGAACCAAATTTGTTATTTAGGTTCTCATAATCAGATTCAGTATATACATTTCTGTAGGAAATTACTTTCCCTTTAAGGTGGGAGTAATATAATATTTATCCGACTCTTATATATATGTATATATACATATATATATATATATATATATATATATATATATATATATATATCTTCCCAAACAAGTTAGAGAAGTATATATTACCTTTTCTCACTTCCATTATATGATCCACAGAATTCGATAAAAGTAACAAAATTTAGAATGTTAAAATATTATTTTATAGATCTTCGATAAAGGAATATAATCATTATGTTTCTTGGGAAATATTTCCCTTGAGTCTCTGAATATTTTTCAAATTTGAGAAACAAACTAGTTTGGTAACTTTATTTGACAAGATCATTTAATAAACCATGAGTGTGTCATTTGAATATTTTGAATGCATAAAACTTTTTCCCATGCATCTTGATAATCCTAAAAGTTATAATATTGTGTATTATGATTATCATTAAACCTTTTGGGGATATTGGGGTTCTTATTAATACTCCATTCTAAAATCATGATGATTTTTTGGATTTTAAACTCTGAAAAACATATACTTTTATTTGTGTCTTTATTTCCAAAATTATGCAATATTTTTGCACTATTGATTTCAATGAGAATTTTTTTCATAGTAATGATCTTTTTCTATCATAGTATTATGTTTTTTAGGAGAAAAATTTAAATTATGTTATTTAGTTCTTTGTGGAGGTCTTCTTTTTCTAGGATTATTAATTGTATGGAACCTTTGTACAAGAATTTTGATGTTGTTTATGTAGGATAGTCAATTTTCATTAAGTCAATACCTGATTTAGTGGACCTAGTGAATTGTAAACCTACATCTAGAATTATAAACTTTGGCATGGATGATGACATTTCTTTTGATACTTCTACTACAAACTAAACAAGCATTAATAACAAAAAAATATATTATCTAATTATAGTTAATTATTCCAATAATTTAAAGCATTCTTAAATTTTCTAAAAAATGTATCTCTATCCTTTTCATAAATTAGAATATTACCAGCTTATTATTAATACAGGTATGAACTCTCTTTTTTCTAACAAGTATGAGAAGTATCTTGTTTATAAAAGGTTCCAAAAATAATATTTTCACTAATATATAGGGCAAGGATATTTGATGTTTTGAATTATTCATTAGAAACACATACATATGCTTCATTGATTTTATAATTAATATTAAGCCTATCTTTTGTGGTTGAATAAACATGGTGATTGGTTTTTTTCATATTCTATGGGTATAACGCTTTCTTGTATGCAGTTAACATCTTTTGTGGAATCAAACAAAGCAACTACTTTGAAAGTGAAGTCATGGATTCTTATCTCGACTTCTCCTTTCCATTTTTTGTTTTAAATTCAACTTGAATATTATTCAAGAATATTCCCATTTTTTCATTTTGACTTTCATTATTATGCTTTTTATCGGAGCATTATGCCATAATTATATTGAATTTATGCTCTTCAACTTTGTCCTTTTCATAAATCTATTTTTGAAGAGCTTCCACCTTTTTCTTGAGTTTAATAATTTCTTCTTTCATTATATTTTGTTCATATTTTAAATTTTCCAGAATTGTTAACTTCTTTTTAGACTTCTCGTGTTCAATTCTTATCATTATATGGTCAAATAAATAGAATTCATTATTTTCTATTTGTGATTTTTCTTTTTGAACTAAGCTTTGGTCACTCATCATATTAAAATATTTTAGAAGTTGTGCACTTCTTTCTTTTTTTTATCCAAAATAGCATCTATGGTTTTAAAAATAATTTGTTATTCATTAGTTAGGAAAATGACTTCATCTGATGACATCTCATTGTCATTATAATTACTAAAGCATCCCCTCTTATCTTCCTCATATTAAAATGTATCATTCAGGTATAATTCGCTAACAAAGTTTTTAGTTCTTCTGGAGATATATGTTTCAAATCTAGTCGTATCTCATTAACTTTCTTTTTAAGTCTTTTTTTGGGTGTTTTTAAGTCTTTTTGGAAACACTTATTGGCATAATATCCTTGTTGATTACATGAATAGTACCTTGCTTTCTTTCTTTTATCATGTTGATTTGTTGGATTTCATGTTTTAAAGAATTTTCAAGGTTTTCTTGTATCCTCCATATAACTTGTATGTTTCTTGAATTTTTTACTTTCTTTGGGTATGTCCATTTCACATCTGTACTAATAAAAAAATCTTCTAATTCCTTTTTATGTGTGGTTTTTGTTTTTGAAGTTGATATTTTAATTTTTGGTCATTACATAGTTATTGTCATGTTTGGTCGATTCATTGTATTATTTATCCACATAATATGTGTTCTAAAGGCATAATATTTTTATATTCTTATATAATTTGCTCTCTTACCTTTTCAGCAAACAAAGGAGTGAAGCCAGAATTAAACTTTTCTTGAAAATTGAAGAACTTTAGAAAGAAAAATATCTCCATGCCATCGAAAATCTAATGAATTCTTACATCTTAAGTTCATCAGTTGTCTCTTAATTTTTATGATATATTTCATGTATGCCCTATGAATTGTTGTATTATATTTACAATGCACGTGTATATAGAATTTACAAAATTATATTCCATAAGGTATATTGATATAAGTCTTTCTTGCATGCAACTAACACCTGCTCCAAAAACAAATAAAGCAACTACTCTGAAAGTGAATTCATGGATTCTATCTTGACTTCTCCTTTCCATTTTTGTTTTACATATTCTTGAATTTTATAAATGAATATTCCCATATTTTCTTCTTCACATTCATTATTATGATTTTTATCAGTGCACTCTGTCATCATTGTTTTGAATGTATGTTCTTTATCTTCATCCTTTTCATATATCTATTTTTTAAGAGTTTCAATCTTTTCATTGAGTTCTTTTTTCATTACATTTTATTTATATTTTAAATTTACCAAGGTTGCTATCTTGTTTTTAGACTTCTCGTGTTAACTCTTGCCATTTTATGGTCAAATGAGTAGAAGTCATTATCTTGTAATTGTGATTTTTCTTTTCAAACTAAGCTTTGGTGCACATTATATTAAGATATTTTTGAATTCGTGAACTTCTTTCTTTTTAAATCTAAATAGCATCTATGGTTTTAAGAATAAAGTGTTGCTCATTAGTTAGGAAATGGACTTCATCTAATGATATTTCATTTTCATAAATTACAATAGCATCTCCTGATATTTTCCTTAGATTCTTATGTCTCGCTGAGGTTTAATTTGAAAAAAAAAGCATCTAGTTCTTTTGATGATATACTTTTTGAATCTTGTAGTAGCTCATTGACTTTCTTTTTTAAATCTTTTTTAAACACTTATTGGCATAATGTCCCTGTTGATTACATAAATAGTACCTTACTTCCATTCTTTTATCTAACTGATTTGGTGGCTTTCTTTTTCTGAAGAATTTTCTAGGTTTTCTCATATCAATATAACTTGTATGTTTCTTGATTTTTTAATTTCTCTGGGTATGTCCATTTCACATCCAAATTGATAAAATCTCGTAATTCCTTTTCCTTTGTGTTTTTTTGTTTCTTAAGTTGATTTTAAAATTTTTGGTGATTACGTGATAGTCCTATTTGGTTGATTTGTTGTATTATTTCTCCACATGATATGTGAGTAAAGGGATAATATTGTTATATGTTTGTCTAATTTTCTCTCTTACCTTTTCAGCAAACAAAGGAGGGAAGCCAAAAATAAACTTTTCTTTCCAAAAAACACCATTACAATTTGAAAATTGAAGGACTTTAGAAAGAAATAAATCTTCATACCAGTGAAAATCTGATAAAATCTACACCTTAAGTTCATCAGTTGTTCTCTTAATTTTTCCAATATAGTTCTTGTATGCCCTACGAATTGTTGTATTATATTTACAATGAGTGTGTATATAGTGTTTGATAGGGGTTGTCCATTTTCAGATTTTGTTTGGGCACCTTGTTCATTTCTATAGTGGCTTGAAGGATTTCAATTCTTTGATTTTCATTAAGATAATTTATCCACCATCCTTTTAATTGACCCGTAAAAGATGATAACATCATTTGTACTATTGAGGTTTTCAGGTTACTATGTGTCTGACATGCATTGGCATAAATAAGCATTGATGACATGCTTGTAGTATTTAATATTCAAAAAATCCATCTATATTCCATTTGACAAGAGATTTCCAGTCGAACTGACATAATGTAAGACTAGGTGTTTCCTCAATCTAAAGATCAGTTAGTGTTGGTCTTTAGTCGTAAATCTTCATTTTAGAAAATTGGGCAGTTTTACTAAAGCTTATTTTGTTTAAGTTCATATCATTAGATTCTATTGATTCATGTACATTAGAGGATAATGAGTAGCTTATTTTGTACATATGAATGGTGATGTAATATCTTAGGGCATATAATTTTTTAAATTCTATATACAAGCTCTGTTGGATAAATTGGACATTCTGATAAATCCCTTTGTTTCGATGATGACAAACATTTCATTCTTGTTGATCTAACGTGCTACTTGAGTGTTGCAGGAATTAAGTGGATGAAAAAGCTCTAGGGAAACTATACGCTTGAATGATTATAAAAGTCATACAATGTAATCAATTGTAAACTTGTACAAATATATAATGTACAAGTACTTAGATTTCATGTAAATCAAGCGTTAGATCTTCCCTAGCCAATCACCACACTTAGATAGGTCATCTCTTTCAAATAGGATCACATATGCACACTCATACATATACTTAGTGCCTAAATTGAAAGATTGAAACAGGGTCAATCTCGGTCGACCAAACTCCTCGACCGAGACACTCTCGGTCGACAAACTTCTCGACTGAGAATGACCCAAGTAGCCGTTAGACACAGCTGACAAGGTAGTTGACAGTTGCAAATGAACGTTGATCCAGAGAGCCTGTCGGTCGATAAAACTTCGACCGAGTAGGTATCTCGGTCGACAAATTGTCGACCGAGATGGTCTCTGACAGCAACTGCAGAATAAAGCAACTAGCCGTTACTAATGCACCTAACTTATACCTAACGGCTAGTTAAGCACTTAGAAACCCCTAGAAGTTGTCTAGAACGTCCTTAAGCATCCATAGGCCATTCCTATAAATAGGACATGCCTTAGGACACCAAAATACACCCATGCTATACTTGTGCTACATTTGAGAGTGAATACTCATTGGCAATCTGTTTTGAGCAATAGAGCAATTCCTACATTGGCTATTCATTTCCATTGCTCCCATTTCGTGTCCTATAGGCTAGCATCTCCTTACCACAGCACTTACACTTCTACACTCATTGGTTAGGAGATCAATACGCTTGATATAGGAAAATCAAGCCTTGTGCTTAAAAGGATAAGTTGTAATTTCTATTTTCCTTCTTGTTCTTTTTTATTCTTTGTATTCTCCTTGCTACTCCTAGGGTTGGAGGCTGCGGATTGGAGAAGGTTCTTCTCAGAGGAGAAGGTGGACTTCAAGCTACTTCAAGAAGGCTATCGCACGGGAAGCTACTTCAAGAAGGCTATTGCAACGGGAAGCTACTTCAGGAGGAAGGCTGCTTCAAGGTGGTGCAATTACTTCTAGGTGAAGGTTGCTTCAAGGTTAGGCGATTACTTCTAGGTGAAGGCTGCTTGAAGGGTTTAGGGAGAGAATTGTAATCCTTGCGAGGTAATAAAATTAAATTCTTTCCAAATCCCGGTTGGGTAAGCAACCGGGTAGTGGATTGACAACTTTAGTATTTGCTAAAGTTGGAACCACTCTAAATCCTTGTCCCCTTGTCCAATATTCTTGTGGTTGATTGTTTGAGTTCAATAATTGTTAAAATTATCCATAAAACTCTATTCACCCCCCTCTAGTGTTTTATCAATTGGTATCAGAGCAGTCTTCAAGGAACCCTAACAAGGTCTTGAAGAATGGGTGACGGGGTGCTCAACAACCTTAACATTGAAGGGACATTCGTTGCTAGGCCTCCAGTGTTTGATGGAACAAACTACCAATATTGGAAGAGAAGGATGCAGTTTTACTTCCAAGGCATAAATTGGGACTTATGGAGGATGGTGTCAACACCATACGAGCTTCCTCAAATACAGTATGCAGAATGGGATGCAAACACGGTAAAATCGGCTCAAATGAATGCAAAGGCTGTAAGTATTCTATATTGTTCAATTTCAGTAGGAGAATTTAATAGAATATCAAATTGTGAAACAGCCTATGAAATATGGCATAGATTGTCCATAACTTATGAAGGTACGGTTCAAGTTAAGAACTCTAAGATCAGTATGCTTAAACAGAAATTTTAACACTTTCGTATGGACCCGAATGAATCCATTAGTGAAATGTTTGCAAAATTCTCTTCTATTGTTAATGGATTGAATGCCTTAGGAAAAACTGTTCTTGAAGAAGATCAGGTGTCAAAGGTACTTCGATCACTTCCTCCCAAATACAAGCCCAAGGTGACAGCCATTGAAGAAGCCAATGATCTCACTAAACTGAAAATGGAGCAACTCATTGGCAACTTAGAAGCTCATGAGGCAACTCTAGAAGAGGAGGAAAGGAGAGAACGTGAACGTCAACATGGGAAAAAGAATGATATTGCATTCAAAGCATCAACTAAAGACAATCATGACACAAGTGAAGATGATAGTGAAGAAGAAACTCTCATTGTAAATGGTAAGCAATATAAAAGTTTTAAAACTAATAAAACTTCTAGTGTTTCTTCTTCCAGGTGCTTTGAATGTGGTAAGAAGGGGCATATGAAAGGTGATTGTCCAACACTCAAGAAAGGGAAGAAATCATCTCACAAAAAGAAAAAAAAGCATATCGAGCTGCATGGGATGATTCAAGTGATGATAGTGATGATGGAAAATAAGAAGTAGAATGCCTCATTGCTACAACAAATGAAGACGAAGAAGAGGTAAGTCTTTATGATCTACCAAAAGAAGATCTAATTCCTAGTCCTCAAGATACTCATGAGAAATGTATTGAGTGCAAGAAGAAACTTAAGAAATCAAATAAAGATTTAAATGCTAAACTTCTTGCTCTTGTATCCGAAAATGAAAATCTCAAAAAGGAAAATGAAGTTTATGTTCTTAAGTTAAAATCGGTAGAAGCTAATTGCAATCTTCTTTCCTTAGAAAAGTTAAACTTGCAAGCTCAAGTGAATTATCTTCAGAAACAACCTATTCTATGTTCACATTTAGATTATGATGAGGTTGTCAAAGAAAGAAACTCTCTAGTATCCGACTTAGATCAAGCAAAGAAAGATATTGCTAAGTTACAAAGAAATGTAAATGAGTTAAGAGGAAATGACATGCTTGAAAATGTTCTGAAAATTTCCTCTAGTTATAATGGAAGAAGAGGATTAGGATATGATCCAAGGAGAAATAAACCCAAAAGAGTTAAAGCATCTAAGACTAAGATTATATTTGTACCTAGGAACACAATTCCTAGAAAGAGAAATGAAGTTGATGCTATTAGTTGTCATTATTGCATGCGTCTTGGACATTATTCGTTTTCATGCCCATATAAGAAAAAGAATGATGAGTTAGCTTGGATTCCTAAAACATAGTAGATTAAAATTAACTAGTTGAGATTTGACCTAAACTGATTCTTGATATCATAATGTCTTATCTCAACTCAATCAAGTTCTAATTTGCATAATCTCTTTTGCTTGAAATCGATTAAGAGTTCTGAACAGATTCCAGAAACTTGGTCGGTCGAGAATCTGTCGACCGGGTGAACATTCGGTCGAGAAATTGTCGACCGAGCATGTCACTAATTTTCAGACTACTGTAGAATTGCTGAATTCTTTTGAAATTGATCCAAATTGCTATCTACTTGTGATTAATGACTGTACAATACAGTATAAATTATGGAAATCATCCTTGAAAGTTTATATAAGATTCATTTGGTTTAATTCTAAGTAATTTTAGTCAAAAACTAAAAAATTATGCTTAGTTTAAAGGAAATTTCTATTTTATGCTTTTATCATTACATAGGCAAGCAAATGATTCATTGGTGATATATCTCTTAGAAATGCTTGCAAAGAGCACAATGTTATAAAGATTTCTCAATCGGTATCTTTTCATCGTGCTTTCATGTTTTGAGTATCACTTCAACATGCTTTAAAAATTGATATGAATGCTTAATTGGAAATCTGCAATTTATGCCTCTTGGTTGAAATATGATTTGACCAAGGGGCGCTATGGTCGTAGTCAAGGGCGACCTAAAATAAGCTTTGACAAAATGCTTATTTGAACATCATCTTAGTATACTTTTGATAAAGGTCAAAATCAAAATTTAAAATCATTTGTGACCTTAGAAGCATTAAATTGCTTAAATTGTAAGATTAAGGGGGAGCTCATAACAACAAATTGGATTAATTGATTAAGAAGTTTAGAAAAACATTGTAAACATCATTTGAAGCTTGTTACGACCTTAGTATTTTTACTCTTGATTATGAAGAAATCTATGAATTTCATAAAAATGATATATCTTGTACTTAAAGGAACTCTCTAAACAAATCAGGGCTTAACATCCCTTGCATTTGGTTAGAGACATTTTTATGTACTCAAAGATTAAAGGATTCTCATTTCATTTTTAGGGCTTAAACATCCCTTGTAAAATGAGTGAGAAATCAATATAAATGCCATAAGTCTAAGGGAATCTCATGTCATTTCAAGGCTTAACATCCTTTGCAAATGATTGCGAAACATATTGTGGCTAAATTAGACTCAAATGATATTAAATCCATGTTCCTAATAAGATATCTATTTAAGGGGGAGCATAGTACAAAAATAAGGGGGAGAAGAAATATAAAATATTCAACTTGGATATCTTTTTGAAATGACAAAGGGGGAGAAAGAATATAAAATCAAAAATATAAATGAGTTTCATAACATATTGGCCAGCACTCACTTGCAAAACAAGAATGGCTACAAAAGGTAATCTTCAGGTATGAAACTCACATGCTTTATATTTCCTTATTTCATATTTTAGGAAATGTTTGTCATCTTCAAAAAGGGGGAGATTGTTGGATAAATTGGACATTCTGATAAATCCCTTTGTTTCGATGATGACAAACATTTCATTCTTGTTGATCTAACGTGCTACTTGAGTGTTGCAGGAATTAAGTGGATGGCAAAGCTCTAGGGAAACTATATGCTTGAATGATTGTAAAAGTCATAAAATGTAATCAATTGTAAACTTGTACAAATATATAATGTACAAGTACTTAAATTTCATGTAAATCAAGCGTTAGATCTTCCCTAGCCAATCACCACACTTAGATAGGTCATCTCTTTCAAATAGGATCACATATGCACACTCACACATATACTTAGTGCCTAAATTGAAAGATTGAAACAGGGTCAATCTCGGTCGACCAAACTCCTCGACCGAGACACTCTCGGTCGACAAACTTCTCGACCGAGAATGACCCAAGTAGCCGTTAGACACAGCTGACAAGGTAGTTGGCAGTTGCAAATGAACGTTGATCCAGAGAGCCTGTCGGTCGACAAAACTTCGACCGAGTAGGTATCTCGGTCGACAAATTGTCGACCGAGATGGTCTCTGACAGCAACTGCAGAATAAAGCAACTAGCCGTTACTAATGCACCTAACTTATACCTAACGGCTAGTTAAGCACTTAGAAACCCCTAGAAGTTGTCTAGAACATCCTTAAGCATCCATAGGCCATTCCTATAAATAGGACATGCCTTAGGACACCAAAATACACCCATGCTATACTTGTGCTACATTTGAGAGTGAATACTCATTGGCAATCTGTTTTGAGCAATAGAGCAATTCCTACATTGGCTATTCATTTCCATTGCTCCCATTTCGTGTCCTATAGGCTAGCATCTCCTTACCAAAGCACTTACACTTCTACACTCATTGGTTAGGAGATCAATACGCTTGATATAGGCAAATCAAGCCTTGTGCTTAAAAGGATAAGTTGTAATTTCTATTTTCCTTCTTGTTCTTTTTTATTCTTTGTATTCTCCTTGCTACTCCTAGGGTTGGAGGCTGCGGATTGGAGAAGGTTCTTCTCGGAGGAGAAGGTGGACTTCAAGCTACTTCAAGAAGGCTATCGCACGGGAAGCTACTTCAAGAAGGCTATTGCAACGGGAAGCTACTTCAGGAGGAAGGTTGCTTCAAGGTGGTGCAATTACTTCTAAGTGAAGGCTGCTTCAAGGTTGGGCGATTACTTCTAGGTGAAGGCTGCTTGAAGGGTTTAGGGAGAGAATTGTAATTTTATGTAAAGTCCTTGCGAGGTAATAAAATTAAATTCTTTCCAAATCTCGGTTGGGTAAGCAACCGGGTAGTGGACTGACAACTTTAGTATTTGCTAAAGTTGGAACCACTCTAAATCCTTGTCCCCTTGTCCAATATTCTTGTGGTTGATTGTTTGAGTTCAATAATTGTTAAAATTATCCATAAAACTCTATTCACCCCCCCTCTAGTGTTTTTTCAAGCTCATCGTAAATATAATACAACAATTTGTAGAGGCATACAGGAACTATATTAGAAAAAATATGAGAACAACTGATGAGCTTAAGGTGTAAAACTTTGTCAGATTTTTGATGGTGTACAGATTTTTTCCTTCTAAAGTCCTTCAATTTTTAGATTGTACTAGTGTCATTTGGAAAGAAAAATTTATGTCCAGTTTTCCTCCTTTGTTTACTGAAAAGGTAAGAGAGAAAATTTGATAAGTATATTACAATATTATCCTTTTAAAACACATATCATATGGAGATATAATCCAACAAATCAACCAAATAGGACTATTACTATGTAATGGCCTAAAATTTAAAGAAAAACTTACAAAACAAAATATCACAGATAAAAATGAAGTAGAGGATTTTGGTTATCAGTTTGGATTTGAAATGGACATACCCAAAAAAACTAAAAAAATTAAGAAAAATAAAAGTTATACGGGGGATACAAGAAAATATAGAAAATTCTTCAGAAAAGAAAACCAGCAAATTAACAAGATCAAAGAATTATGTAATCAACAAGGACATTATGCTGATGACTATTTCAAAAAAGACTTAAAAATAAAGTTTTTTTGGTCGGTCTAAAAAGTGTGTTACTATAACCAAAAACTTTAGGTACATTTTCACCCCTAAAAAGAAAAGCTAAGCCTTGATACACCAAACAAATGGGTATCAAAGTTACAAAACGTAAACGCCACTCATGGACACTGAATAGGAAAGACTACACCCAATCCACCACAAACCCAATGAGACATGACTTCAGAGAGGTCATGTCCTCAATGACATTGAGCACACCCACAAAGTAAGAAGACACAGACTCCACCAGCATCATGCCTCGAGAAGTAACTGGAGAAAAATACTAAATCCCCCTGCAAGTGTCCATGGTTGAGAAACTCACTCTAGAATTGAGTACAATCCTAGCAAAAAAAACACCTAAGAAACCCACAGTAGAGCATAACTTAAGCAATCCACTCCAAGCTTTGAACAAGAGCAAGGAGACTTCAGAAGGATATCAAATTCAGACCCCCTTAACTGCATCAACAAACACCCACAAATTGTGACTGAGATCTAATCAGAACACCTTCCTTCATCCCAATCCACCTGGGTCTTAGCAACAGAGGAGGCTTTGAAATGTAGCACGATGGAAAGGATTCGTCTAGTTCCATCCATCTAGGAGGAGTCTCCCACCTCTCCTCCATTTTCCTTGGGTTTCTTCTTCTTCTTCTTCTTCTGTCTCAGGCTACCATTCACCTTGAAAACCTTCAAGAGGTCTGGTTCCAGGTCACACGAGCAGCAAGACTCTTCATCGGATTCATGGATCACTGTCTTGGCGTACTCCAGGTAGAGTGGAATATGTCCCCACACGAAGCTCTTATTTTCACAGAAGCACTTCATCGAACACCTAGAGGGTGATCAAAATGCTCAGCTATAGAGAAAACACATGCAACAGGGGGATAGTGGAATCTACCCCCTACCACCATAGTGTTGTTGACAATGACCCCGTGGAGGGAACCGGCATCGCTGACTGTCGGCTTGGTCCCAAAACTGACACGCCCAAATCTAAAGAAGAGGGCCTAACATCGTGGTTGAGGAGGGAGGTATCATCGTCAGGAGACACTGGATCGTAAACTCTAGCCTGGAGCATAAACTCTAGCCTGATGCGTCATTGCGAGACACTTAAAAATAAAGTTAATGAGCTACTACTAGATTCAAAAGTATATCACCAGAAGAACTAGATACATTTTTTAGAAAATTAAACCTCAATGAGATATCTGAATCTGAGGAAGATAAGAGGGGATTCTCTTGTAATTATTATGACAATGAGATATCATCAGATAAAGTCAATGTCCTAACTAATGAACAATACTTAATTCTTGAAACCATAGATGTTATGTTAGATAAAAATAAGTGTAGTTGCACAAATTTTAAAATATCTTAATATGATGAGCGACCAAAGCTTAGTTCCAAAAGAAAAATTTCAATTAGAAGATAAGAACTTCTACTCATTTAACCATATAATGGCAAGAGTTGAACACGAGAAGTCTAAAATCAAGTTAACAACCTTGGAAATGTTAAGATATGAACAAAATATAACAAAAAAATCATTGAACTCAAAGAAAAGATTGAAACTCTTCAAAAATAGATAGGTGAGAAGGACAAATATGAAGAGCATACATTCAATACAATGATGGAGGAGTGCTCTGATAAAATCATAATAATGAAAGTGAAGAAGAAAATATGGGAATATTCATAAATAATATTCAAGAATATGTGAAATGAAATTGGAAAGGAGAAGCTGACATAAGAATCCATGACTTCACTTTTAGAGCAGTTGCTTTATTTGATTCTAGAGCAGATGTTAACTGCATACAAATAAGCCTTCACGCATAGAATATTATGAAAAAAAATAACGAACATGCTAATTCGGCCACTAAAGATAGGCTTAATATTAATTATAAAATATCTAAAGCATATGTATGTGTTTCCAATGAATCATTCAAAACATCATTCGTCCTTGCCCAAAATATTATTCAAGATATTATTGTTGGAACACCTTTTATAAACAAGCTACTTCCCATACTTATTACCAAAAAGGGAGTCCATACTCGAGTTAATAATTGGCAGGTGACATTCCAATTTATGAAAAGGTTAGAGATACATTTTTTTAGAAAAATCTAAGATTGCCTTACATTCTAAGATAATATGTTTTTTTTTATTTGTTACTAATTCATGCTTAGTTTGTAGAAGAAGTATCAAAAGAAATGTTATCATCCACGTCAAAGTGTATCATTCCTTATGTAGGTTCATAATTAAGTGAACCCGCTAAATTAGGTATTGTCTTGATGGAAATTGAGTCTCCTACACAAAAAACCTCAAAATTCGTGCACAAAGGTTCCATCCAAGTAATAATCCTAGAAAAGGAAGACCTCCAAAAAGAACCAACAGAAATAATTAAAAAAATCTACCTAAAAAATATAATTATATCCCGACTATGATAGAAAAAGAACATTATTACTATAAAAAAAATCTCACTTAAACAAATTGAGCAAAAGTATTTCACAATTTTGGAAATAAAGCCACAAATAAAAATATGTGTTTCGCATAGATTAATTTCCAAAAGATCATCATGATTTTAGAATGGAAAATTAATAAGAATCCCAATATCTCAAAAAAATAAAGATAAGTATAATCCACAATATTATAACTTTTGGAATTAGCAAGACGCATGGGAAAAAGTTTTATGCATTCAAAATACTCAAATGAGCCACTCATGGCTTATTAAATGGTCTTGTCAAACAAACTCACACTGCTTATCTCTAAATTTTGGAGAATATTCAGAGCCTCAAGGGAAATATTTCCCAAGAAACTTAGTGATTGTAATCCTTTATTCGAAGATATAGATAAAGAAGATTTTGACATCCTAAAATGTCGTAAATTTTATTGAGTTTTGTGTACCATACAATGGAAATGGGAAAAGGTAACATACTTTTCTACCTTATTTGGGAGGACAGATATATATAAAATGGTGGGATAAGTAATATTACTCCCACCTTAAAAGGAAAAAATAATTCATATAGAAATATCAATTTGATCCAACTATCAAGAACCTAAACAACAATTTTCACTTAGACAGTTAAAACTAGAACTTCGAGAAAGATTCCTTCTCACAAATCCTAATATTCCAGAGGAACAACTCCAATTAATGGTGTTTCAAGATGTATTTAAATTATGGATCCAGTTGATACTGAGATTTTAGAATGCTTTGAAATGTTTTGTAAAAATGAAGATGATTTTTTTGGGATATTTACCCTAGGGTTATTGTAAAAGAGGTAAATGCAAATAATATTATCTTTCAGTAAATAGGTTAAAGTGAATAAATAATGGAAACATTCACTCATGTAAATATCACTCTCTTGAAAATTACGAAGTGGCATGACAAATAGATTTTGTCTCTTAAAAGAAAAAGAGAAAGATATATGTAATGACCCCATCCCCTTGTTATCCCATATTCGGTAGACTGAGAGGGCAAGGTCCATTACCATATATGCAGGATCGGGCTTTATCAAATAACCAAAAATAATTAATAGATTTCACTAAATCAAAATGAGTTTGGTAAAAAGATAATATCTCCTCAAGGGAGTGTACATGGAATGTAAATATAATAATTACAATCGAAATAAATTATGTCAAACTATACCCTCCAAAGAATTACCTTAAAACTTTTTGTTCAGTGCCTTCTTCTCTGGATGTCCATTTTCCATAATATTTGAAGGATTTCACCAAATAACCAAAAACAATGTAACAAGTTACATTGGCATGTGGGGAAACAAAATATTCACATTTAAGTGTAACAACATAATCATAGCAATTATTGTTACAGAACCAAAATTAACATTTTCATCATAACTTCTCAACACATTTTTGCTCAACCTCGGGGATACCCTTCCTAGGGTCTTGTCCCTACAGTGGACGTTAGGCCACTTTCTCAATCTAGAGCTAGGTGCCATGTTGGTCTTCCTAATCTAGGGACTGGCCTCAGTTGACATTCCCAATATGGGCCCTGGTCCAACCTTCCCTATCTAGGACCTGGTCATAGTCATCGTAATGACTCTTTCTATTCTCAAACTTTCATAGTTAATATGAGGGGTTTGATCCAGTTATAAGCATATAATGTGATATCCATAGTGACTTTATAGATTGTTGGAAACAAATAGCAAGCAAGTATTTATTTTCATATCCATTCAGAAAAACTCCTCGAAATCCACAGAAGTCAATTAAGTTGATTAATCTCGGGTGTAACCACATACGTTTCCATAAGTAACTTGATGTCCAAGAAAAAAGGTAATAAAAGCAACTAATCAATAAATTATCCTAAAATTAAAATATAACACCCATGTATTATTATTTTATCTAAAATCTAACATTAAGACTGACTTGGGTTCCAAGTTTGGGATTTTGGGTCAACTTAGGGTTTCATTAGGCTTTTGGCTTCCCAACCCATAATTATCACTTTTCATGCTCTTTCGAATTACAAGCCCTATATTATCATCATATGCATTTTCAACTCAAAAGAACCCTAATTCATCAATTTATGGATTGTTAATCTCAAATTAGATCCCAGTTATCCTATTTATCCAAAAAGAACAATCTTTGATTATTAAGATCAAGTGAACATATTAAGATCATCAAAACCTAGAAATTAGGGATTTATATGTTAACCACTTAAAGATAAAAACTTTGGGTACTTTTTGAAATAGAGACAAAATTAGGTCTTTATCATATTTTATTACATTCCTTATATCTTTCTAAGCAAGATTAATATAGTATATGTCATCATTCGATCTCCAATGATTTATTATTATTTTTACAAATTTATTTTATTTTGGCCAATTCCAAGCTTCCACCTAGGCATCGCACCCTGGTCCCCACCTTGCCAAGTTAGCTAGATTGAGCCAATCAACTCACAATGACTAGTCTTGGTGTGCTTGTGTGGACCTTCATTGATCAGGAAAAATAGAAGGAAAAAGGATCAAAGGGTCCTTACCTGTACTAAAGAGGTGTGAGAGAAAATTGCTCTTTTCCCCTTTATCATCTTGTACCTCTCTCTAGCTTGCAAGTTGATTGGGTGAGTTAACTTGATGGTTGAGTCTAGGATTCAAACCTCCTCAAAGATTCACAAAGCTACCCGATCATTCATCATGCTCTCACAAACTTGTTGAGGGCTCTGATTGTCTAGAAGGTGGACAGAGTCGAGTGGACAATAGAGGAGTATCTTCAGCAAAGTCCAAGGATGATAGGGGTAAAGGTCAAGTCTGGGAGGACATTTAGAGGTAGGGAGAGAGTCTCGAAGTCAAGATGAGACTCATGAACCAAACAGTGGCTTCATAGGACGATCGTAGGCCTCTATTTATACTAGACTATGGCGTTTCAATTGTTCTTCAAATTGTGAAATGGTCAAAACCTCAATTGCCTTCAAAAGGGGGTGAAACCTAGGGTAGGTCAATTTGCAATAGCATCATGAATCTATTAGAAGGATTTCTAGTTTTGCACTTAACTATATGGAGAGAAAATCGATTAGGAAGTGTCCATGTAATGGTCTTATTTCATTTTCCTATTCGATGTAGGTGCCGACACAGCCACTGTTGGATCTCAGATCCAACTACTCTCATGTCACGTGCATGAATAAAGTGGTCAGATTATTTTTTATTTTCTATTAAATAAACCATTAAAATTAATTCATATCCTTTTTACGATCAACACTTTAGGGAAACTAGTAAATTCAATAACAATCTCCATTAATCCTTTTAATCCCAATTTTTGAGGGAAAGTCTTTAACGTCTTTATCTAACTGTGGGCAAGGATTGAGAGAAAAACTCAAAACAAAAAGATAATTTTGTTAATATCCAATTCTTCCTCTTATTAGGAACTTTTAGGCATTTAAAATAACCCTTTTCTCTTTCTATCTTTTCTATATTCTTTATTTCAATAACTTTTTCTTGTTAGGAACCATGTAAAACTGAAATATAACAATTAGTGGTCATCCAAACTATTTTCTAGAAAAATTCACATAATTTTATAAGTATATTATTTATTATCAATCTTCTTTTGCCTTTTTATTAATATTGTATTTTCTTCTCTTCCTTTTCCTTTATATCAATTATTGGACAATAGAATTAGTAGACAACAAGAAATCCACAATAAAGGGAATTTTGCAAAAGAAAGTTATACTTTTAAAACAACGCACACAAATTTCCAATATATCCTTTTTATTGAAATATTTTCATTTCAACTAAGCAAAAATACAAGTGAAAACCAAGATATAACATCCTTCCCCTATTATAGGAATTTTGTCCCCAAAATTTGACTACTCATACAAACAATTAGGATGAGACTTTTCCATGTTCGACTTTAGTTCCCATGTTGATTCGTCCTATCTATAGTTCTTCCAAAGAACCTTTACCATCTCTATCTTTTTATTCCTTAGCTCTTTGACCTTGTTATCTAATATTATCATATGTGACATAGGGTATGTCATCCTCCCTTGGAGTTTAATAGGCCAAATACTCATCACATGGTTAGAATTTTTCACATAGCACTTCAGATTGGACACATGAAAACACATCATGCATCCTATATATTGTGGGGGTAAGGCTAAACAATAAGCATATTCACCAATCCGTTCTAGGATTTCAAACAGACCCATGTATCCGAGACTCAATTTTACTCTATTCTTATCTATTACTCGGAGGGGTCAAATTATGAAAAACACATAGTCACCTACAGGTTGACTTCTATCAATGTTGGGCTCTCTTTAGCCTCTGATTGATCAAATTGACTTTGTCAGTATACCAATGTAGTTCCTCTGACCTCAGCAAGATCCACTCACTAACATCATCCCAGTGAATCGGAGACCGACATAGCCTCCCATAAAGAGCTTCACACAGATGCATCCTGATACTAGCTTGGTAGATATTATTATAGGAAAATGCAGCATATAAAAATTATTTCTCCCATGATCCACCCCATCAAGCACAAATGCTCTCAAAAGTTCTTGTAATGTCTAGATTGTTCTTTCTAATTGTACATTAGCTTGGGGGTGATAGTTTGCTTTGAATTTCAACCTTGTACCAAGTTTTTCATGCACTTGCTTCCATGACTTTGAAGTGAACTTAGGGTCAGGATTAGAGATAATCCAACTTGGAAAACCATGCAAACAAACTATCTCTCCAACATATAGTTCAGTTAGGTCTGACACCTTGGAAGTTATCTTTAGGGCAAGGAAGTGTGTCGAGATGGTTAGGCGGTCCAGTACCACCCATATTGCATCATGACCTTTTTGTCTTGGGGAAACTCACCACAAAATCCATAGTGATCTAGTCCCATTTCCACTTAGGAATCTCAATTGATTGTGCTAATCTATTCGGTCATTGGTGTTCAACCTTCACCATTTAACATGTGAGACAACTAGCTGCCTAAGAAGCTGTCTTTTTCCATTCCTAACCATCAAAGGTGTTATTGCAAGTCCTTAAACATCTTTTTGGTGACAGAGTGCACAATAAACTTAGACTAATGAACTTCTAAGTCCTTGACGGTGAACCCTCAGGGACCCAAATATGATTATTATTTCATATTCATCCACTCCCACTAAGAGATATGTCCAAGGCTATTCCAACAAACCTTTCATTCATTCTCACTTGGCTTGTCTGACTGGGCTTCTACAAGCTCAATCAATAGGTCAAACTTGATTCGTATTTACTTGATACCTTGACACATAGTTAGATAGTTACTCTTGTGTTGTTCAACATATTAATTCTTACATCTATAGATATCGAATTCTAATTTTAATTATATTCTCATTTGAAATTTTAATGTGGCAGTTTTGTTGTATACCTAGATTTTTAAAACAATTATACAATATTCTCTCATAGGGGTGAGGTAACACCTCAAACTGTTGATTATTCTAAGTATTCATTTCTCATATTATTTCCATTTTTATTGCATGTGTCTATCCCATTTTTCACACTAAAAAAAGGTGAAATAAGCATTTGGTCGTAGTCCAAATACAAAGCTCATCCCATTCCAAGAGTAGTGAGTGTGCATTCACACATTATCTTTTAATTTTACTTTTAGGATGAAACATTCTCCACATGACTTGAAACCATAAATACCACCATTCCCTTAATTCTATGTACACATACATGAAAAGATTTTCTCATAACCTTTGAATCTTAAGCATAAATCATTTTTAATATTCTTATTCAAACATTATCACATGTATTCCTATATGCATCTCATGTCTCATTAGCCTTAGTCATTCCCTCAAGATCCCTAGGACATAGGTACCTTTAGAGTGATCTCCTCTTGTCCCCCAAGGGTCTTATGCACTTAACACATGATCATTATCCATCCTCATAAATTTTATGTACCTTTAGTCATCCTATAAGATTTTAGGGTTGACTCATCGCCCTACCCTTCCCCAAGGTTTCATTGAGACGTCATAACTTTATTATATTTTACTTGAGGTTCCTCTAATAAAAAACCAAGCACACCATATCCTTTAAGATTCCTTCACCCTATTTTCCCTCATCTCTTAGGGAACACATATCTTAGTTTTTGTCCCTTCCATTGGGCTCATGGAAACCTTCTTTGTCCCATCATGTCAGTGACTACCATAGTGACTTTCCTCATGTCACTTAGAGATGGCTTACATGGGTTCAAAGAATCATGCTCAATATAAGCACTTACATCTTGTATTCACTTAATGTCTAGTATTTAAGTGACTTTTAAGGTTATCTCAAATCTTAAACCAATTTGTGAACTCATCCTTCTAGGAAAGGTCCTATCCCAGGATAAGACAAAACTAACACTTGGTAATATCAAGGATCACAAAAAATGCCTGAGCTAAAGTTTATATCATTACAAGAGAACATGTCCTTTAGGCATATATATACTTTGGAGTTATATTATTATAACATGTGAGTTACCATTCGAGACTTGGCATAGCATCAAATGCATCACTTCTAGTTTAATTACACAAGAACTGATGCATTATGTTCAACATGCTTAGAATTATATTACTTCATTAAGCCATATGTTTTCTATTACAAGGTTTACTAAAAATTCTAGCGATGTCCACCTTGCATAAGTCAATCTGCATCATCCTGAGCTTCCTTATCATAAGTGGTGAAGACTCAGACCTTTTGGCATTCTTCAACAACTGGGACTACCTCTTGTGGTGTTGTAGACATTGGATGAGTTGCTACTGAACTTGGACCTCGAGGGTCAAGAAGAGGATAGTCAGCCCAAATATATCCTTTTTTCTGACAATGGTAGAAAACTTTTATCTCATAGTGTCATTTGCTGAGGTGCTTCTGTCCATAGGTGCGGTAGGTGGGTTTGGTATTCTTGCAATGGGGTTTGCATTTCATCCATTCCTATGATTACATCCTTGCAATCTTCCATTACCATTCCTTGGGGCATAAGTTCCTTTTCCAAACCCTTGATATCCTTAGGTAGGTTGTGATCAGGCATAACATTGTTCTCCTTGTCCAGGGCAAACTTGAGGGTCTCATTGAAGTTGGGAAGTTTGTTAGATATTACATGGGGCCTTATCCAGGGATGCAAGCATTCTACACAATCTTCTACTTGTCTCTCTTTGGTCAACATGTAGTCAAAGCGCCCCAAGAGGCAGAACTTCTGAGCACATTATGCCATGATCATGTTACTTTGATACTGGAGCATAATATGCTTTCCTCTCCCCTTCTAGGTGAATCTCATAGAGAAGATGGTACATAAGTCCATCTAGGTCATCGTTTGTATTCTCAGGTCTTGGTTGGCGATGAAATTCTCCCACCAAAGATTTTTTTCCCTCGAGTAGGTGAGCAACAAATAGAACCTCCATGTTGGGTTGCACCTCCTAAATGTGGAAACCATTCTCCATAGAAAGAAACTAGGTTTCTTCCTTATCAACTACCTCATAGTTGTTTTCACCCCAAAACTTCTCTATATCCAACTTGACAAAATTGAGGACGGTGGCTCCAAGACAAGGGCGGACATGTAGGGGTTCACCATTGTTGTTTTGGCAACATATGTGAGTGCAAGGGCACTAACAGACTCATTGAGCTCCTTCTGCTGCTCGAGGTCATCCTTGGGCTTTCTTCAATCATAGGCTTGCACCTAGAGTCAGGATTATCTTCTAGGTTCAAGATGTCAAAGGGGGGACTATGGGTTCAAAACCTTCCGCAATAGTGGCCCCCTCTTGCCACCTCCACTTCTTGGAAGTCTCCACTTCCATCATCCCCCTGAGGACATTCTCTTACAGTAGGAGGGCCTTCCTTCATGGTAATCAAGGATGACAATGGTCTTGGTGTGGGCCATTCTGTTTACATGAATTAACTTTATTAACTCGGTTTCAAACATAGGGTATTCAAGCATCATAATAAGTATGTTCAAACATCATGTTCACATGCATTTTATTATTTGGTGGAGTATGCCTTAATCCCAAATATTCATACCCCTAGTACTCAGAAAGGGATAAAGAGAGTAGTTGCAGGCACCTAGGGTTTAGTGCGTGAAGGGGGTTGAGAGGTGATGAAAGTATATGATAAATCCTAGAGGTATTTTATTTTGAATGAAATCCTCTGACTTTGTCCATGCTAGATGCACGTGTCCGGGAGTCCTCCTAAGATGACTAGTGGTGTGGAGGAAAATCTGGCCACCCCTTAGATCGTGGTCCTTTCTAGACACCATTATATTTGGCAAACACTCTAATAATTCTCTTGGGCTCTATCTAACTCTTAAAATATAATAATTATTAAAGGTTATGTAGTAAACTAGGCTCAAATACCAAATGTAATGAGCCCCTCCCCCTATTATCCCATATGTAGGCGGACTGAGAGGTCAAGGGCCATTACCATATATATAAGATCATGTTTATCAAATAACCAGAAAATATTAAAAAAAATCACTAAATTAAAATGAGTTTGGTAACAAGATAATCCCTCCTCAAGAAAATTCAAGGAATATAAATCTAATGGCTACAACCAAAATAAATTCTATCTAACGATATTCTCCAAAATTACATTAAATCATTTCGTTTGGTGCCTTCTTCTTGGGATGTCCATTTTTCACCATACTTGCATGATATTAGCAGAGTACCCTAAAATGTCCTGAATTTAAAAACACAGTCTATATAACAAGTTATACTTATATGTGGGGGAAACAAAATATTCACATTTAACTGTAACAACATATTCACAACAATTATTGTTATAGAATCAAAATTGACATTTTCATCATAACTTATCAATCCATTTTTACTCAATCTATGAGACACCCTTCCTTAGAGTCATGTCCCTATAGTGAATGTTATGCAACCTTCTCAATATGGATCTAGGTGTCATGTCGGTATTCTCAATCTGGGGCCTTACCTCATATGACCATCCCAACCTTCGGCCTGGTCCGACCTTCCGAATCTGACTATTATTATTTTATCTAAAAGATACCATTAAGACTGAATTGGGTTCCAAGTTAGAGTTTTGGAGTCAACTTATGATTTCATTAGTGTTTTGGCTTCCCATTCCCTAATTATCACTTTTCATGCTCTTTTAGTTTACAAACCATATACTTATCATCATATTCAATTGCAATGCAAGGGAACCCTAATTCATCAATTTATGGATTGTTAGTCTCAAGTTAGATCCAAGTTATCCTTTAATCCAAAAATATCAATATTTTTTTATTAAGATCAATTGAACATTTTAAGATCATCAAAACCTAGAAATTAGGGATTTTATACATTAACTACTTAAAGATAGAAATTTTGGGTACTTTTTGAACTAGAGACAAAATTAAGTCTTGATTATATTTTTATTGCATTCCTAGAATTTTTCTAAGCAAGATTCATATATTATATGATATCATTAGATGATCCTACAATTTATAACTGCATTTGCAATTTTAATTGATTTTGGCCAATCACAAGCTGCCACCTAAGCAGCATGCTCTGGTCACTGGCTTGCCAACTCGGCTCAGATGAGCCAATCATCTCACGCTGACTACACTTGGTGTGCTTGTGCGGACCTTTTCTGATCAGGAGAGAAAGAAGGAAAAAAGGACCAAAGGGTCCTTACCTGCAATGAAGATCTTTTCCCCCCTATCATTTTCTTCCTCTTACTTTCTCACAAGCAGATTGGGCAAGACAACTGGAGAGTTGACTCTGGGATTCAAACCTCCTTAGAGATCGACAAATCTACATGATCCTTCCTTCTGCTCTCATGAACTTGTTAAGGGATCCAATTATCCAAAAGGTGGCTGAAGTCGAGTGGACGCTAGAGGAGTATCTCTGTGTAAGTTCAAGGATGAACCAGGGGTCAAGGTTGAGACCAGGAGAAGAATTAGAGGTAGGGAGAGAGTCGTGGAGCTGAACTAAGACTCATGAACTAAATTTTGACTTCACATGAGGATCGGAGGCCTCTATATATAATGGACTATGGTGGATGATTTGTTATTAAGAATGCAAATTGGGCAAAACCTCAATTTCCTTCCAATGAGGGTGAAACCTAGGGTAGGTTAATTTGCAATAGCATCCCACATCTAATGGAAGTATTTCTATATTTCCACATTAATTATTTGGAGAAAAATTGATCGGGAAGTGTCCATGTACTGATCTGATTTCCTTTTCCTATTTGAGGTAGGTGACGACACAATCAGTGTTGGATCTCGGATCCAACAACTTCCATGCCACATGCATGAATAAAGAGGTCAGGTTATTTGTTATTTTCGTTTAAATAAAACATTACATTTAATCCATATTCATTTTATGATCAACACTTTAGGGAAACTAGTAAATTCAATATCTCTCTCTCTCCATTAATCCTTTAAATCCCACATTTTGACTGAAAGCCTTTAATGACTTTATCTAACTGTGGGCAAGGTTTGAGACCAAAACTTGAAAAGAAAAGATACTTTTCTTAATATCTAAGTCTCTCTCCTATAAGGAACTTTTGGCATTGAAAACATCCATTTTCTCTTTCTATCGTTTCTATATTCTTTGCTTTGATAACTTTTTCTTATTAGGAACCATGTGAAACTGAAATCTAACCATTAGTGGTCTTCCAAACCATTTTCTAGAGAATTTGACATTATTCTTATAGGTACATTCTTTATTATCTTTATCTTTTGCATTTTTCTTAATATTGGATTTTCTTCTCTTCCTTTTCCTTTATTCATTATTGGACTAATAAAATCAGTAGAAATCACAAAATTCTTAGCAAAGGGAATTTTGCAAAAGAAAAACATACTTTTTAAATGGGCACACAAATTTCCAATATGTCCTTTTATTGAAATAATTGCATTTCAACTAAGTAAAATACAAGTGGAAACCAAGTTATGACATGATATGTGTCTCACTAAGAGACAAAGATACTTTATAAAACAATAAATGACTCACTAAAAGCCAAAATGACTTTCTAAAAGAATGGATGACTCACTAAGATGAAAAAAATTCTTTATAAAATAATGAATGACTCTTTAAGATGTGAAAGTGTCTTTCTAAAAGAATGGATGACATTTCATAAAAATAAGAGACATTATAAAAGAAAAATGGATGTGACTCACTAAAATCCAAAATCTCTTTCTAAAAGGAGGGATGGAATATAAAGAAAGTAGACATGAAGTAACAATTTCAAAGTATAGTGGAGAATTCGCCAACGAAGAAGACAAAGAATAAGGCCACCCTTATTCCACTTCTATAAAAGAGGAATAAGTGAAGAGCAAAGGGTCAAGCTTGAAGCAGCAACCAAGGAGATTCACTCTACATAATTCTGTGAGAATCATTACTTGTAAACTCCCACTATCTACTCCACATAACTTATAATGAGAGAACAATTTTCTATCCTTAGAGAAATTGAGAAGTTGTAATCTTCCCTCCTTCTATTGTATAATTACAAAGTAGGAGCAGTTCCTATATTCCACTTATGTAATCCTACCATCATCAATAAAGTTTTATTATTCCGCTACTTTGAAATTATTCAAAGTTGTTGGCGTGAAGATTTTGGCATCAAAATGTTAGAAAAGAAATTTTTACATTGAATTCCATAATAAAATAAGTCTCTAATCTTTTTCCTACAATCGTAAGTCTTCTTCTTCCGCATATTAAATTTTTATTCACCTTCCACCATCAAAATGTTCCTCCTAAGGTAAGTAAAGCATAAAAATTCATAGAACACTACCAAATGGTACCAAAGCCAAGTTTCGGAGGTTAGGGTATGCTTCATCGTTCTTGTTTTCTTGGAAGGTAGTTAGGAGCCTACCCTCTGTGGGGATTCTAAGGTTTGAGGCCTCCTTGTCGTATTGGTAGCCCAATTTGCACCCGTTTTAGCCATGGAATGCCTTTGAGAGTTTTGTAGGGCTATATTTAGCTATTGATAGGCCACTTAGTGATCCCTTGGTTGATGATTCATGTCTCTCATCTGTAAGCCTTTTGAGTCTATCATATTCAATCTCCTTTAGGAAATACCTAGGTCCTAGGCATACTGGTCACGGTAGTTTAACTGTTGATAGGCCACTAGGAATCATCCTAATGAAAGAAGAATAGGATAAGCCTCTAAAAAGCCCTTATTTGCATTAAATCGCCTTATAATCTTTTGAATTAATTCAATCTCTCTTGAGATAATCTTAATTCCCTTGCTACAATAGTCTAACCAGGAAACTAAGACTTATCTTGAAAAAAAGATGAAAATGATGATAGTTAATACTCTTGAAGGTGTTCAATGAATTAGTGATACCCCTAGAGCTACAAAAAGGCCTATTTTAATAGAAAACAAAAAAAAACTTAGTTATTGAGAAAGAAAAACTAGAAGAAGATTTTTTTATCACATAAAAATCAATCCAAGACTGCCACTTTGGAAAAATTTTGATAAAAAAGAAAGATTACTCTCAAATGCAATATCATAGAAATATATATATATATATATATATATATCCTTGAATGGTATGATAATTATTACATCTAAGATCTTAAATAAAAAATTGGAATACTTGGACCACCATGGAATATGCCATAAAAGTCTAATATTGAAACAACAAATACTTTACGAATATCCTCTCAAGAACTTGTAAGTTTAAAATACTAGAAAGAAAAAAATCATTTACAACAATAAAGGCATGTTGGATAATGTTAACATCCTCTATGAAGTTATATTCAAAGATAGCACGAGTTAATATTATTTAAATAACAACTATGTTATGAAATACCTCATCAATCTATGACATATGAAAAACAAATTGCTACATTTATAAATAAAACTACACCTATACATGGAAGTTTTATGGTTATATGTTCCGTTCATAAACAAATATTATTCTATAAACATATTATAACCCCATAGTATAGATGTATAATGACAAAATTGAAACTATCAAATAAAGAACGCAAAAGTGAAGAGCACATTATAAATGTATTAAGTATCAAACAATACTTAATTTTTGAAACTATTAACTCCATTAAGATGACAAAGAAAAACTAAATCTACTTTCAGAATACATAAAAATAAATAAAGAACCAATCAACATGAAAGAAAAATCAGATCAAAACATAACTAGGGTATGAGTAGAAAAACAACTCACTCTAAAGACTTCAAAAGGGAGTAGAAAATCATCAAGAAAGAAATAAGGACCGAAAATAAAGTAAAATAAATTATAAAAAATCAATAAACCAAAATAACAACATTCCAAGTATACCTAAAGGTAGATCCCTAAACAATATCCAACAATATATCAAAAGAAAGTGGAAGGGTGATGTCACAATAAAAATCAACCCAGATTTCACTCTTAAGAAAATGGCTTTATTTGATTATAGAGAAGATATAAATTGCATGAGAGAAGGCCTAATACCAACTAAATATTTTGAATAAGCGAGACACAATGTAAATTCATGCATTAATGACAAATTACAAATCAATTATAAAATCCCTAAAGTACATGTTTGTGTCAAAGACACATGCATAAAGACAAGTTTCATGATTGGTAAAAACATAACTAGGGATATAATCATAGGGACACCATGATTGAATAAAATATTTCCTATACTGATAAGTACAAACGGAGTACATTCTAATCTAAATGGAAAACTTGTTACATTCAACTTTAAAAAATAACTTGAAATAACATTTTTACAAAAAAATCAATACTTAAATAAGGTACGATGAAAACTCCATCAATGAACGTAGTAAGGAAATAGAAAGTATTATAATTCATAGTACAATCCAAACTAGTTATTTTTAAAAACTAATAAGGGAATTTTAAGAGAAAGTTGAAAAAGAAATCTGTTCCACCTTGCCTTTGCCATTCTAGAATACAAAGAAACATGAAGTCACTATACCATACATTAGTAACTTTGATGAAAGAAAAATTCCTACAAAATTTATAACCATCCAAATGAACCAAAATCTCTTAGAAATATGCAAAAATGAAAATAAAGAACTCAAGATAAAAGGATTAATTAGACACAACTCTTCGCCATTGAGTTGTGTTTCTTTCTATGTTGAAAATGCATTCGAAATAGAAATAGGATCCCTTAGGCTTGTAACTAACTACAAACCTTTAAACAAGATACTTCAATGGACTAGATAGCATATCCCTAATAAACATGACCTCATTAAAATATTACATAGAGATAATATCTTCTTCAAATTGGATATGAAATCAGGATTTTGGCAAATACAAATAAATCAAAAAGATATATATAAAAATACTTTCATAGTACCCTTTGGTCACTATAAATGGAATGTTATGCCTTTCAGGCTAAAAAATGTTCCATCTGAATTTCAAAATAGTGAATGAAATATTTAATCCATATACTTGTTTTATCATTGTATATATTGATGATGTACTCATCTTCTCTAAAGACTATGAACAATATTGGAAACATCTAAATACATTCTTTCAAGTAGTAAAACATAAAGGGGTGGTAGTTTCTGCAAAAAAGATGAAATTATTCAAACAAGCCTTTAGTTCCTAGGATACAAAATAGAAAAGCAAACTGTATCACCTATAGTAAAAGCTATTGAATTTGTCAACAATTTTCCACATGAAATATTAGAGAAAAAACAACTTCAAAGATTTTTGGGATGCCTAAACTATATATTTGACTTCTATGAAAATCTTGTACAAGATAGAAAGCTCCTTACTGATAGACTTAAAAACGTTCCACAAGGATGGACAATGAATCACACTAAGGTTGTCCAAAGGGTAAATTAAAAGGTTCAAAGGTTATCATGTTTAAACATTCTTGACCTAGAGGCCTTTAAAATAGTACAGACAGATGCATCAGACATAGGATATGGAGGGATCTTTAATAAAAAAAAATGATAAAAAGGAACAACTAGTACATTACACCTCAAGAGTTTGGAATGAAACTAGAAAAAACTATTCGACTATTAAGAAAGAAACATTATCCATAGCCTTCACCATTATAAAATTTCAAGGTGACCTTCTAAATCACAAGTTCTTATTAAGAGTAGATTGTAAATCAACAAAATTTGTTCTTGAAAAGGATGTAACAAATCTTTTCTAGATGTCAAGTAATATTAGGTATTTTTGATTTTAATATTCAATTTATAAAAGGAGAAAATACTTTTCTACCTGACTTCTCATCGAGAGAATTTTTGTACGGAAATAATCAACATAATGGTGAACCTTTCCCTTGATGATCATTCCTCGTAAAAACAAGGAAGAAGTGAGAATGAAACTTTCAAATTGGAAGATGACTCAATGACCCTGAGTTGCTCTGAATTCTTCCTAAGGGAGTCCCAAGAAGTCTTACTCCTAGAAAAGGAGGATATTTCCCTTAATCTTGATCAAATTATTTTTAAGTATACCCCTGAAGGATATAATCACATCCCATCCTTCCCAGGGAAAAATCAAATTTACTATGAAAAAATATTATTAGAAGAAGGAAGTGTTAAAAAAAATCACCATAATAAAGAAAACAAAAAAAGAGATATCATTCTCAACTTTAACTCACATAATAATAACTTTTTCTGAATGGAATAAGAGGGGAAACCCTGATGTTCCTAAAAGATTTAAAGGATTTTTTCAACCTCAATATTACAATTACTAATATCATTAATCTACCTGGAAAAACGTCCTTTACATTCAAAATAAGCTAAGAACACATTCATGGTGCATTAAGTGGTCATTTCAAATTGCTCTACCGAACTGGTTCTTTTATAAAAAATTTCAAGTATTTGGACCAATAAGAGAAATCATCCCTAGTAAGGTAAGTGGAAAAAATCCCATTTTCTAATTTCTTAGTAGAAGAGGATTTATGTGTACTAAACTAATATACTACCCATGGAATAAAATGGATAGTGCAATGGAAATGGGATATCCTAGATCAAGAACCACCATATATATTGAAGACAAGTGTATATTAAATGGTGGGATAAATTTATCATCAAACCCATTTTAAATGGGAAAAGGATTCCAGTAATAATTTCTAGACAAGATCATGCCTCTAAGAAATCATTTGGAGAACTAAAACAAGAATTGTAACAAAATTTCAGAATCAATACCCTAACATTACCATCGAGCAATGTCAATTATTGGTATTTGAAGAAATATATAAAATAATGGGAGAAGATGGACTTAATCCATGCAGTGAATCTCAAATTAAAGGACAAGATAAAAAGTATTGAGGTGATTATTTAAACTTTAAGGTGAATGAAGAATAGAACTATAACTTATAAAAAAAATTACTCTCCTTTAAATCCGCCAAGTGACATGTCTAAAAGACACTCTCTCTCAAAAGAGAAAAGTTCAAAGATATGAGCATCACTAAGAGACAAAGTCACATTATAAAGGAATAAAACATTGGAATGAGAACTCAGCCACTAACTGACCTTTTTTTCATAGGAGATCTGCTTGCTTCCCAATACGAGTGGTGAATGCCTCTTTGATTTCTTGATCCCATGCAAAGCCCTAAATCAATAATTGAGAAGTTGCATCCATCACAATCTTGTTTTGGTTGTATTGGCTGCAAGCGGCGCGTAGGGGTTGTAGGTCTGTCCATGCACTCTTGCCTCGTGTAATGTTGTATGATAGAGGTGGTATGGTGATTGATCTCAATCCAATCATACTAAGTGGCTCGACCATCAGGGAGAGGTACAAATCAAGCAAGGTCTCACTAAGAGCCAAAAGACCTTTCTAAAAAAAATGTGAACTACAAATAGACAAGAATAATTCTAAAAGAAAGATAGATGTGACTCACTAAAATCCAAAATCTCTCACTAAAATAAGGGATGACGTCTAAAGAAAGGAGACATGAAATGACAATATCAAAGAATGATGGAGGATTCACCAAAGAAGAAGATGAAAAAAGAAGCCCACTCTCATTTCAGATCTCTAAAAGAGGAAGAAGTGAAGAGAAAAGTGTCAAGCTTGAAGGAGCAACCAAGGAGCTTCACTATGAAGGATTCCATGATAATCATTACTTGTAAACTCTGACTATCTATCTGCATAACTTGTAGTGAGAGAACAATTCTCTATCCTTAGAGAATTTGAAAGTTGTAATCTTCTCTCCTTCTATTGTACAAGTATGGACATAATGAGTGTTTCCTATATTCCACTTATGTAAGCCTACCACCATCAATAATATTTTAGTATTCCACTACTTCAAAATTATTCAAAGTTGTCAGCATGAAGATTCTAGCATCAAAATGCAAGCAAAGAAATCGGTACATTGAATGCCATAACAGAGTAAGTCTCTAATCTTGTTCCTACAACAGTAAGTCTTCTTCCACATGTTAGATTATTATCCACCTTCCTCCATAAAAATTATCCTCCTAAAATAAGAGAAGCATAAAAAACACATAGCCCACTACCAAATGGTATCATAGCCATGTCTCAGAGGTTAAGATATGCTTGATCTTTCTCATTATATTGGAAGGTAGAAAGGAGCCTACCCTTTTTAGGGATTCTCTAAGGTTCGAACCCTCCTTGTCGCGGTGGTATCCTAATTTACACCCATTTTATCCTTGGAAGGCATTTGAAGGTTTTGTAGGGCTAGATTTAGTTGTTTATATGACACTTCATGAACCATATATATATATATATATATATATATATATATATATATATATATATATATATATATATATATATATATATATATATATATATATATATATATATATATATATATGTGTGTGTGTGTGTGTGTGTGTGTGTATGAGTATTTTGGGACTTATGAATCTTGATAGAGTTTTTTCTTGAGCTTATATTTATCTTATTTGTTTAATGATATTTGTTAATATTGGAACTTTGTTTTTGCTTATATATAGTTATATAGATAGCTATTTTGGGATTTCTTCATATGAATCTTGATATAATTTTTTCTTGAGCTTTTCCTTACATTTTTTGGTTGAATGATATTAGTTAACATCGGACCTTTGGTTTTACTTTTTCATACTTATGAATGTGCTCGTGTATTGATCCTGAGATAGGGTGTCACACAAAGTCTCCTATTTTTTTACCTCTTTTCAAACAATAAATGAAGGTATATGCAGCATCATGTATGAGGTAAAAACTTGTTTCCATTCTTGATTAAAAAAGGTTTAAATACATTTATTTGTGATATATATTTTTATATAATTTTTATTTTATTTTTTTCTCAAGTATACCCCATAATTAAAGGTCAAAGTCTTTCACACGATACATGTCTGAACAACTTGATATTTATTTTGATCTACATTTTTATGTTGTTATACCATGCTTAACATATGCATAGCGGTGTATCACGCCTTCACTATGCATAATATGGTGCCTTACATAAATTCTAGACTGCTAATCTAAAATCTATCTATTGGACTAAGAAGTTCCACATTAAAATAATGGTAGTTGTGATCTTTATATTATTTGTATACACCTCCTTTCTTGATGTTTGAGTTGCATATTCATCTTCTTCCAAGATATATAGATATAATCTTATAAAGTTTTGGCATAGATGGTATAGATGGCATGGATGCATGAAAGGAATGGGAAGTTTATGACTAATCAGCAAAGTATTCTATGAGACCATAAGAAAATCAAAATACATTTCCATTGATGCATACTTTATTTGTATATATTTCAATTCTTCTTTGAATTAATATGTTTATGGAAAAGAGAAACACTTGACTAGATCAATTGTAGTGGCAAGTGTCCATCTCACATTCCATTTTTGAAGGTTCTCCATGCATATTTTAGTCATTTATGACACTTAGTGATGATTGGGATTCCACAAATAATCACAAGAATGATTCTTTCAACATCTTAAAGAAACCAAAGACTTGGTGGAGAATCAATTGTAAGAAATTATTTTCACATTGACAAAATATTTACTAATATAAAGATGCTTGAAACATATTTGTAAAATTGGAGGTTTTTTGTTAGGTTTCATGTACAAATAGGTACTCTACATTACAATAGTCAACTACAAGAATGAACATATATTTCCTAGAGAAACATGCTCTCTGATATTGTACAAAGAAAAATATTTTGAGTTAAGGTTTTGGTAACCTTTTGCTATATAGTAAATATTAATTGTACAAACACAATCATATAGAAAACCATGTAGAGGACACCTACTATGCTAACTGTAACTTTTTTAGTTGCATTGATTACTATTATATTAGTGATGAAGAATTAGATTAGGAACAATAAATGGCAAATTTTACGGTATTTAAAGGATATATGTATTTTATTAGGCTAAACATTATCTAGATTCAAGTAGAAATTTAATTTTTTGTGTAGGATGTATACTTCTCCTAGTTTAGAGACAAATATTATAGGAAAATAAAATGTCACCAAGCTATTGTTTTTGAAGCAACTCCCATATGTGGTCATTAAAAACATTCACTACTACATGATTTGAGTGAAGAATAGACTCATAGGTGGTGTGTCCAGCTAGAGGTGCAACACACTAGCCGATTTGACTCGGCTAGATGTGCCCCACAAGATCGGAACACACGTGTGGGTTCACTTTCGATATTTATAAAACCAAAACTGGCTACCTATGTATACTAAAACACTACACTCGCAAGCACACGGGGTCGTGTCGTAGTATAGGAAGGTGGCAAGTATAGGGTCGATCCACAGGGGAAAGAGGGGGCACTAGATCTAGGTTAGTTTGGCTAGGTTCCTACTGTAGAGACTAGGGTTAAGGGTTTAAAGGGTGATTTTGTTAAACTAGGTGAGCAAGAAAGAAATTAAAGGTAGGAATGCACTTGCCAACTAGCTCAGTTGGTCAAGACTACTGCTTGTGAAGCGCAGGTTGTGGGTTCGAATCTCAGCGAACTCGTTGGGGCACCACATGAAGGGATTATAGCCCTCGGCGTAGCTGATGGTGTTCTCTCTCTCCCGCTACCTTGGATAGGGGTGAAATTCCCCACTTACAAAAAAAAGGTAGGAATGAAATCTACGTTAACCCTAGACTAGATTAAGGCTAAACAGGAAAGAAAGGATTAAGCTAGGTATGAAAGTGCAAACTACACTAAGGCTAGAAAGAGAAATTAAAGAGATAAGCTAGCATAAATAAGGAAAGAGCAAGACAAGAAGCTAACTAAGCAAGAAGAGAACTAACTAAGCTAAGCAAGCACAAAACTAGGGTTTTAAGCATTAAAGAGAGGTGTGGGTTGTTTAGGAGTATGAACTTATCACTTAAGTTGGGGGGTGACATATGAACATTATGATTCCATTTAGATCATCCAAACCAAACAGCAAGTTAGAGTCTAATGAATTAACCTAAGCTACTAACTGGCCATGGATATGCTAGGTTGTGTATAGGAAAACTAGTCCCTAACACCTCCTACTACCCTTACGAGGCTCAATTGGGTTAGGGATTAGGTTTAATTCAAGTAGAGTCTAATCAAGTCTAGGTTTCTAGATTAGACATTCCTAGGGAAATTAGGAGTCGAGGGTAGTAATGGGGAGGTGAAACTAGGGCTTTGGACCCCAATTCCCCCACAATCTAGCCTTGAGAAGGCTCCATGCTAATTGCACTTGAATTATCTAATCTAGCTACTTAGATCTCTCACTTAGGTTTAGGGAGATTGATTAGGATGTAGAAAGATGGGAGGTAACCTAGGGATCTAAGAATTGGACCTAGGGGCAAATCCCAAAATTCACACATATAAGTAATTTGCCTAAATTCCTAGGTGATTTCACACACAAACCAACAAGCAATTCATGGAGAATGAGATGCAAATAGAATATAATCATTAGCAAATGGAATTACAATGTTTACATGTCATATTTCCCCAACATGGTATCAAAGTAACATAATTTCCCCCAAACAGCCCACCCAAGGGGGCCTAGCTACTCATGGAAATGGAAAATACAAAAAGAAAGGAGAAAGAGGTAGAAGAAGTCATGGAGCTCGGTGTAGATGAAGAAAGCCTCCTATCCAGCTACTGTAGGACATCCTGCTCCCTCCTCCAAGGTGCAAGGGTGTGAAATGAAGGGGATTATGAGTAGGAACTAGTATAAACTAGTGTTTTGGTGGTGGAAATAGTGAAATGGAGTGGAATGGAGGTAGAAATGGAGTGGAATGGCTAAGGGGCGAAAATGGGGAGCTAGGAGGTGGTGGAAGGTAGCTAACCTCATGCCCCAGCCTCCACCTAGGTATATATAGGTGTGGGGAGGAAGCACTAGGTCAAGTAGGGGGAAAATGGGTATAGTAGTGAAAACTAGGTGGGTTTTGTGAGTAGCACGACCGTGGTGGGTAGGGTAGAGCACGGCTGTGGGAATTAAATTAGCAAAGTTACACGGTTTTGGTCAATTTTAGGCTGAAATGGCCACGGTTGTGGTGGACTGAGTGTAGCACGGCCGTGTTGTGTGCCACAGTCGTGGTGGGATGGATGATGGTGGTCGTGGTGGTGTCACACAGCCGTGGTGATTTACTGTAGCACAGTCGTGCTAGGTGGCATGGCCGTGGTGGCTGTCTGCTTGATTTGGAGGTTTGCAAGTGACCTAGCATGGCCGTTCTGTGGTACCGCAACTGTGTTGGGTCCTGGATCAGCACTTTGACTCTGTTCTTTGGATTTTCTTAGACATCTTTGCTTCAAATGATCTTTGGCCACTAGGGGTAGGTTGAGGGAGCCTCGGACTTCACTTTGGGTCTCTTGAAGGGTAGAGGAACCCTAGGATCACTCCTTCTCTCTCTCTTCCATCAAGTGTGGTCCAAATGCCTGAAAAACATGCAAATAATGTCCATAAGTGTATTTTATACAAATAAGCATATTGGGAGGAATAACATGTAATATAACATGTATAGATGTGATTGAAGAGCAATATAACACAAGATGAAGCCCTAAAATAGGGCTGAATCAATAGGTCAAGTTTTATTAAGTGAATGAGATTTATTTTAGGCCGGACTTATCTTTGTCCAATTTCCAGAATGTGAGACCATGACCTTGCTTTAGTCTTAGTTGTTCATTATTGAGGAATGCATATTCATCCTAATTTTAATTCAGCCTTAGCTTAAATTTTATTCATATTCCTCATTTTAGTTTAGTATTATGTTCATTTAGGTTTCACTTAATGTGGTGCTAATATGATTGCATTTTGACTTGATTCATAGATTTTATGGAAGTTTCTAGCTTCATTCCCTACACACCAATGTAGAAGATGGTGGTTTTGTTGATTAATTGGGCAAAAACTAAATTTTGATTATGGAAGGATTTTCATCATTTGGTCCTTCCTTCAATCGATGTTTTCATTGGTTTGTGGCCTCTCCAGTGTATGCTCTTCTCCACACACCAATACCCCCCTTGGGGTGGATTTGCATCCTTTTGGGGTCTCTCTAGTTCACCTAATTCACTAATGGAAAGTCCCACTCATCAATTGATGAGAAGTCCACATGTTCGCCTACCGATGAAGGACTAAAAATGTCTACTAGTGATATCCATGCAGCCCCACACTGATGAAAGCCTCACCTACACTCACCAACTAACAAGAAGATTGCAAACATTTACTAATGAAAATTTTCTCATACATTGATGGTCGTCTACTAATGGAACTTCAACATCCATCAATAGATGGAATTCATGTGTTTTTTTATTGGTGATGTTCGTGCCTTCACAAATGGCCAAAGACTGATGAAAATCCTACAAGCTGCCTCCTGATGTGAACTCTTCCCTTCCCATGCACCAGTGAGAATCCAACACCCCATGTACTGACACAACAACTAATGCTTCACCTATTGGTGGATATTAGGTGCACTTATCTACCAATGAGAATCCTACAAAGACACCAACCGATGGGGATACTAGGATTTGCAAGACCCCTTGTCTTCCTCAAGAAGACTACCATGCATATTTGACTACACTGTATAGGATAGTTCCAAACCCTACCAACTGATCATAAATATAAGACTTGGTCTTCATGAACATTGATCATTGTCTAGATGCTGCAAGGCTGCAAAAATCCATTATGAGCATCCACCTCTAGATCCCATGTGTGTCTCATTAGTTGATCATTTGTAGATCAATGACATTCCTCATTGACCCTAAAAGAGGATATTTGAATGCCTATGCCTCTGCATCTACCTTAGGCAAGTGTCCTAAGGTCTAGGACTCAAACTAGGATATATTGATGATGTTCATTTCCATTGATTCATGACTCCCATCCACCATCATTGACCTTTTTGTTCATTACTGGGACAAGTCCCATTTGTGAACAAGGAATATTGTTGAACTAAATACTACCTACGATGAGTGTGAAGGGTTTTTTTTTGATGTTGTGTTGTTCGCCATCATTTCCAATCACAAAGATAATGATCCACACACCATGGATAACCCCTTATCTTTGACTACAATGACGGTCTTCTTTCCCTCTTTCTCTATTGAATTTTTTACTACTGGGATGAGTAAGTAGTCCTCTTACTATGCTATAGAGAGTATCCCCATGACTAGTTTCCATTCTTTATAATGCATCTACTCTTTTATGAACCATGATATGTTTTGAATCAATATTTTATGCTTGCAAATATAGTTTGGCCAATTGTTTTGGATTTTTATCAGATCTTGGATGTAGAGAACTTTGAACCTAAGATATATGATGTGTTCATGTAAAAACCTTGATGAGAACCTCAGTTATGTGTATTTTGAGTCCAAATGTAAATGATCTCTAGGTAACACGATGAAGAGCTAGAGTATTGTATGTCTAGTTTTAATCCTAATGTCGAAAGAGGGATTTACCCAACCTTAAAATATGTTTTTTCATACTTATCATGATACAAGTATAGAGTGAAATACAGATCACGGTGGTAAAACCCCATCTGCCCTGTATTTCCACCCATTGATAACTAAACCCCTAATCTAGCCTTTTTTATTATTTGTAATCTTACTTGAATCAAACAAACTAATATTTTTGTGATAGATACTAGTTCCTTTGTGGTTTCCTTGGGCAATGTACTTCTTAACAATGTTTTTCTTTGGATTCCATCCTAATATTGAACTACAAAAAGATCTAACCACTTGCAAGTGGGACTATTGTAAACTTGGTTAAGGTTCCCCTGGATATTTCATCATTAGGAAATTTTTTGTGCTATGAAATCCCATATCAGTTATCACCTTAAGTACGTGGTTTACTCTTGTTTAGTAGAAAATGATGATAAAATAATTATGTTTATTATATTTTCTAGACATTGTTTGCATGTTCTTAATTTGGGTTTTGCATAATTGGAACCCTAGTTATGAGTACTTAATATTTAGGGGTATTTTGATCTTTTCATAAAAGTAATTATGAATCAAACAAGCTAACAATGAAATATTACGTTTCTATCACGTTTTGGATCAAAATGAATATAAACTACATCTTTGTTAGGGTTAGGAACCATTCATGTCATTGGTGGTACTTTGTTGTAATGGTATTGTGAAGTCATTATCAGTCGGTCCAGTAGCTATATAGACATATAATTCAAACATTTAGGAACCCTTCATGTCATTGCCATGGCCCTCTTGCAATGCTATTGAAGTCATTGTTTGTTATGCATGTAGTTAGACATACAGTTCAAATATTTAGGCCAAATACTTGAGTCAATGCTAGCCTCACTACTCTCTAGTTGGTTATTTTTTCTCGATAGTCTGATTGGTTATTCATATAGTCAGCCGACTAATTATGTGACATGCTGAAAACTTATGAATGAGGCCATATACGCAAATTTAGGACACCTACTCCTATATATAAGCCCATATCCACCGGACCTTATTAAATAAATTCTTCTTTTTTGGTCTGATTTTGTTTTATTTGGTAACAAAGAATACAACGATGGTTATGACCGATTCAATAGAAAAGGAGGCGTAGTATGTATTTTTTGTTGGGTAATCCCCTTGAATGTTAGTTACCAAAAAGAATTGAGACAGATGAAAGACTCGAATATCTATTTATCGTTCACTAATTCATACTTGTCTATGCTGCTAACTCTCAGTTTGGTCTTACGAATGTTTTATTTTGTTACAAAAAAGGGAGGGGGAAAGTTAGTGCAAAATTCTTGGCAATCCTTGGTAGAGTTGATTTATGATTTTGTGTTGAACCTGGTAAATGATCTCCAATCTCGGATCCCATTAGTTAAAAAAGTGGAGCACCATGAAATGTCCCAATATAAGGGACAAACTAAGTGTTTGCGTGCCCATATAAGGAGGGAGTGTTCCAGAGCCCTGGGAGAAGTTGTTCTTATTGGTATGTATGCCCTGAGAGCCAATCATGGGATGATTGATGGGATACATTAAGATTGATTTGATAAACATCAAAGGAAAGCTTCCAATTCTTTCTGGTTCAGTCATATGAGATAGTGATAGAACATATTGATTGTCTAGAGAATGACAGTACTCAATGACGTATGCCTTCAGGTTCAGGACCTGAACGATGAGATCATACGGATGCTAAGAGTTTGTACATTCTTGTTATGTCCCAAGTCAGATGTCATTGTGGAAGGTAGATAGACAGCAATGACACACAAGACTAGATTGTGGTGTTGGTTGATGACATAATCGCATTAGTCATGATATAGAGATATAAAAAAAACACATATGTACTTGTTAGATAATAAGTGTACCGGACAGACCCACTATGAGTTTGACACATGGAACCATGACATGGTAGTCACAGTCAGTACTCACAGTGATGGTTGTGAGTGTGATTCTTTGACCTGAAATCACTACACTCAACACATGTCGTTGGGCACACTTTGACATCATCAAACATAGTCCTGAAACATGGGTTGTTATAAAGGTGATGATTGGGTGGCTTTGACACATGGGGCGTTTGAGGGGTGAGTGATAGATATGGGATTTGTCCCTCCTGAGGGAGTTTGATATCTTTGGCCACTTGATGAGTAGGATTGAGAAAGGTGTGCACGCATGTGTGAATCAGTATATGATATTGATGTCATACATATCTCTTATAATCTACTTTGAGATCAAGAAAGTGAATGAACATTGATAGGATGACTGTTCCATGCCTCGAGTTCATTTGGGATATCAGTGATAAAGGAATTATACATACACTGTAACACCATTCACAGATTGTAGGATTGAAAGTTGTTCTCCAACTTTCTATTTCACTTGGGTAGCACTGATGTGTGACTAGGCACCACTCTTTTCTTCTGAAGTCATAAGTGTTATGGACTTTCACTGCCAACGTGAAATGGACCTATAGGGTCACACACATAGGATTTAACCCAGAAGAGGAGTTTTGTCCAAAAACAATGTTTAGATTGATTACTAAAGGAGTTTAGTAGTTCAATTAAATACTCAATTAATTGATAGCTCAATATCATAATTTTCAAGGTGTTGGAGACATTGATTGGAGTATCGGATTAATTGAAACTGCAATCGGCTCATTCTGCACAATCTGCACTCTCAACCGATCGGCTCATGTAATGAACTGATCAGCTCAGGTGGTGAGTCGATCGGCTCATGGACAGGGTGAAACGATTGCTTCAAGTGTTGAAACGATCGTTTCAACTAGTGCAACCGAGCAAGTTGGGAAAGTCAGTTTGGTGAGAAACTTCTTTTCGTTTCACTTGCCCAATTTGATTGGGAAAAGGATTGGTATTTGATACTAATTAGAAACAAAAGAGGGAAAGTCAATCGGGAACTGATCAAGACCATGAACCGACCGGTTCAGAAGTGAACCGACCGTTTCATGGGTCTCAACTGATCGGTTGAGTGTCAACCGACCGGCTCAGGTCCCCAACCGACCATTTCAGAGATGAAACGATCGGTTCAGGTTGCGAGTTGGTTGTTTTTTGTGGAAAATTTCGAACACTTCTACTCCTACTTTAGTCTCGCATTGCCCGGGATGGAGAACCCTGTCCTATGACCCTCCTATATATAGGGGTATTGGGGGCTTCTTAGAGAACAACTCAGTGCAACCAGTTGCTCTGTAAAGTTGGCGTTCTCTCTGGTTTTGGTAATCGAGAGAGCCCGAGCAAGTGCTACCCAATAAGGGAGGCGCAGCAAGGGAAAGACAACTGCAGAAAGCGACTGGTGACAGGAGAGTGTGTCAGTGACTAGTACGCTGACAGGAGGGTGCGACTCCTTCCAATTCCTTGTGGGACAAGGAGATTGGAGTTCCAAGTGTCCGTGTGGACTACTTCAGAGGTGGGAGATTTTTGCCGCTCGGAGGACAGCTGTCAATCTCGACAGTCCCGATGAGACCAGCAGTCGTCAGTACCGGTGCGACCAGGAGCTGCACAGACACCGTCCAAGACCGGAGGTGAAGACCGCGCAAGCTGCGAGGTATTGTCGCCGAGCAAGCCTCGGGACAAGGTATGATTCCACAAACCATCCTTTCCTATTGTATAGAAGTTAACGTGTTGCCTTGTTCTGGGTTTCGGGAGGAGAAAAAATTTTGTTTCCGCTGCCTTCTCTGCCTCCCTAAAAACCCAACAGTGGTATCAGAGTCACGTCAACTGCTCTATACTATAGTATTATCGATATGATCGATTTTGGTTTGTCGCCTTTATTTATTGCATACGATGCGAATAAAATTGGCTTTATGCATGTCCAATCCTAAATCCACAAATCCAAATTTACATATATGATATGTATTATGAATGCACTCGATACGCGTCGCCCTTAAACGAGTTTTGTGGTGGATGTATAGCGTGGTTATGGCCAATAAACCCTATATGTGTATGGTTGTATGTAGTTGCTTGCATCTCAGTCTGCGCACCGATTCCCTTTCTCCTATTCCTGATGTAACTCGAAATAATTCGAGATTTCTTTTCTACCTTTGCTCCCCTCGAATGTAACTTGAGGTTTCTCTTTTTACAATATAAAATAGGATAGAATTTTATTTCCTGTTATGTCAAAGAATGGAGGACATCCTGACGACATCTGAGACGATCAGCTCAAGGCGTGAACCGATCGGTTGACATTCGAGAGGATCGGTTCAAGGAGTGAGCCGATCGATTGATGACTGGTTCGAGGAGCGAGACGAGCGGGTGGCGGCCATGATGAGATGCATGACGACCAAGAGAACTGATTGGTTGGAGGAGCCAATTGATCGTCTGGTGCCACCCAGCCGACCGGCCTGATGGCGAGCCGATCAGTCATGTGATGAGTTGATCAAACCCAGAAAGGCAAAGCACAGAGTTCATCTTGTACAGGTTACATGTGATGTAGACCTAGATGACCGTGATTCCTTTTTGCTCGAGGAATCACATTAGGATGGCCATAATCATTGTTTTTATCATTTCGCATGTTTTATATGGGATATAGCATGTATATGATGCATACTATATATTGTGGTGATTGGATATGTATATGTATATAAAAACTAAATCCCTCATTAAATATTAAGTTTTAGATGCCTTCCAAATGTGACACACGTGAAAAGCTTGATCGACCAAGTGTGGGCACACCCTAGCATGGTGCACCGTCTATCTCGTGGAAGCGTGAAGGATGGATATGTGGGTCTGCCCTAGTAGGGTGCATATTCATCGTGTTTGCTTTGGGTCGGACTTAACTAAGTGACCTAGATAGGATCTAGCACCTTGAGGCATGGAGATGATCATGGCAAGCAGTTGCATATGACATCTTATCAAGAGTTGCATATGATGCAATTGGCAAGAGTTGCCTACCTGAGAGATCTAAGTTGTGGGTGACAGCCCTAGTTGGTCCATGACTTAGAGGATTTCAGGATCTTTCCCACTAGAAGATTGTACACTGCAATCTTCCAAATTGATGGTGAGGGCTATCAATTTGAAGTAAAATAGTGGGAGCGATAATTAATTAAAGGCCTAATTATATCGTAAACTTTTCAAATCAATCAAATAAGTCAAAATGAGTTTTTGGACTAAAATTGCATATTTTCCTTTTGTAGTACAAATGGCAACAAATAACAATCACTTTTCTTTGCAATCGGTCCTTGAAAAGGACAAGCTAAATGGGACAAACTTCCACGACTGGTATAGGACATTGAGAATTGTTCTCACTCAAGAGTGAAAGCTCGATATCCTGGATACTCCAATTCCATAGGAACCTTCTCCTAATGCACCCAAGGCAGAAAAGGATGCTTACAAGAAGCATTCTGTTGATGTCATTGATGCAAAGTGCTTGATGTTGTGCTCTATGAACTACGAGTTGCAGAGACAACATGAAAACATGGGTGTCATTGAGATGATTCAGCATCTCAGGAACATGTATGAAGATCAAGCACGGCAAGAGAGATACAATGTCTCAAGGGCACTGTTCAAGTGCGTCATGACAGAAGGAGATCCAGTTGGTCCTCACACACTCAAGATGATTAGGTATGTGGAGAACCTGATAAGACTGGGATTTCCACTGAGCCAGGAGTTGGCTACTGACGTGATACTGCAATCGTTGCCAGAATCCTACAGTCAGTTTGTGATGAACTACAACATGAACAACTTTGATAGGCCACTGTCAGTGTTGTTGGGCATGTTGAGGACAGTCGAGATACAGATGAAGAAGGACAAGCCTAAGTTTGTGATGGTGATCACGAGCAAGAAAGGCAAGTCCAAGCGCAAGGGTAAGGGCAAAGCTAAGAAAGGTTCTAATGCTAGCTAGGAGCCCAAGTCGTCTTCAACTCTCAAGGCCAAGGGAGGCGTGACCAAGAAAGGCAATTGCCACCATTGTCAAAAGCCAGGACGTTGGAAAAGGAATTGTCCTCTCTATCTGGAAGAACAAAAGAAGAAGGAGGCGACTCATGTCTCCACTTAAAGGTGTCATGAAAGTAAACTTGTAACACTTTTGAGGTATATGATACCAAGATGTAAAGTATAAAGCACTCAATAATTGGGGCAAGTGTTTCCGCCATAGATAGCAGTACTTTAGTTTATTTTCAGCCTAAAAGGCATGTAATAAAGTTATGAACTGCTATTTCATATTTTCCAATAGATAGAAACACATTATTTTTACATATTGTATGACAATGATGGCAATCAATAAAGAGATGTTTCAATTTCTAAAGATATGATCTTTGTGGCAATGCCTTGTTTATCTTGTGGTATTTGATATGAATAAGATGATACCTAAAATTTATAGATAACTCAAACAATCAAAATAGCATCAATCATGAGAAATTCATTTCTAGTTTCCATGTGATTGATAAATCTAGACTCTTTTGGTTAGAGAACCAATAAGAGACATGAATATCTTGGACATGATTAATCAATCTTCACTAATGGTAGTGGGAGAATGATTATCCTATTAGGTATAATACATGTGATGTATTTACATACCTATTGGAGCAAATTCTAATACTTCAAATGGTGTTTAGAGAAATACCAATATGAATATCTTGAAGTGTTCAAGATTATCATAGATGAAGTGCAAATTTGGTAAAGTGTTAATTCTTGATGAGATCAATGAATGAAATACTTGGACCAAATGTTTGAGATCCTTAAGAGTGATAATGATAGTGTATCATAGTGAACTCATGATTAAGGCATGGTGATGTCTAAATCAAGAAGGAATCATACTCTAAGGAGTTAGAGAATGATTATCAAATAACTGAATTCTTCTTAATAAAAGAATACCCTACACTAATAAAGGACATTAAGAATCACAAGGAGTTGTGAGTTCTTATATCCTTAACAGATACATCTCGATCATCTATATGATGAGTTGGTCATGTGATGAGTCAACTATCTATATGAATATGAGGAACCAGATTTTGATTTATGGTTTATGACCATTACATCCTAAATGACTTCCATGTGAACCATAAGGTATGACCTTGATGGTAGCACCCATTGGATGAAATCCATAAGTGCAAATGAATCTTAAGTGTTAAGACACATGGATAACATTTGGAGAAGGATGATGCTTGTTGATTGAAACTTAATGACTAAGCCTTTGGCATATGGATACTAAAACCGCATTCCTATGAGGAATAAAACAAGGATGTGTATGTGACACAACCTATAAGGTTTATGAATCCACTAATGCAAATGAAGTCTATAAGTTACACTGGACTAATCAATGTGATTGATTGAGTACAAGCAACTCAGAATTGGATATTTACTTTGATGATATAGTCAAAGGGTTTGACTAATATGTCAAAGATAAAGAAGGGATATGTGATTTAGTGGAAGTGTGTTCACATTCCACATGTTGATGTGAAATGGAAATGTTCTAGAATGGAAATCCAAAAGTGGAAATTATCTTTAAGGAAGATAGAGATGTTTCCTATGTGATAGGAATAGAGATCTATAGAGATAGTTCTCAAAAACCTCTTGACCTGAAAAGAGAAAGCATACATTGGCAATTTGTATTGAAGGGTTCAGTATGCACAGATTCAGTGGGAGAAAACTTGTCCATGTTACATGGAGTTAGTATCCCAAGGCCAAGTGTCCAATTCTTATGAAGAATGGGAACACTAAGAATAGATATGGATCTATCATGTATGTAATCATCCCATTATCTTGCATGTATCGACATGGCAAGAACAAAATGCATTCATCATCTTGTATGTAGGATATTGCAATATGATGTGCTCATCCTGATAACTCGTATGTGAGACATGATGAGTGGATGTTTGTCTACTTCCAGTAAGGGTTAATAGAATACCATGAGAACTTGATAAGTACTTGAGAAGTACTAGTTCTATGGAGATAAGGAAGAGTTCAATGTAAAGAGTTACACTGATGCAAACTTCCGAAAGGACAGAAAATTAATCGCAAAATATATATAGGATATATAAAAGTGAAAGTTTGTTGATAATTGGAAGTGTTCCAATAAAACCATTTAAAAGGAAATGTCGAGTATCTATGTGTTAGAGAACAGCAGTGGATACTATATGGATCTGGAAGTTCATGAGATGAACTTATAGATATTCCGCTCATTGATGACAAGTCTGGAATCCTTGATCATGCAATGTGTATAAAGGTTAGAAAAGGAATACTAGATCGCATATTACGGCAACTCCATCTCATACGTGTGACGTACAGTGAAGAGATGAGAGACATGCAGTTAAAAACTGACTTTGACAAGGTGTTCCCATAACTCACTTTGTTTGCACTAGAGCACAATAACATGTGGGACATGTTTGAAGATCACTATGAATATGAGTCAAGGGTGATTGGCTCGCAGTGCAAGTGGGAGTCTGTTGGTATGTATGCCCTGAGAGCCAATCATGGTATGATTGATGGGATACTAATAAGATTGATTTGATAAACATCAAAGGCAAGCTTCCAATTCTTTCTGGTTCAGTCATATGAGATAGTGATAGAACAGATTGAATGTCTAGAGAATGACAATACTCAATGACGTATGCCTTCAGGTTTAGGACCTGAATGATGAGATCATACGGATGCTAAGAGTTTGTACATTCTTGTTATGTCCCTAGTCAGATGTCAGTGTGGAAGGTAGATAGACAACAATGACACACAAGACTAGATTGTGGTGTTGGTTGATGACAAAATCTCATTAGTCATGATATAGAGATATCAAACCAAACACATAGGTACTTGTTAGAGAACAAGTGTACCGGACAGACCCACAGTGAGTTTGACACATGGAACCATGACATGGTAGTCACAGTCAGTACTCACAGTGATGGTGGAGAGTGTGATTCTTTGACCTGAAATCATTACACTCAACACATGTCGTTGGGCACACTTTGACATCATCAAACACAGTCCTGAAACATGTGTTGTTATAAAGGTGATGATTGGGTGGCTTTGACACATGGGCCTTTTGAGGGGTGAGTGATAGATATGGGATTTGTCCCTCCTGAGGGAGTTTGATATCCATGGCCACTTGATGAGTAGGATTGAGAAAGGCATGCACGCATGTGTGAATCAGTATATGATATTGATGCCATACATATCTCTTCTAATCTAATCTGAGATCAAGAAAGTGAATGAACATTGACAGGATGACTGTTCCATGCCTCGAGTTCATTCGGGATATCAGTGACAAAGGAATTATACATTCACTATAACACCATTCATAGATTGTAGGATTGAAAGTTGTTCTCCAACTTTCTATTTCACTTGGGTAGCACTGATGTGTGACTAGGCACTGCTCTTTGCTTGTGAAGTCATAAGTGTTATGGACTTTCACTGCCAACGTGAAATGGACCTGCAGGGTCACACACATAGGATTTAACCTGTAAGAGGAGTTTTGTCCACAAATAATGTTTAGATTGATTACTAAAGGAGTTTAGTAGTTCAATTAAACACTCAATTAATTGATAGCTCAATATCATAATGTTCAAGGTGTTGGACACATTGATTGGAGTATCAGATTAATTGAAACTGCAACTGACTGATTCTGCACAATCTGCACTCCCAACCGATCGGCTCATGTGATGAACCGATCAGCTCAGGTGGTGAGTCGATCGGCTCATGGATAGGGTGAAACGATTGCTTCAAGTGTTGAAATGATCGGTTCAACTGGTGCAACCGAGCAAGTTGGGAAAGTCAGGTTGGTGAGAAACTTCTTTTCATTTCACTTGCCCAATTTGATTGGGAAAAGGATTGGTATTTGTTACCAATTAGAAACAAAAGAGGGAAAGTCAATCTGGAACTGATCAGGACTACAAACTGACTGGTTCAGAAGTGAACCGACCATTTCATGGGTCTCAACCGATCGGTTGAGTGTCAACCGACCGGCTCAGGTCCCCAAACGACTGTTTCAGAGATGAAATGATCGGTTCAGGTTGCGAGTTGGTTGTTTTTTGTGGAAAATCTTGAACCCTTCTAATCCTGCTTTAGTCTCGCATTGCCCGGGATGGAGAACCATGTCCCATGACCCTCCTATATATATAGGGGTATTGGGGGCTTCTTAGAGAACAACTTAGTGTAACCAGTTGCTCTGTAAGTTGTCGTTCTCTCTGGTTTTGGTAACCGAGAGAGCCCGAGAAAGTACTACCCGATAAGGGAGGCACAACAAGGGAAAGACAACTGCAGAAAGCGACTGGTAGCAGGAGAGTGTGTCAGTGACTAGTACGCTGACAGGAGGGTGCGACTCCTTCCAATTCCTTGTGGGACAAGGAGATTGGAGTTCCAAATGTTCGTGTGGACTACTTCAGAGGCGGGAGATTTCTTCCGCTCGGAGGACAGCTGTAAATCCCGACAGTCCCGGTGAGACCAGGAGTCGTCAGTCCCGGTGCAACCAGGAGTTGCACAGACACCGTCCAAGACCGGAGGTGAAGACTACGCAAGACGTGAGGTATTTCCGCCGATCAAGCCTCGGGACAAGGTATGATTCCACAAACTATCCTTTCCTATTGTATAGACGTTGATGTGTTTCCTTGTTCTGGGTTTGGGGAGGAGAAAATTTTTTGTTTTCGCTGCCTTCTCTGCCTCCCTAAAAACCCAACAGTTCTTGTAAGGTCAATTGTTGAGAATTCTTTCCCACAACCTTTCCATTGTTGTTGGAGATGGCATATCAGTAACCTTATCTATTGAATCAGCTCTAGTTTCTTGGCATTGATTCCTTTCCTATTCGAAAGAAAACATTTCTCGATTCTTTCACTTAACCTTTCCCATACTTACTTTCTGTTGGTAAATAGCCCACCACTCAATTGAATCCCAATCCTCAAGTTTTATTAGTAAAGTGTTGATTCCTTGGTAACCAAAAACAAAAGATCTATGAACTAGATCATGCTTAACTGGCCAGACAGATAAATGACCATGCATCCTTTTAATCTCCCCCACATTAATATTTTATTTATATGTATGATTATTTCATATTTATAATGAAATCTATAAAAATTGACATGTTATTAACTATCTATTCTATTCTGCACAAGGGTCATTCAGTAGGTCCCTTGCTAAGACCTGAGCACCTAGCCCATCTTTGTTTGCCTTTGTTGACTATCCCATCTATTACCATTCCTCGATCCCCTGTTGGAAGGAGAGAAGAGTAAGATAAGACTTACTCCGAGGCAAGACTAAAATTTGAAAGTAATGTCTTCCTACTAATAGACGCTCCTCCACAAGTACAGAATCCACCAATGTCAGGGGGGATTCTATGCTAAAGCAACAAACATTAAAGCATCAACAACAACTACAATCTCGTCCAACCATTTTTTCACTATTTCTTGAATCCTAGAAATCTCATTGTATAGTAGCCCAATCCAACTTGATCGAGCATCCGTTATGTTGGTGGAATGTACTAGTTTTTCAGAATTTGTAGTCACCTATTGATGGCTCCCTTAATGTATGTGTTAGGAAGTTTAGGAAGAAGCGGTCTTCTCCCCAAAAATGCCCCGTCCCAGGGTTCTTCCTTTGTCGCTGGCGATTCATTGCTCATTTCGCAGTCCAAATTCCTAGTAATATGGCCAATGATTAGATCCGGCTCTACCCAAACTATTTTGGTTCACCCCAACATTACCTGCTTGTTCGACTGTTGCTCATCAATTTTTGGATACAAAATGGACCTTCCCAGATGGTAATCTTAATGTGGATGATTTGCCTTCTTTTGTAATCAGTTTTGTTACAGAACTTGCTTCTCGAGCTAATTGCCCACCCTTTCCAAGTGCGGTTACACCATTCTAGAGATGTGAACAACTAAATTTTGGGACAAGGGCATGAAAGCATTTACTCAATGATTTTTAATGATTCAAAATAGTAATCATGTTCTCAACCATGTATGGTCCCATTTTGGTAAGTATAATATATTCTCTTTTCTAATTATCTTCCTTCTCTCCTTTTTACTCTCTTGGCCATATTTCTATAGAACATGTGGTAGAAAACCTACTTACCCTTCCAAATCTATCCTTTTATCCCTCTATGATGCATATGGAGGTGTTGCATGCAAATACCATGGTGGAAACCTTCATTTGGTGGAACTTTTAGAGTTTCAACCCTTATAACTTCATCGTTGAAGCTATGGAAGCCTTGCTCTTCATTCGAGGTGAGTAGTTTAATTCTTTCTAAAAACTCCAATCTTGGGACAAAATTAATCAATACTTAATAATTTCTAAATTTTGCTTCTATATAGAATATTTCTTGTTCCTAAGTAAGTTGTAAATGTACTAACCCTCCCCAAATCTTGTTTTTGACAAATTTCATTTATATTGCTTATACTTAGCTAAAAGGTATCATGATTGGTATTTTATTGATGAAACCAATAGATTGAGAACTGAATGGGCTAATATACATTTCTCTTATTTTATTAACATTTCTAACATTAATTGTGTAGCGCCCCTCCAAGCACATACAAGATAGTGGAAGCAAACCCTATGTTGTCCATAAAATGGGTCACTCAGCTTGGAGGAACATTACAAAATATGATACTCAATAGCAATAAGATAAATGAAACACCATGCATTAATTCAAAATATAGATTCATACATTGCTCTTTGAAAGGAAAAATATACATTGTCTCATCTTGGTCTCAAGCCTAATACATGTAGACTCATCAAATCTAAAACATGGAATGATATACTAGACTAAAGAATCTACTGAGTGGTAGATGGAACCCCACCAAGCTAAAGTCAGCTATACTTGAAGGGCTCGCTTCAATTCCCTCTTCCTCCTTGATCTGGGGACATCTCGTCCCGTGGCCATGCGAAACAAAGCAACAACGTAAGCAAGCGGTACTATGCATTTTATAAGAACTAAAAAGTAAGCATATATACTTGAACTGAAATAAACACGACATGGCATAAAATTAAAAATTATCATTACACTTTATCTTTCATTACATCACTAAATTAAGAACATTACTATATGCATTCTCTATATACCTTCCCATGTGAGGCACATCTTGCTCGAAAAGCCCAACATTACTAAGAAGCCCATAACGACCATAAAGGTCCATCATTGCGAGAAACATATAATAAGTTACTTAAGTCTCTTAACTTAATCATTAACATTATTTTTATTATCTTACGGTCAATGTAAATTCTCTTCGTCTAATAATTACACCAAAGTGCTCATCAGGTCGGTTAAGGCTCATCTTAGTTGCACCAAAGTTCTCATCAATACCATTAAGACAAAATATTTTAGAGAGGAACAATTCATAAGTTAAGTGCATTATCTTAATCATCATGGGATTTCTCCCTCTTGTTCTTAAAATTAACATTACAGGATTTACATTATTCTTTTTTCAACGTCTTAATCATTACATAGTCATATCATTAAACTAGTGAGCATCAGTGATAAGCATAGGACTTTATGATTATAGCAAATAACATACAATAATAAAATTTGAGGCATCATCATTATCTTAATTTCATTCATGAACTTGGAAATTCAGAGCATAATCTTAAAATCATACTTAACATGCAATTCATCCAAAATACTTATGCATAGTTGCATGACGCGATTACCTGGAGCAAGGTAGATCCTAACTTAGTCTCGTTGTCCTTGAGTCGATTATATGTTCCTAAAATTACATGATTTCTATTCATTATCTTCATTAGTACATCGTACACCCTAATTTGATTCTTTTAAGAAAACTTGTTCAGATACGACAGATTTAGTGTTTAAAACCTTGAAATTGACTTCCTTATCAAAAAGATATCCAATGACTATTTTTACTCACTTTTTGATGCTTCTTTGATTTGCTATGAATTATTGATATTCTGACCAATCACATGGCGAGAAAAATCCAAACTGAAGGCTAAAAAGGGCGGTAATTCCAATCTTACCCTTGCAGTTGCGTGACACAACGAAACAAATTTCAGGGCTGATCTGTGAAATCAACATCTCGATTCATGTTTTCATGCATCCAGTGAGAACAGAACCAGTGCATAGGCCAAGGCAAGATCCATTCAACCAACAACTCGGTTCCTATCTTATACTTGTAAACCAGACACAGAGGTGAGTTCCTTACCTCACCACAAAGATGACGAGCCAAGGATCAGGACCTGGCGATCACTAGAGCTCTAAAGCACGGCTGCCACCATGGCTGCCGAGGTGGTGCAGGTCGGAGATGGTAAAGGAAGTAACCCCACGGAAAACTAGTGCCTTGGGCGCGTCCGACACAGCTCGTTGGAGGCAGGAGGCGAGAAAACGAGACTAGTAGAGGTCGAAAGAGACGAATCGCAGAAAAGGACCTGAAACAGATAAAAAGGGGGAATGAAGGGAATTTGGGGTTACCGTGAAAAACACAAAATTCTCAAGCAGGGAATCTTCACGAAGGCCACTATATCGATTCTGGAGTGTCGCAGATCCTAGAGATGTCTTGGTCGCCGCTTTGGGCCGCCAGAGGGAACTGAGCAGGGTAGAGCACAGAACCAATATGCCAGTGGGGATCGTGATGAACAGAGGATACGATTTTACTTCCTGGGGGTTTCTCGATGTGGGAACACCGGTTCTTATAAGTGTGAAGGCCTGTGAAGTCACCAGATGTCCAAGAAATCAGAAACATTGTAACCGAGGAGGGTCTTCTCGTCTAGGCTGTATTGGGCATGAAGTCCCGGAGAGACGGGGGTCTCTAGACTTGTTTCTGTGCACCGAAGGCAGTGGTGGGTTCAGTGGTGATCGAGATTCTATATAGGGGAAGAGAGAGCAAGGGGAAGGAAGGAAACATGGACAGTAGAGTCCAGGAAACGATGGGGTCAGGGCCGTCAGGCGAGAGGGATGAGTCGCATCTCGCGGCTATCAAGGATCCGAGAGTCCGATACAGAGTTGACTCTTCTGCCCGCACGATACACATGGTACAAAATACATAAGTTCTAATATTATTACATTATCAAGTGTTTTAGAGGCTTTCTTTCTAATTCAAATTGAGGAAATAAGAATTATCAGAATTTCATGAACCTTCATGACCTAGGTAATTAAATAGTGTAGAATCTGAAAATCCAGTTAGTATCCTGATTTGAGAGCTACAACTATTTTTCCTTGACTTTTTAAGATAAATATGTGTCTAGTCATGTAGGATTATCTAAAAACAACTAGGGGCCATTATTTCAAATAAATCCAAGTATTATTGAGATAAACTCGTATTAATTTTATTAGACCAATATATACACATTGAATGGGTAAATTTCAATTTAGTACTCATGTTTTCTCATTTATCTATGTGGACTACAGTTTGTGTAGTTGAATTTTAAAAACTGTACAATTTTTTTAGGATGTTACAAATTGATAATATAATGAATAAAAGGTATGATACTAGATAATTATGTTAAATTATTAATAAAATAACAAATCTGACATTTCCTACTATATAAAAAATAATGCAACCTTTTAATAGGAAGCATGAACACGAGCTATTTATAGTGTCCAAACTAGTTTATGGGTTGAAAGAAAATTGGTTATATGGGGAAGATTCATATATATGAATCTTCTCTTATATAGAAAACACATATGTTGCTACTTCTCTTCTTAACTTGTTTGATCTTAACTGGAATAGATTAGGGATAATAATGAATGCAATGTTATATGGTTAAGCTTGTTCTAGGATGATATTTAGGAGGATAACCATGGTGTCTTTACCATGGGATAAATTCTATGGGGTTGTTGACGAGGACACTAGAAAGAGTCACATGTAGGAATTTAATTGAATGTTTGGTGTATAATAAAGATATTAAATTGTTCATAATACTTTAGAGTATTATCTATAGATATGTTCTTATATGTTGTTTTTATCCCTAAATTTTGTCAGCTACGATACATCACATGAACACCAAAACAGCCATGGAAAGCAAATATAAGCTGATTATTTTCCTTATTTCTAAGTGACTCTTTAGAGATAAAATGTAACATTTTATTTTTGTATTCTCTCATAAATGTAACATAATCAATCATCCTTTTAACATGTTATACCTTTGTTTAAGTTATAATAGATGTGGTGGTCTAAATATGAATTAATAGGATATCATCTTGTGTTAATTTTACATGATTTATGAATATTGATGTTTTCTTGAGTAATATGAAATTGGTTCCTTGATTATGGTTAACATTTGAGTATCTGATTTCAGAAGGGGAAAATGCCCCACATGATAATCTTTAGTTAAGACAAGTTGTTACAACCCCAATTTTTGGGTTCATTTGGTGAGAAATGTAATTTCTCATAATAAAGATAAATGAACAAATAATGATGTCTTTTGATTGAATGCATGAATTTTGTTTAAAATAGCCTTGTTGATTTATTTGTGGGCTTTATTGGCTATTGGGCCCAATAACAAGGAAAGGACAAAAGAAACTCCATTATTAATAGGAAATGGAGAAAAGAAAATTGTAGAAACCTCTAGAAGGCAAAAGAGTGTAATCCAAAGGTGGATTTCATACCTCTTGGGTTCCTTGGGTTCCAAGGAGTCCCAAATTGCAAATATAAAGCAATAAGAAAAGAAAAGATCAATCGGATATTTCTTTATTAAGAAAGAAATTGAAAATAATGATAAAATGTGGAAAATAAGTGAAAAGAGGTACAATTGAGTTATTCTTGGTAGATTTTCGTATCCAAAGGATTCCTAAGGTTAAAAGGAATTCCAATGAGGAAAATAAAAAGAAAGATAAAGGGAAATCCTTGAAAACAGATATTTTACTAAAGAAATGAATAAGAAGTGAAATAGAAATAGATAAGAGAATTAAGGCAAGTAAACGTTCTCCAATATGGGAGTTTGTGCCATTAGGTTGTCTTGAGGTCCAAGGGACCCAAAATAAAAAGATAATGGCAAAGGGAAAAGAAATAACAATTAAATTGGATTAATTAAAGGGATAACTTGGGAGAGAAGGAAGACTTCTCATCCATTGGAATGTGTTCCCCAAATTTCGTACAAAGCTTGATAATGTCAAGACAAACGTTCCCTTAAAATTTGAGACAAAAAGGAGTTATGGTTTGGGAGATATCAATTTCTCAAGTTATCTCCAAAATAAATCATTAATTGGGCAATTGAAAAAGGGTTTCCTGCTTATTTGATCGCGTGCTTTGAGGACCGTTGGATCTCAATCCAACGTTGGTTGCTCATCTTCTAAGTCCCACACAAACTGGGACTTTGCAAGTCACAGGAGGAATTTGCCATCTTGTTTTCTCATGATCTAGAGGATATGTCAGCCTGTTGATAGTCCCTTTGGACTTGGGAGAAGAGACCACATGGAATCATCCCTGGTTCGACTAGGTTTGGTCTTTGTTTTGGGAAGTACCCAATCCTCGCGAGCCTGACCTCGACCCTATATATAGGGGAGGGTGAAGGAGGGAACCATCATCTATTTTTGTTGGCCCAATCTCTGTGGAGGAATGCAAGCATCGTCCTTGCGCATTCAATTGCATCAATCGTCCTGACCTGTACACCCGACATCCCAGCAAACCTCGTCGGAGTCTGGTGAGTAGGGGACGACCTTGGCATGTCCTTGGCAAGCAATTGAAGACGTCATCGAGTTCGACGAGGAGAGGTAGAGCTCCTTGACCGTTTGGCATGATCAACAGAGGTCGATAGCCCAGAGTATCCTCCCGAGTTGACCACCGAAGCTACAGCGTGCTCGCGCAAGGTTGAAGAAGAAGAGAACCCGCAGATTTACCAAACTGCCCCTCGCCTCCTTCAGTTGCGTCAAGGTTAGTTTGGACCTTTGGTTGCTTTTGATCGCAAATAAAGGATGCGTGCATCTGTGATCGTTGGATCCTAAGTGGACCAGCGGACCACGGATCAGACGATCCGTATTTTTCTGAAAATAGCAAGTAAATCAATGAAAAGGAATTTTCTTGTTAAAATCATATCTTTTGATAGAATACTCGGATGATGAAAGTTAATACATGAAAAGTGATCAGAAAAATACGAGGAATACAATAAAAATAGTTTGAAGGCCTAATTGTGCTTCTTTTTGCAAAAGTGTCTAATTTGGATGGAAAGGTGTTAATTTGTGGTTAGAAACCCTAATTGTTAATCAAGGAGAGATTTAATACTGCAATTAGGTTAATTCAAGCATGGTTAACTTGTTCAATGATAAAGTTAGATTTTAACATATTTTAATGATGGAATTGCAAGAATTAGGGTTTTAAACCTAATGTTGTAATTAATACCCTTAGAAACCCTAAGTGAGGAATAAGGGAAGAAAAGATATAGTAATCCGAAAATTAGGGTTTTTGTGGTTCAAACCTAATCTTAAGGATCTTAATGGCAAATAAGATAAGATAATTAGGGTTGTATGGATATTTTGATAAAAGTAAAATAAAAGTGGTAAAAAGGAAATGAAACCCTAATTATGGTCGAAACCTTAAAAAGGGCTAGTAAGCCTAGGGCACGATTAGTCCTATTAGACATGGATACCATGAACCATGATAGAAAATATTGGATGTATAATTCAGGACTGAATTGTGCTTGCTTGCTTGATTCTGGATTACTTGACTGTTTGGATTAATTCTGCATTCAAGACAACTTGACAGGTATGTGGTTAATTATGAGTAATCGCATTAGTTTTCCCGATGGTTTCCCGGATGGTTAATCACAATGATTGAAAGTAAAAGTTTGGATGTTCATACTGCAATTATAAAGTCACTATGGCTATCACAATTATAGTCACATGTGTATTCTCACACCTACATGCCACCCTGATGGAAGATGCCATAAAGGTCATGCCCAAGAGGGTAGACCAATGGGCACCATGAGAGGTGACCCCAGACACCAAGCTCGGGAATGAGAAGGTGGTCTATGTTGGATGACTATGGGGCACCATGAGAGGTGACCCCCAGGCACAAATCTCGGGATTGAGAAGGTGGCCTTAAGTCAATGGCAAAAGAGAAACCCTAGAGGGGTATTCCAGGGTTAGGGCAAAAGCGGTGGAGAATGACACATTGAAAATGTAAATTGGTTTGCTAATTACCCTGATTGTGATAATTAAATTGGTAGCCATATTTGTGAAATTTTGGTTGTTCCCACATACCAGCATATTCATATATACTGACCGACATTTTGTTTGTCGGCGTTTTAGGTACAACAATTGAAAGAACAAACAGTAAAGTGAAACATTAAGGAAATAAGAAATAAAGTGCAAGGAGGATTTGATAGAATGAATACAGGTTGTGGATAGAGTAGCTTACCAAAGTTTTAAAAAGGTATGCAAGGTTTTATTTTATATCAGATTTCAGTTTAGTTGATAAAATTTGATAATTATTATTTATTATTTGTCAAACCTTTGATCATGTTAATTGGGATAATGGCACTGACCCTTTTGGTCTCCCTTAATTGGGGGTTACCGGTAGGTGGGGTCATTACAATCAGTATCAGAGCATAGGTTCCTCATTTAATATTTAATAATTATTAAATTTTACAAACTCCATAGAACCCAAGGGAGTTATTAGAGGATTTTCCGAAAGACAGAGGTGTCTAGAAAAGGATCACGTTCGGGGGCTGGAAAGATTTTCCTCCGCACCACTAGTCAGAATACGAGGACTCCCGAATTAGTGTGACTGCCTGGCCAATGTCTCAGGATTTGACTCGAAATAAGATACCTTTAGGACTCTCTCATCTTTTTCGTCCCTTCTCACCTCAAATGTTGTTAAGGATTACAAGTATTAGGGTTTTCTCTCTTTTCCTCACCCTCTTGAGGTATGGGTAAGGTTGATAAGGATTAAGGAATCCTCCACCAAATTAATAAAAAATATGTAAATAAGATGTCATGGATATAAGATTAATAGATTAAGTGTAAAGGAATAGATACATGTTTAGGTCGTATGACATAAGTTGTCATGCCCTCAGGAGAAACCTGGGGCTAGACCTTCTTGTCAGGAGGATAAGGAGAGAGTTAGTCTTGGACGTAGAGATCTCCATTTCAAATAGAGACCTGGCACATCCTCTGGATGATGTTAACCCTAACCCTAAGTGTTGGTTAGAGAGAGATGACATGATGAGTTAGATGTCATGATAGAATAGAGGTGAGGGTGGACATGCTTTTGGATGCCCATATGAGTTATGAGAGATTGGACGACCTAGTACCTTTGGCGACCCAACCTTGAGAAGGGTCGTGCATGTTAGAGTGAAGGATAGCTCCTTCAATGTTGAGGTTAGAGAAGTACCTATAGAAACCCTATGGGCTTATGCAAGTAGGGCATAGCATGCACCCGAAATACGATAGTAGTGTGAGCAGTAGGTTGAAACCCTGGCCAGGAGAATGTGATGGATAGCTTATGAGATGAGCATAGAGGGTTATGGATAATCGTGAGCAAAACATAAGCTTGAATGTAAGCTTCACCATGTAAGGGTATGCTTGTAAGCTTGACCCACCTTCATGGAGAGAGGACACCAGGTAGTAAGGTTGTTTGTAGGTTTATCTCTAGAGAGAGAGAGCAGGACCCATGCAAGATGATGGAAGCTTAGATTCTGAGACATGAGAAATAGTGGGGAGTTGAGGATGATGCGATCTAAGTGAATGATAATGGTTGCCTCGTGCTTGATCCCTGGAGGCTGATGATATCTTGGTAACCTTTAGAGGAACCAAACCCTAAAGAGAGAATGATGCTTCTGGAACCTATGTGCCTATGGTAAAGGAGGATACCTACTGAGATGAGACTAAGAGTGCCTTAGACCCTGTGGAGGTTTAAGTAGCAAGTTGTGAGGCCTTGTACCTTGTTGGTTGCCCTTGAGGAAGACTCAACTCTAAGGTGCTGCTCGAATAAAAGGATCATGGGAGTACATGACATGCCTTGGACATGATGGATTCATGGTTAAGAGATAGAGCATGTAGTTGGATACCCAAAGGTGAACCTAGGGTTCCTAGGACTAAGAGGGGAAGCAATGTACCTGATGCTCATGATGATATTTGAATCTCTGTAGTTTCGAGCATGGTACTCCTCATGGTTAGAGGAGAGAGAAACCCCTTAAGATTAAAGTATGTTTGATGAATCCCTCATAGACAAGTTCATGACATGGGAAGGTATGATCTTGATCCAATGTTGAGGATGAGAACAAGTGTGACCTAGCATGGTTTAGTAGGTGTCTTATTGTGCCTTAGTAGCTTGATAGGGCTAAGCACGCTCATGTGGATGTAGACCCTAAACATAAGGATGCTTGTGACCTCTGTTATCAGGGTGTAGTTTCCTCCCATCATGGGAGAGGGACCCTTTTGTAGGGTGTATACCAGTTTTGTTAAGGTAACCTAAAGAGGTTTCATGGGATCTTGAGAAGCTAAGTGAAAAGTACATGGTATGAGAATGAACATGTAAGACCCATAGATAACCATATCTAAGTGAATGTGGATGTGTTACCATTAAGGTAATCGGTATGGGGTCTGACCAAGGTAGGTCAGTCGCCATGAACCCTATGAAGGTATGAAAGTAAGCCCATGCATACAGAGAGAGAGATGATGAAGTCTTGGGTAAGGTTCTAAGTTGGACATGTACTATGTTAGAATCCTAAGTCTATCCTAGGGTCAGGTAGGGATAAGATTGATGTAAGTAGGAGTTTCCTAATTCCCTAGTTGCACATGACCATAGGGTCGGGAGGTAACAACTATCATTGTCTGAGGGCCATGGGTTAGGGGATTGATCACCTTCATGAACTCATGGGACCCAAAGGGCAGATGAGTAGGGAACTCTCTGGATGCATGAGGGAAGAGGGATGACCCCAAAAGTGTCGGCACCCTATAGACCTAGACGAGATGACCAAGGATTTTGTTGGGACCAAGTAGGTTCGAGATCAGTTTCCATGGAAGTAACTTTGATATCAAGGTGAATGTGGTGTAGAGACATAAGTTACACGTTTCAACTTAGATTTGAAGGTGTACTGGCAAGGTGGGATGTACGATCTCTACTCTTAGAATAGGAAGACCTTTGTGTTTGGACGGCCACCAAATGCTTATTTCCTCTTGTTATGGGAGTGAGAGATAGGACAGTAAACATGCCATACACCAAGGATAACAGATGATGTGAATTGGAACGTTGTTGTGAGGTATGAGGGAAGAGATGATAATATGCCCTTGTGAAGTAAACGATATAAAGATGGTTTACAAACATCAAGAGAAATAAGGTAGTCATCTTATGAGGATGCTTTTAACATGAGCTATGAATTATACAAGGTTGAGTTTGAAAACCAAGAGGATGAGCTCAGAGTTTCTTGATGAAGATGGACTTAAAGTTTGAGATGAGACGATAGTGGAATACACAGAGATGAATGTCTTCAACATTACCTAACACCTACGGGTGTGAAATGGTTAATGAATGCTCTGGTTGAGATATAGCTGCTTAGTTTGGCTAGAGGCTAGAAGAGGTTGTTAGGCTAACCCTAAGTTTGGAAAAGAGGATATGCTTGGCTAACACTCAGATGTAATGAGATCTTTTGAATAAGTTAGTGGTTGTTTGGTTATCCAGCCTAGGCCTTGATGCAATGAAAGGATGGTTGTAGAACCTCAGATGCACATCTTTGGAAAAGAAGGTGATGGAGCCCCGACTAGAATGGTTTAGGATTTCTAAAGAATTGATCTTGAGGAATCATGACAATACATAAGATCATGATTTCAAGATCATCCTACACCATACTACAAAGATAGTAAGTGATAGTAGTAGTTTGGATGCTTAAGATGAAGTTGCATTCGGTATGTTTCCATGCAAGCCAAGAGGTGAAGGACAAACACCAGTAACCCAATGAGTTGATATAGAGGATAAAAGAGTTCCCGAGAGGGAATGGGAATTCATCACTTTGGATGTTGTAAGTCTCTCCTAGACCAAGGAAGGTCAAGATGTAATATGGGTTATGGTAGATCGCCTTACCTAGCTGACATGAGAAAGAAAGGGTACTGTCAAGGGACAGGTCAGGTTGAACCACTTATAATAGAGAGAGATGGATCAGCTACATCATGGTGCGAGTTCAAAAGTTCTTGAGTAGGACCTAAAGGTTCACTTCCATTAGGTGGAAGTAGATACATGAAGAACTCGATGTCAGTGCAGTTTATCACCCCATACTAATGGTCAGTATGATCCAGACTAGAGGGTCTGATGAGAGCATGTGTGCTCATTCAGGGTGATACATAGAGGCAGTTCTTAAGATGTGATGTTAACCACCATAGCCTTTATCGGGATGCAAGAAGTTCTATAAGGAGGTTGTGTCGGCCACCACTTCATTAAGATGATGTTGGTGAAGGAGGCCTCGCGAAGGTCAGAAAAGAACCCCAGTGTGTGCAGATGAAGTCGCTTTGATCATGAAGTGGCTGAGAGAGAGCCCAGAGGTGACATGAGTTGCGAGCTGATGCAAAGCAGACTGACATACAGTTCACTATGGGAGAATATGTGATGTGAAAATCCGACCTCTCTAAGCTACAACTGAGAAAGTTGAGTCCCCGATATGTGGGTCCATTTGAGATGGATTGGTGGAGATGGTTGTGTTTAGCCTTACCCCTCAGGATAATATGATGTATAATGTGTTCCATGAGTCCGATCTAGAGCACTATGTGAGGTACCCAAGCCATGTGCTGAGCCCTGAACCTATTCAGCTTTTAAGAGGCTAAAATATCCTGAGTCACCTATGAGGGTATGATATACCAAGGTAAGAAAGAACTCAGATGGAAGAATATGAGATGATGAAGGTTCTTGGAAAACACCATGGAAAGGGTGAAGCCACATGGGAGCCTTGATGGACATAAGAAAGGCTTATCCTGAATTGTTTGATTGCTTGATGGAATTTTGAGGACAAAATTCTTATAAGAGGGGAAGGATGTTACAACCCCAATTTTTGGGTTCATTTGGTGAGAAATGTAAGTTCTCATAATAAAGATAAATGAAAAAATAATGATGTCTTTTGATTGAATGCATGAATTTTGTTTAAAATAGCCTTGTTGATTTATTTGTGGGCTTTATTGGCTATTGGGCCCAATAATAAGGAAAGGACAAAAGAAACTCCATTATTAATAGGAAATGGAGAAAAGAAAAATGTAGAAACCTCTAGAAGGCAAAAGACTGTAATCCAAAGGTGGATTTCGTGCCTCTTGGGTTCCTTGGGTTCCAAGGAGTATCAAATTGTAAATATAAAGCAATAAGAAAAGAAAAGATCAATTAGATATTTCTTTATTAAGAAAGAAATTGAAAATAATGATAAAATGTGGAAAATAAGTGAAAAGAGATACAATGGAGTTATCCTTGGTAGATTTTCGTATCCAAAGGATTCCTAAGGTTAAAAGGAATGCCAATGATGAAAATAAAAAGAAGGATAAAGGGAAATCCTTGAAAAGAGATATTTTACTAAAGAAATGAATAAGAAGTGAAATAGAAATAGATAAGAGAATAAAGGAAAGTAAATGTTCTCCAATATGGGAGTTCGTTCCTTTAGGTTGTCTTGAGGTCCAAGGGACCCAAAATGACAAGATAATGGAAAAGGGAAAAGAAATAACAATTAAATTGGATTAATTAAAGGGATAACTTGGGAGAGAAGGAATACTTCTCATCCATTAGAATTTGTTCCCCAAATTTCGTTCAAATCTAGATAATGTCAATAAAAACGTTCCCTTAAAATTTGAGACAAAAAGGAGTTATGGTTTGAGAGATATCAATTTCTCAAGTTATATCCGAAATAAAGCATTAATTGGGCAATTGAAAAGGGTTTCCTTCTTATTTGATCGCACGCTTTGAGGACCGTTGGATCTCAATCCAACGTTGGTATCTCATCTTCTAAGTCCCACACGAACTGGGACTTTGCAAGTCACAGGAGGATTTTTCCATCTTGTTTTCTCGTGATCTAGAGGATATGTCAGCCTGTTGATAGTCCCTTTGGAGTTGGGAGAAGAAACTACAGGGAATCATCCCTGGTTCGACTAGGTTTGGTCGCTGTTTTGGGAAGTACTCAATCCTCGCGAGCCTGACCTCGACCCTATATACAGGGGAGGGTGAAGGAGGGAACCAGCGTCTCTTTTTGCTGGCCCAATCACTACGGTGGAGTGCAAGCATCGTCCTCGCTCTTTCAATTGCATCGATTGTCCTGACTTGTACACCTGACATCCTAGAGAACCTCGTCGGAGTCTGGCGAGTAGGGGACGACCTTGGCGTGTCCTTGGCAAGAAATTGAAGATGTCATCGAGTTTGATGAGGAGAGGCAGAGCTCCTTGATCATTTGACATGATCAACGGAGGTCGATAGCCCAGAGTCAACTCCCGAGATGACCACCGGAGCTACAGTGTGCTCATTCAAGGTTGAAGAAGAAGAGAACCTGTGGATTTACCAAACTACCCCTCGCCTCCTTCAGTTGTGTCAAGGTTAGTTTGGACCTTTGGTTGCTTTTTATCGCAAATAAAGGGCGTGTGCATCCATGATCGTTGGATCCTAAGTGGACCAGCGGACCATGGATCAGACGATCCATATTTTTCTAAAAATAGCAAGTAAACCAATAAAAAGGAATTTTCTTGTTAAAATCATATCTTTTGATAGAAAACTCGGATGATGAAAGTTAATACATGAAAAGTGATCAGAAAAATATGAGGAATACATTAAAAAATAGTTTGAAGGTCTAAATCTGTCTCATTTTGCAAAAGTATCAAATTTTTATGGAAAAGGTGTTAATTTGTGGTTAGAAACCCTAATTGTTAATCAAGGAGAGATTTAATACCGCAATTAGGTTAATTCAAGCATGGTTAACTTGTTCAATGGTAAAGTTATATTTTAACCTATTTTGATGATGGAATTGCAAGAATTAGGGTTTTAAACCTAATGTTGTAATTAATACCCTTAGAAACCCTAAGTGAGTAAAAGTTTGGATGTTCATACCGCAATTATAAAGTCACTATGGCTATCACAATTATAGTCACATGTGTATTCTCACACCTACATGCCACCCTGATGGAAGATTCCATAAAGGTCATGGCCAAGAGGGTAGACCAATGGGCACCATGAGAGGTGACCCCAGACACCAAGCTCGGGAATGAGAAGGTGCTCTATGTTGCATGACTATGGGGCACCATGAGAGGTGACCCCCAGGAAAAAATCTTGAGATTGAGAAGGTGGCCTTAAGTCAATGGCAAAAGAGAAACCCTAGAGGGGTATTCCAGGGTTAGGGCAAAAGCAGTGGAGAATGACACATTGAAAATGTAAATTGGTTTGCTAATTACCCTGATTGTGATAATTAAATTGTTAGCCATATTTGTGAAATTTTGGTTGTTCCCACATACCAGCATATTCCGATATGATGACCGACATTTTGTTTGTCGGCGTTTTATGTACAACAATTGAAAGAACAAACAGTAAAGTGTCACATTATGGAAATAAGAAATAAAGTGCAAGGAGGATTAGATAGAATGAATCCAGGTTGTGGATAGAGTAGCTTACCAAATTTTTAAAAAGGTATGCAAGGTTTTATTTTATATCAGATTTCAGTTTAGCTGATAAAATTTGATAATTGTAATTGATAATTTTTCGAACCTTTGATCCTATTAATTGGGATAACGACATCGACCCTTTTGGTCTCCCTTAATTGGGGGTTACCGGGAGGCAGGGTCGTTACACAAGTCCAAGTGATCATGGAATAATTTAAGGCATGTGGTTTTTATATGAATTTAATCATGTCTATAATATGCCACCTTTAAATTGTTATGTAAATCAAATGTTGCTTTGTTCTGGATTTATTTCTTATATTTTTTTCTTTATAATATTATAATTTAAATATCCCTAATTGTATCAAACCGATAAAGATAATGTTCCTGTTATGTAAAAGTATCAAAAGATGAGTCATACAATTATCGGTAAATGGACCACTAATCATGAAGTAGGCCCCAAGAACCACATATCTTCCCTAGTGATTGGAAGTAAGGGAAAGGAATAATGTATTCTTGTAGTATTCAAGGGATCATGACAAGGTACTTGGATTTGTATACTATTCAGTGTATGTGGATGCTCAAGAATTGAGTATGGCCCCTCTCAATGCCCTGCAATCTTGCCAATGTGACTGAAACTATATGAATGTGACACATTGTTGTATTGAACTCTTGAAATTTTGAAACATTAGGTGTTATGACTTAAGTACCCAATATGTCCCTAATTAATATGAAGATTGTAGATGGTTGATCCCCTAATTTATATACTTGCACCAACTGAGGCATGAGGGAATCTTAATCAGAAAAGATAATCATAATATCCTTTATTGTGGGCTAAGGGACTTCACCCTAATTAGTTAGAAATTTGAGTGATATCAGGGACAATCTTAAACTTCATACAAACGAGTAACATATAATTTTATCACTATTCATGTTTTCTTAAATGATGTCTAGAAGTGGCCTCGTAAGCACTGAAAGTGATTGCATGCTTTTTTAGTTGAGGTGCTTAATATGAAATGTTAATGACCATGGTAGAATGATATGTAATTATATCATGTAAAAATATTGTGACTCCTACTAAGTCCAAAAATTTAAAATTGTTATTGGATAGATAATTGATAACTTCCAACTTTACATTAATTCTCATAACATATTATCAGCATATGTTTGTATACATTGTGAGTTATCCTCTTGCTAGGGATCTTATAAAGCCTTAATAAAGTATGCCATAGATAAGTCTAGAATGTCCTTATACTCTTGCTTTCCTAAAGTATATGGTGTGTAGTTGATGGGATGTGATACGCAACATTTTCTTTATTATTTCTTGTATATGTAGGTGTAAATCTAGTTAATCTTGCATACAATGATGTATCTTCTTTTATTAAGACAATGTAACATACACGCTATGATTACAAAGATAACCTGGTTAGAGTATATTGTCTTCTTATCCTTTGGATCATCTGTGGTGCTATGTTGATTCTTTTTTTTGGTTTGGCTAGTTTGACATATGATTTATGGGTCTTAGCTTGACAACTGTATGATTTGTTCCTCATTTAATTGATGGGACAACTAATAGCATCCTATTTTGTGGACATTTATATATCTATTTTATCTCCATTGTGTCATCTCTTTTATGATTTACCGAGTCAATTTCAATTATTGTTTATAAGACCTGATGTGACTACCTAACTCACAACCCCTATTACTTCATATAGAATTCTCATCGGTCGCTACACTTGAAGTCAACTCAGCAAACAACACTTTGTCAATGTGGCAGTCTCTAGGAATCAAGCACCCTTGCGACTGAAGGAGAATCCATCCTTGCGACTAAAGATCCAATGTATCGACTGAAGCCACTAAATCCTTACAAGCAATGTAACCTAAATCTTCTATACTCACTACTACAAAAGTAGTGACCTAAGCTACGCCCAAAGTAGCAATTGAAGCATGGTCAGTGTAGCAATCACAACAACCTTTAAGTCGGTGGCCAATATCTATAAATAGGCGACCTCATCCATGCAAAGGGGAATTCATCGAGAGGATGATGAAGTGTTGTCACATTTTAGAGTCACCTTTGTCTGCATCCATCGATCTTCTACCTCTGAAGATGAAGGTCCTGAGGAGAGAGAAGATCATCACCCTCTTCTTTGAGAGAAGGAGTTTCCATCCTCTACACTAATGCTAGTTCCAAATTTGAAGGAGTATTATTGGAGTATCGCCTTACTTCTTAAGATCTATCATCCCTCTTATTCTATTCATCCATCATTTCGTATATCTTTATGTATCTTCACTTTTGGAAATTTGTAATGCTACTCCCTAACATCAGTGGCTAAACTCATTTGCTTGGGTTTGGAGTAGCCACTAAGGCTATCCCAAAATGTACATGCTTAGGGGATCAGTCCATTCTACCAGGAGTTCAAATCACCCAACTATATAGCTTTTGTATCAGAAAACTCTTCCTAGACAAATTATCATGGAATGGTTATTTCCATACCCTTGTTCTTAATTCTTCACTTGCATGATTAGCTACCATCTTGTTATGTTTGATTTTTAGTGCCTTGAAAGAGTAGTAATAATTCTATTTAGGTGTTATGGAGTTGCACGAATGCATGACAATGTTGGAATGCTAAAGCTAATGGTCATATGGTTATCTTTGTGATTGTTTGTTTTTTGTCTCGAGAGAGAGACAACCTTATAATCTCGATCTATCCTAAGCTTAAGAGAGGAGGAAATAAACATATATGATGATTGCTTGTAACCTTGATAAGGATATAAAAAGGGGGGTGAGTATTGCTTGTTGGTGAGAAAGTATAGTATGTGAAACCCAATCCAAGTGCCCTTCTACATTTGTTATCACACACTTTCTTATTTTGTTCTTTTTCTTTTACTTTCTTATTTTCCCTTGCTTGTTTTCTTGGTTAAAGATACTTCATTCCATAAGGAACACTTATCTTAATCTATCCTTTTGTTTGGTGTATCTGAGTCAAAGGTTTTACTTTCTTAGCACTTATTTTTACTTGTCCCTATGGTTTGACCCCAATCTACTACTTTGGACCCCGTATAATAGTTAGGAGGGGTTGAGTATCGGGTTACAAATTTAAGAGTTTGACTAGTCTAGATCCTCTCCATTTTGGATGTGTGATTTAGGTCGGTCAACTTTTTTTCTATGTTGTCGAGGAGAAGGCAACGAAATTGTTAAGAATCCAAACTTACTCACTACACACCAGTGCCTCAGTTCTAGAAATAGACTTGATTGCACAAGTTCCACTCTATTATATTTAATAGTCTTGAATATTTTGGTTTACACGTCCAATTTTCTAACTCGATTGTGCAAACTATTTAGGTAGTATGGAGAGAAGTAGGTTGGGAACATCACCTTACCTCCCTCTCATGTCAACAAGCCACCTCCTAAGAAAGGGCATATTGGAAGTGACCAGAATGCTAGGGTGGAGGATATTCAATCTCCACCAGAAACCGAATTTGAGCATGATGATGGCAACTCTGATGGAAATGAAGAAGGGTACATATTGATACCTCACAACATGCCTCATGGAAAAAATGAACTCGAAGATCAAAATGAAGATGAATGTGAAGAACGACACGAACATGAACATGAAGAATGTCGAGAAGATGAGGAACGCGAGGAACGATGCCATGTTGATCACTGTGGACATAGAGCAAGAAGGAACTAGAGGAACCATCATGAGCATGAAGACAATAAACACAACAATAAAGAAGATGATGATGAAGGAGGCCCTTCCCTCTGAGATCTATCAGCTATAAGAAAAATGAGTCAAGATGCCTTTTTGTCATTCCAAGATTTGATGCCCCAAACTTCAAACTGAAGCCATCTGTCATTGCCATGATTCAAAACAAGTCTTTTGCATGAATTTCTAGAGATGAGAACCCCTACCATCATCTTGATGCATATAAGAACATATGTGACACTGGAAAGATGAGATGAATATCACAATAAGTGATATACTACAAGGGATTCAATATATCCTTAAGGGACAAGGCTTTGTCATGGTCTTTCGTTACCAGACAAGAAGATTAATGGTTGGGGACCCTTGGCTGATGCTTTTGTCACACAGTAGAGAAGACCCTTAGAGATAGGAAAAAGATAAATGTATTCATGTAGAAACCCAAATAAAACTTGTGTGAATCCTGGGAACAATTTTAGAAGTACGATAGGGACTTCCAATGCCACAATTATGACAAAGGCTACCTAGTCACAACTTTCTATAATGGTCTTACTTTTGCTGAGAGAACTTCATTTTATGTTGTAGCAGGAAGCGGTTTCTCAGGCAAAAACCCAAAGAAGACTATCAAGATTATTAACAACATGGCTGCTCTACAGACAAGCATGGATTTTGACAGAGTAGATAGGGGTTCAACAAAGAAGACTACATCTAAAGGACCTTCTGTTGAATCTAAGGCCTTAGAAACTACCATTTCCCAAATTTGGAAAATTGCTACATATGTCAAGAAGTTCAAGGACTCGAGAGGCAAAGGCAAGAAACATGTAGAGAAAGTAATGAAATGTGTTACATGTGGCTAGGGAGGCCATAGAATCTATCATTGTATCTATACTCAACCTGAGGAGGAAAGAGAGAAAGAGGAAGAAACTAAGAATTTTTCCTATGCAAACTTCAAGAGACCAGATCACCCGGGTTTCAATTATGGAAATAAAGATGATGCAAAAAACCCACACCACCTAAGTGGAGCATCTAAAAAATCACCAGGATTCAAAAGAGGAGGTGTACATGCTCTATTTTCCAAGACAACGAACTACTAAAAAAATAGAAATAATTACCAAAACCAAGGTCAAGGCCAATATAAGAAAACGAATTGACAAAATCAAGATCAAGACCAAGTTAAAAGCATCAATTAGCCTGACATGATGGCCTAACTGTTTGATATCGCAAAAAGGTAAGTCTCAGTGAATGACCAGGTGACCCAAAGTGCCATCACCAATTTAGGTGTCTTAACAATCACGTAAACCCAGATGGACGATATGCAGACGCGTCAAAGACAAATTGACCAACAGTTGGGACAACTATCTAAACAGATAAAAACCCTCAAGGAAAGATTCCCTCTAACACAGAGACTGCATAGATGGCCACTCTCTATTCAGGTTGGTTTGTAGAAAAGCATCAAGATTAGAGTCACCTTGAAGAAGACATTGGTACTAAGACATGACATGAACCCCTTACAATAGAGGAAGAATTTGAGAAGGAAGAGTCCACAAAGAAGAACAAGGATAAATAAGAAGGCAAGGGGAAGAAAGGTGCAAAGACAAAGAAGTTGGACCTAGTTGAAGAAGTCTTCACCAAAGTATCCTTATTCTCTATGAGTTCCCTTTCTATAGAAGTTAATCAAGCCCATCTTAAGAAGAGGTATGCGAAGTTTATGGAATCCATGAAAAAATTGCACCTAGATATTCCTTTCATGGATGCCATCGAAGAAATGCCTACCTATGATAAGTTCTTAAAGGACCTCATCACAAAAAGAAGAGGAGGAGACTACATTGAGATAGTGCGCTAGCCAAAATATCAAGTGCCTTTGTTCATGCCAAAATGCCCTCAAACAAGAAAGACTCGAGGGCATCAACCATTCCCTTCAATGTCAGAGACAATGTGGAAAAGAATGGACTAGCAGATCTGGGAGCAAGCTTAGCCTCATGCCGCTAACACTAGATCAAAGGCTTGGACTTACTGACATGGTAAAAACTGGCATGATAATTCAGTTGGTCGATCACAGTTTCATGAAGCCGATAGAAATAGTGGGAGACGTCCTGATTTGCATAGGACGATTCTTCATCCCATGTGACATAGTGGTGATTGACATAGTTGAGGACCCGACGTGTCCAACTATCTTTGGAAGACCTTTTCTTCCCACCGGTAGAGCCCTAACTAATGTAGAATAAGGTATGATGACTCTTTGTGTTAAAAACAACCATATTGATTTTCATATGCAAGATGCTATGAGGGGGGCCTCTCCATTCGAGTCGGTCTACTTCATGGATAGTTGCACCCAATAGTGTGAAGAGCTACAAGAAAATAACACCATTGTTGATCCACTTATGAGAGCTTTGAATAACTCAGATCCCAAAATGGAAGATCCCAATGTAGTAGAGATTCTAGATTACTTAAATCAGCCTGAAGAAGAGCTTAGTGGTGATGAAGATATAACCTTAGAAAAAACTAAGTATGCGTCATTAGAGTAGACTTCTAAAGATAAATAAACACCAAAGCCAAATCCAAAGTTGAAACAATTACCTGAAGGATTGTGATATGAATTCATAGATGGTGAAGAAAGGAACCCAGTGATAGTTAACTTAGCCTTGACTAATGAGCAAATAGACAAGTTGCTAAAGGAGCTTAGACTGCAGAGGAAAGTCATTAGTTATTCAATAGAAGATATAAAGGGCTTGAGCCCAGTTGTATGCATGCATAGAATCAATTTGGAAGAAATGGATAATCCATTAGCTCAACCCCAGTAGAAACTAAATTAGATGGTAAGAGAGGTAGTTAAGAAGGAGGTCATAAAATTGGGTGATGCAAGAATTATATACCCTATTAGTGATACCAACTAGGTAAGTTTGATACACATAGTATTGAAGAAGGGAGAAACAACCATCGTAAAAGGAGAGAAGGGAGATGAAGTTGTGTAAGGAGTGGGACCAAATTGTGGGTCCACTCAATGGTACAAACATGAGCCATGAATTATTTAAGAAGTAGAAAATATAACTATTTACAAAGTTACAAAATGTATCCATGTACATAAGTTTCTCACCCCAAGGGTGGTACAAAAAATTAAAAGGTTACATCTATATACACATAAGCCTAAATTTAGAGGGTAATAAGGCTATCTCAAGTTGTCCTTGATTTCACCAGTGAGCTCACAATCATCATGAGTCTCTGCCCTATAAAGCACCTACACCTGGGTGGAGGAAACACCCAAAAAATAGGAAATAAAAAAGTATGTGTCAGCAAAAATTGAGTATGTACATTTAACAATATTTTGGGCATTTAAATGGGTTAAAGGAAAAAGAGATGTTCCTTTTAAAGGAGGGTCATCAGAAGATAGGTAAGTTCCAACAAGAGATATATCAAGAAAATAAATTCTAAAAGAATGAGGCATATAAATAAATAAATGAGATAACACATCTTACCATTTACCATTCACCATATCAGAACAATCATCTCATTCACATGCAGATATATTGGACTAAAATAGCTATAGTAGGACCATGACACAACAAATTCATTGGCCTATATATATTGTGTAGAAAAGCACATCCATAGGCAGAAAAGCACACCTCTATATATATAAAGGTAGAAAAGTACACCCCAAGTAGAAAAGCACACCCTAATGGTTACACATAGGCATCTACAATAGTTATCTAGTCAAATTATCTAACATGTGTAAATAGAGTGCCAAGATAGTAAGCATTCTCCATTCACATTTACAAGTACAAACAACAAGGCAGGTGGGGTCATAGACCCAAGGCAGTAAAATATTCATCAAGCATTGTGGAATTATATGATCCAATATTAGGAAGTTAAGAATTCACAACATGGTGAAATAAAAGGAGATAGCATTCAAAAGGATGCCCCATTGTAAGAGGATGTAGTCAACGTATTCCCTAAATTAAATAGAGAGAAGTACATACCTTATCTTCATGAATATCGCTATCTTTAGGGTGAACTTCACAATTCCTCCTTCATGAACTAAAAGTGTGTTACACACACATTAGTCCAAAATTATGCCTTTATAATAAAAAGTTTAACTAAACCTAGTATCGGTTTCCAAAAGTCGAGTTAGGGATGCTTTTCTAATTAGGTGAAAATTTGACTCATTATACATATTTTGGTTAAGCTATCCATCATTAGCCAACTAAGTCTAGATATATATAGGTTATATATATATATATAGGGCCCATCTTTATTGCCCGTGCGCGTAGCTACCCGCCCACCCTTCCGAACACTTTTTTTCAAAAAAAAAATTCACAATGGTAGAGGACTATTTTTTCTAGCTCTCCAAAATATATTAGCCAAAAATAATATCATTTGCACCTCCAAAATCAAAAAACCTATCCTTATATATATCTGTTGTATATTTTGTACAGAGTTACTTTTTTGGCCAACAGAGTTACTTTTTTAACATCATAGTTACTTTTTTTACAGCAGAGTTACTTTCTTAGCAAGGAGAGTTACTTTTTTGGCTACAGGGTAGAGAAAATCCAGGATACCCACGCGGGCAATGAATGAACACCCATATATATATATATATATATATATATATATATATATATATATATATATATGAGAAAATTTATGGTTTTTGTATCTTACATATTGTAACGTTCTTCTCATTATCAATTACATAAGATTCTATTCATATGACTACTAGGATTTTTATTCCACTTAATTTCATATATGAATTAGTTATTATTTCTCATGATAAAACATAGTTTCTAATTGTGTATATGAATTTAAGTATGCATCTAAAACTATTTAGATGAAAGGGAATAATATAGTCGAAATCTATATGTCAAAATGAGTAAGCTTATGGGAATACAAGATTACCAATACCTATAGTTATATAATCAATCTTTTATACATATTTTCTTGGTTTACTACCATCATAGCATAGAATATGTGTGTATGATATTGTTAGGTTTTATGGTAAAAAGGATAATATATACTTTTTTCTATCCATAGGATGCACTAATATATGTGCATTCCTATAATTTAATGTGTGGCGCATATAGATTGATTTCTCTAGCTAGACTCAGAACCCAATACGTCCTACTAAGTACATTATCTATCATGTTATCATATTAAACGACTTCCAATAATTAGGAACTAAATGATAAAATATCTAACCTTTAATTCATTGATTTTGGTTGATCATTGAGGGCATGCTTCTGATTGCATGTATATTTTCTCTTGTTGGATCTTCCTTTGGTCTTGTCCTCCTTGGAAAAATGCCAAAGCTCTTCTATGTGGTTGATCCTTGAGGAAGGAATAGTAGACTCACCCATGTCAACACCATGACTGATATGTGTTAATTAACTATAGGATGATTGTGCATATGAAGGTTGATAACAAGTTTCTCTTAGTTTCTTCTCAAGTCCGATCACATGTGGTTTTAGTGAAGATGGGGGAAACATCAAACTAGGTAATTCATCATCAAACTAGCAAAGGAGATACTTTCTGGATTCTACATATTGAGGAGAAGTAACTCAGTTCAAAAGGTTGCAGATTTGTTTCATCTTGTTTCATTTGGTGTTGATGGGTGTTGCATGGGGTATTATAGGGGATTGGATGGACTGTTTTTAGAGTGATAGGCAGAGGAGGAAGCACCATGTAGGTGAACATTCATTTTCAGCAATGATGGAGGGAATCCTCAAAGGTCTGGATGGAATCTTGCATCTGTTGAATATGTTTTTTCACTGATTGGACGTTGATGTCGTGTTGCTAATTCATGGTGAGGAAGAAGATGGTGGGGACGTGGAGTTTTGATGGTAAAGGAGATGAGCAACTCCTTGTTGCTGGTGTGTTGCATCCTTGCACACCGGTTTGACTGAAGAGAAGCAAGGTAGTTGTATATGCAGGTTGAGTTGTAGGTCGTTGGTATTTGTCATAGTGGTTGGCATCTATGGACACAATGTTGATGATAGAGGGGAAACTAGTTCCCTACCCAGTACTATTGGGATGAAGAGAGGTGGTGAGAAGTCAGAGGTGATGAGGGAGTCTGATGGCATCGGGGTGGCTGCAAGTTTTTCGAGGTGAGGGTGTGCAGGATGGAAAGACCAAGAACGGGTCGTCAGTGTCGGGATTCTGTTTGTGTTGTAGGTCGGGCTTGCAAGTCTCAGTTGTCAAATTGCAGATGGTGGTTTTTCATGGTTGGGGTCAAAGCGGTGAAGGTGCCTTGTGGCCTTGGAACAAAGAATGATGACCATGGCCCCTCTTGATGAAGATAAACATTGCTTGGTGTAACCTAGGCACGTATGTACCATGTACGGCAAGGTGATGGCAGCGTAGGATGGCTGGAGGCAGTTCAAATGGTGTGTTGAGGCTAAGGTGAAGAAAGGGAAGGATGCCAATTGAGGCGCATGTACATCCTCTGCTAATTGCAGGTCGTGGAGGAACCCTCTCGATGTCATAGTCGATGCGTGCGGGATAGGGGAGTGTTGGCAACTAGGGTTAGGTGAGGAGGATGAGAGGAAAGGGAAGAAGGGGAAAGGAGATGAAATATGAGAGGCCAAGGAAGAGTGGAAGTGAAGGAGAGAATGAAATGAAAGGAGTGGAGATAATAAGGTGTAGGTTTCCCTGCTTCCAATAGTTGTTGATTCTAGGTCATCATGAAGAGCACGTATAGGAGGGTGGGAAACAGCTGGCGTTACATGAGTATAACTAGTTGACTATAGTCTTAAATGGCCAGTGTATCCACAAGGTTAGGGTTCAGTATGTACTTGAAGGAGGTTTAGATAAAAAGGTATTATTGATCTCAATGGTTAGGGTTCAATATGTTATAAGTTTCCACAAGGATCATGACTAGGTGGAAATGTGTATACACCACAGGAAATTGAATGTTGTAACTAGAAAAGACCATTTCCTGCTACCATTTATTAATCAAGTCCTAGAGAGATTAGCTCATCATTCATACTTATGCTTCTTAGATAGGTATATTGGATTCTATCAAGTGCCAATCCACCTTGATGATCAGGAGAAGACCACCTTCACTTGTTTCTATGCCACCTATTCTTTCTGAAGAATGTCGTTTGGTTCATGAAACGCACCAGCTACTTTCCAAAGGTGCATGATATCTCTCTTTGTGGACTTCCTAGAAGATATTAATGGAAGTCAATATGGTTGATTTTTTTATATAAGACATAGACTTTGATAAGTGCCTCAAAATCCATCTCTAGTCTTACAACACTGTGAAGAAAAACATTTGGTCTTGAATTGGGAGAAGTGTCATTTTATGGTATAAGACATCATTGTATTGGGACATAAGATTTTGAGAAAGAGATAGAGGTTGATCTAAGAAAAGTAGAAAATGTATCCAAAATCCCACCTCCAAAAATAGTAATGGCGATAAGAATTTTCGTGAGCCATGTTGGATACTATAGAAAATGTATGAAAGATTTCTCAAAAATTGCCAAGCCTCTATCAAGTTTTCCAGTGAAAGATGTCAAGTTTGATTTCAGAGACAAGTTCCTCGAACCCTTTAGTACTCTAAAGAATGCCTTAACAACATCTCCAGTACTACAAGAACCAGATTAGGAACTACCATTTGAAGTAACGTGTGATGCCAGTGACTATGCCATATGTGTTGGTCTTGGTCAAAGGAAAGATAAGTACACCATCTGATACACGATGCTAGAAAAATGATAGATGATTCTCAAATCAACTACACTACCACTAAAAAGGAAATGATAACAATAGTGTTTTCCTTTTATAAGTTTAGATCATACTTGATAGGGTTAAAAGTTAAAGTGTATAAAGATCATGGGGCTATAAAATATCTAATGCAGAAGTAATATACAAAGACAAGACTATTGTGGTGGGCCCTTCTCTTACAAGGGTTTGGTCATGATATTATTGATAAGAAAGGGGAAGAGAATATAGTTTATGACCACTTATCGAGATAGTGACTACTGAAGAAAACTCATTGCCAGTAAATGACAACTATGTTGATGAGGCCCTGACGATGGCCAAGTCCATTGAACCCAACCTTCCATGGTTTGTTGATATATATAATTATTTAGCATGAAAATAGTTGCCTCCCGACATCACTTACAATCAGAAGCAAAAGCTATTTTTAGATCTGAAGAACTACTATTGGGATGACCTGCTTCTATTCAAGAGAATTGTTGATGGTTTTTACAAGAGATGCATACTAGAAGAAGAAGTGCCTCGAATTTGCAAGAATTTCATTCTCCATCATATGGAAGATATCAAGGAGGACAAAGAATAGTAGCAAAAGTCCTCTTGTCCAGATTCTACTGGCCTACCTTGTTCAAAGATGCATAGGTATATGTTAAGGCATGTGATGAATGCCAAACAATGGGGAACATTTCGAGAAGGAACGAAATGCCAATGTCTAACTGGATAGAGGTAGAAATTTTGATGTATGAGAAATTGACTGCAGGGGACCTTTTCCATCATCTAAAGGAATCAATGCATTCTAGTTGTTGTATATTATGTCTCGAAATGGGTAGAGGTTGTTGCTAACCAGACTTGTCACTCCAAGGTGGTGATCAAGCTATTTGAGAAAACAATTTTTCTAAGATTTGAGGTCCCACACACTGTCATAAGTGACGGGAGATCCCACTTTGGGGAGAGACAATTCGAAGCTCTGTTGAAGAAATATGGAGTCAGAAACAAAGTGGAAACACCCTACCACCCAAAAACATCGGGACAAGTGGAAGTATCAAACATACAAATCAAACAAATCCTAGAGAAGACAGTGAGCCAGATTAGGAAAGATTGTTCTATTAAACTTGATGATGTTTTATGGGTCTATAGAAGTGCTTATAGAACACCAATAGGGACCGCTCCTGTTACAACCCCAATTTTTGGGTTCATTGGTGAGAAATGTAATTTCTCATATGAAAGATAATTGAACAAATAAGGATATGATTTGGTTCAAATAAATGGATTTTTGTTTACAATATCCTTGATGTTTGTATTGTGGGCTTTATTGGCTATGGGGCCCGAATAACAAGAAAATTCAATGAATAAATGGATAATTGAAGAAAAGAAATATGTAGAAACCTCTAGAAGGCAAATCCAAAGAGGATTTCGTGCCTCTTGGTTTCCTTGGGTACCAAGGAGTCCAAGGTTCCAAAAAGAAAGCAATAAGAAAAGAAAAGTTTAATTAAGTAATTCTTTATTAAGAAATAAATTGAAAATGATGATAAAATGTGGAAAATAAGTGGAAAGAGGCATAAATGAGATTTCTTGGTAAAATTTCGTATCCCAAGGGTTTCTTATAATAAAAGGAATGTCAGTGAGGAAAATAAAAGAGAAATAAAGAGAAATTCTAAAAAAGAACTATTTTAATGAGAAATAAACAAGATAATGTGAAGTAATGCATAATAATGCATCTAGAAGGATAATAAGTATCCAATAAAAAGAATTTCGAAATAAAGGAATGTCTTGGGATCCAAGGAGTCCCAATAAAGAGGAAAGAAAGAGAAAATGATAAAAAGGCAAAATAAGAGGATAATATGTTGCCTTATTAATGTACTATGTGATATTGTTGAAAAGGATGATATTTTCTATAAAGGAAAATAGGAATTCGTGCCAAAGAATTAAAAAGCAACCATAAAGTAAATAAGTAAAAGGGAATTTCGAATTTCCTAATATCCATATAATAGAATATAACCACGATTAAAGAGAGAGAGAATATTAGTTCTCTTAGGAAGAATTGACTTCCTACTTGGAAAAGGGCTCTTGGATTCATGAGTAACTGACTTAGGGCTTCCTTACTCACCCCTATATAAAGGGGAGATCCTCTAGTTCGAGTCCAAAGAACCCTGCATTCCCTTCCTTCTTCCTCTTCCTCTTTTTCGTCCATAAAACCATAACTAAGGAAAGTGGCATGATCAGAGAACTATGAAGAGCCATGAAGGGTTTGAGACGGAATCTTGTTGGCCCAAGAAGCTGGGTGATGCTTGGCCGACGTTCCTATACCCTAACTTGCAAGAAGCAGTGGCCGCACGGCTGCAAGAGCAGCCGCACGTCGTTGGCCAGAGGAGAAAGATAAGGACGTCTTTGGCTTTGATCGCACGGCGCCTAGGTGCGCAGGGAGGCGACCGAGCCATGGGAATAGTTGGAAATGAGTACAGAGCCTCGTGGTGGAGGTGGTGGTTCACAGACCTCCACAGGGCGGCGGCCAGGGCATCGGAGCAGTGGTTGCGCGAGGAAGAAGAAGGTCAAAGAGGCCTTTGACCGAAATGCCCCTCCGCGGGCTATAGAAGTAGCAACATACGCGGGGTTAAACCCGTCTTTTCATTATAATCTGAAGATGGGCGCGCAAGGTATGTGCAAGGGGATTGGTTGCCTACGTGGCACCTCCCTATTGGTCAGTTAGTGATATTTTTGCTAAAATCATAACTCCTAATTGGTAGCTCCGATGAGAACACATAATACATGAATTTTTCTCAGAAAAATGAGAGGAATCCATTAAAAATATAATTGGAGCTTGATTATGTTTGCAATTCGAAAATTAATAGAGATTATTAACTTTAACATAATGATGATCAAAGAAACCCTACTTTGATATGATTAAAGTGATTAATAGGGTTTAATGGATCATTAGAGTTGATATTAACCTGTTAAATGTAAAACGGTACATTATGTTTAAAAAGGAAGAACTTTGCACATGATTAGTCTAATTTAGAGTTTTTATGCATGATTTTGAAAAGGGCATAAAGTTATCATCTTTTAAGGAAAAACCCTTAGATTTGATGATAGATGGATAATTCAAGCTGATATTAACATATTGTTAATAAAAGTGAAAATAGGATTTAAAAATATGATCGGTTTATATAGTTGGTTTAATTTAGGGTTCTATGTACATGAATATGCCTTAATGGGACAAGAAACCCTAATTTATGTTGATATGAATTCTAATGGTTTTAATTGTACAAATCGATGAGTAAAATAGAAATATGATGATTCGAAGATAAATTTAGCAAAGATCTTTAATGTGAATTATTTGGATAATTAGTGTTTCCTAGTGTATAAAGGTGCAAATAGTAATAAATAAGGTTCATATATGTGAGTTGAATTATAATGAAATATGATTTGTCAATTTGAAAGAAACCAAAGATGATAATTAGCCTTAATGTTTTGGATATGACCAAAAAGGATAAAGATAATAGTTTTAGTGTAAAAGAAACATATTAGATTTAATTGACTTTTAATGGTGTCTATAATGTTGAAATTAGGGTTTGTGGACTAAACAAACATTAACAGTAATAAATGCATAATGAAAGCTAAAACCCTAAAGGATGACCTAGAAATCTTAAAGTGGAATCCAAGTAGATCTTGAGGAGGTTTGGAATAAAACAATGACACTTGGATGTTATGTATTAATTTTAGGATATTGATGATTGCTTGATTGATTGTTCCTGAAAATTAAATATTTGGACTTCAAGTTGTTCTGAACAGGTATGTGGTTATGCTTATGAATAACCATTCTAGTTTCACGGTGATTTCTGAATGTTTTATCGGTTGCTTTAAATAAACTGTTGGATGTTTATTTAAGTTCATGCAACTATAATGTGGCTATGACTATCACAAAGAATATATGCCTACAAACTTAGATCCTGGTTCTCTCTGTGGCATTATAGCTAACCTAGTACATGGATGCCTATGGGTAGGTCCATCAGGTTAGATAAAGACCTAGTACATGGCTACCTATTGGGTATGCCCATCAGGTCTATGGATGACCTAGTACATGGCTACCTATTGGGTAGGTCCATCAGGTCTATGGATGACCTAGTACATGGCTACCTATTGGGTAGGTCCATCAGGTCTATGGTTGACTTAGTACATGGCTACCTTTGAGGTAGGACCATCAATTCATAATGAGTTAGATATTAGGCTATCTTCGGATAGTGCCATGCGACTCTATTACCTAAAAGAGAAGTGATATCCATGTCCACTGCAGGGACAGCCCAGAGTTAGAGAATATGTATGGATTGAGTTGTATGGATTAAAATGTAATCTTGATTGTTAAATGATTAATTGAATGATTATATTGTTATAGTTGAACATTATCTATTTCCTCCACATACCAGCTTCGGCTGACGGACGTTTCGTTTGTCGGCGTTTTAGGTACAATGAAAAGAACAAACAGTAAAACGACACCTTGTGAATTCAAGAATTAAAGAACAAGGAGGAACTAGTTAGAATAGTTCAGCTGAGGTTAGAAGTTTAGTTTGTTCCAAACTTTTCAAAGGTATGCAAAGAAAATTTTATTACCATTTTCAGTTTAGTCTGTTAGAATTTAATAATTGTTTATGGTTATATGTCAAACCTTTGATCCGGGATTGATGGGTGCGGTTAAACCTCTTGGTCTCCCTTAATTGGGGGTTATCGGGAGGTGGGGTCGTAACATTTGGTATCAGAGCTTAGGTTCCTCAATTAACCATTAATAATTATTAAATTTTACAAACTCCATAGAACCCAAGGGAGTTATTAGAGGAGTATCTGAAAGACGGAGGTGTCTAGAAAGGGATCACAAATGGGGGCTGCCAAGATTTTCCACCGCACCGCTAGTCAGAATACGAGGACTCCCGGACCCGTGTGACCGCCTGGCCAAAGTCTTAGGGTATGAATCGAAATAAGATACCTTTAGGACTTCTCCTCTTATTCATCCCTTCTCATCACAAAATTCTGATAAGGACCTAAAGGATTAGGGATTTCTCTCTTCTCCTCACCCTCTTGAGGTACGGGTAAGGTTAATAAGGTTTAAGGAATCCTCCACCAAATTAACGAAAAGCATGTAAATAAGATGTCATGGACATAATCTTAATAGATTAAGCGTAAATTAAAGAATAGATACATGCTTAGGTCATATGACATAAGTTGTCATGTCCTCAGAAGAAACCTGAGGCTAGACATTCTTGTCAGGAGGATATGTTAGTCTTGGAGATAGAGATCTCCATTGCAAGTAGAGACCCAGCACATCCTCTGAGGATGATGCTAACCCTAACCCTAAGTGAAGGATAGAGAGAGATGTGTTGGACTAGGTGTTTGAAAGAACATGCCTTTGGGATGCCATATGATCCATGGGTGAGCTAGCACCTTTGGCAACCCAACCCTGGTAAGGGTCGTGCATGTTAGGGTAAAGGATAACTCCTTAGATGACGATGCTAGTGAAGGACCATAGAAACCCTATGGGCTTGTGCCAGTAGGGCATAGCTGGAACCTAGGGCACGTCATAATGATGGCAATAGGATGAAACCCTGAATAAGGAATTATGATGGAGCATAAAGGGTTATGGACGATCTTGAGCAACCATGAGTCCAAACCTAGGATTCACCCATGTATAGCATGCTTTTGAGGTTGATCCTTCATGAAGAGAGGACCCCTAATGGTGAGGTTTGATGTAGGGTTAGCTCTAGAGAGAGAAGGAAACCCAACAAGAAGGTTGGAAGCCTAAAACAATGGATGATAGTGGTTGCCTCATGATCGATCCCTGAAAGTTGATGATATCTTGGTTATCTTTAGGAGGACCCAACCCTAAGTGTTCCTTGAGTTGAAGGATGACAAGAAGTGCGTGTCCTGCCTTTTGCATGCTTGGTTCGTAGTTAAGAGATAGGGCATGCAGTTTGACACCTAAAAGTGAACCTAGGGTTCCTAGGCCTAAGAGGGGAAGTAGTGTACCTAATGCTCATGATGAAAGTTGAGTTCCTATAGAAGAGAGCATGGTACTCCTCATGTATAGAGGAAAAGGGAAGCCCCTTAAGTTTAGGGTATGTATGATGAACCCCTCACCACTAGGTTGATGATAAAGGAAAGTAAGATCTTGATTCAGCATTGAGGAAAGAGGACAAGTATGACCTAGCATGGTTCAATAGGTGATCTGCTTGTTCCTTAATAGCTTGCTAGGGTTAAGTAGGCTCATTTGGATGTAAACCCTATACCTAAGAGCTTTTGTGACCTTGTTGTCAAGAGATAGTTTTCCGCCCATCCTGGGAGAGGGACCCTTTGGTAGGGTGCACTGGTACATTTTCGATCTCTAACATCGCTTCCGTTAACGTCACTTATATTAGAAAAACCGACCGAATAAGCTAAAACTGAAGCAACAAGTCATTAGAAAAAATTTGGGTACCGCTTTTAGCTATTGGGTCGGTTTTTTAAGGTTAATTGACGCTAGTAAAAGACTCGCAAAATCATCAAATTTGCGGCACACATAAACATAGCATCGGTTTTATATAAAAACCGACCCGACATGCTTCCCGCGGAGAAAAAGAATTAAATTTTGCCTTTCGCGCGTCGATCTACCCCTCTTGGGTCGGTTATTCTCTTTAACCGTCCCTATAAGCTTCCACGAGCACTCTCTCGGGTCGGTTTTCCTTCTTAGCCGTCCCTAGAGGTCTCCGCGCAAAGACCCTTTCAGGTCGGTTTTCCGTGACAGGCGTCCCTAGAAGTCCAACCTTTCACGTCGGTTTTTTTAAAAAACCATCCCTAGAAGTGTCGTGCAAAACCTCTCGCGTCGTTTGTTTGAAATAACCGTCCACAGAGACCTGTTGGGTCGGTTTTTGCCTTAACCGACCCGAGAAGTCAACCCCTAATCTCTCACTCGCGCTCTCACTAACGCACACTCCCCACTCTCGCACTCTCTCTCCTAGCCTCACTGTCGACTCGCGTTCTCACTGTCGCTCACACTCGCCGACGCCAAGGTCGACGCCTCCAAAGAATCGCCACTACCAGCGTGTCGTTCATCGCTCTCCGCTCCATCACTAGCTTGTCGTTCGGGTCGTCCCCGCCGTTGTTGCTCGCTAACTCCCTGACAAAAGCGCCGTCAAGGATCTCGTCGGGTCATAGCTCACCAGCTTGCCGATGTTGCCGAAGCTGACCAGCTCACCGCCAAGATCTCGCTGCCGTTGCCATAGACCAACTCGCCGCCAAGGTCGCTATTGCTTCTCCAAACGATTTCCCCGCCGCCAAGGATTTCGACGCCACCACCTTTCCGAACAGATAGGTAAGTTCATTTTCCATTTCAGACTCTTCTTTTATCCTAATGTTGGAGTACCATGGTCTTGCTATGACCATGCTTGGTGCCACAGCCTGTTCTTTGCACGGCCATGCTTGGTGCCACGCTCGCCTTTAAGCCAAAAATTTTAGTTTTTAAAGGTTACAGTTCACCATGACTGTCTTCTAAATTTGGGTTGTACCACGGCCGTGCTAGGTACAGTTGTACCACGGCCATGTCGTGCTATACGACCGTGCTAGGTACAGTTGTACCACGGCCGTGCCGTGCTATACGGTCGTGCTAGGTACACTGATCGTGTTGGCTGTCTTTCGCATTTGAGTTGTACCACGGCTGTGCCGTGCTATACGGCCGTGCTAGGTACACTGGTCGTGTTGGCTGTCTTTTGCATTTGAGTCTTGATTTACTTGATTTACTGTTATCTATTATGAAAGATCCTGCATGATGTTTAATTTACGCCTTTCTATTTAGTTCTGTTAAGAGCACCTAATTGATTATTCGATTCAGTACATATAAATGAATGTTTATCTAGTAAACCAACCAATAATAAAAACATGTATTCTTTTATATCTACATCATGCAAGGGTAGACATTGTTTAGTTTTAGATTGGCACTTTAGGGTTTATAGATGAGACCACCTATGCATAAATATGACAAATACATTTATATATAAACTTAGAAACCCGTTCAAAATTTATTCATTAAGAGCAAATTTTGGATAGTCCCTGATATGGGACTATTTTTGGATATTTAATCTCACTTAGGATGTAGTTGTATAATGTATGTTTAGTTTTAAAGAAAATTTTTAGTGGTATTTCCTCATTTGTTCTCTGGGTACATATGTGAGTGGTTATTTGCCATTTACATTGATGTACTTGGAGAACTAAGAGGAAATGCTGCTGAAATTTTATTGAAAACTAAACATACTTTATACAATTATTAGTGAGGCTAAATATTCAAAAATGGGATAGGTGGTACACTTTAGTATAAAAGTAATGAATTTCCTATAAAAAACCTTACAACTTATAGTATCAATATTAAATGCTCAGTTTGATAATTAATTTTAATGTGATCTAGAAAATGGATCGAAGTTGGATGTCTATCAAGAACCGTTGCAGTCCAGAGTTTACCAAAGGTGTTGATGAATTTATCAGATTTGCTGAGGAACATAGGAAACTACCTACAGATAGGTTCTATTGTCCATGTAGAATTTATCAGATTTGTTGAAGACCGCGCATTGCGCGAGGTATTGTCGCCGAGCAAGCCTCGGGACAAGGTATGATTCCACAAACCATCCTTTCCTATTATATAGACGTTGACGCGTTTCCTCGGTATGGGTTGGGGGAGAAAAATTTTGTTTCCGTTGCGTTCTCTGTCTCCCCTAAAACCCAACATAATCTACTATAGGTGGTGGAAATCCCAATAGGAGAAAAATTATACACTGTGTATGGAACCACAATGCTTGCTAACAGATCTAACTATTGAGTTCATGTCCTCACTCAAAAAGATACCAGTCGACAGTAGAGAGAAAGGAGGCTGGAGGAGAATTCAAGCTACAAGTGAGGATGGGGTAGAGATTATTACATAATGGAGGCTATTTTGAACACGGTCTTCACCAACACTGGAGATGGGCTCAATCCTACACAACAACACCTAGTGAAAGGAATGCACTAGGGTTCAGCATTCCCAAAATGTGGGAAAAACTTACTAGGAAAGACACTCACAACCCCGAGAAGTCCAAGGCTTCCATCATCGCTTCTTGCTACATAAGAGTGGTCCAAAAGATCTTCATGAACACTTTTTATGCATGGTGAGAAACTAGAGGAGTATATAAAGGGGACATCTTTCTAATCTGATCTATTCTAAACAAAAATCCAGTCAACATAGGAAGCTTCTCATTGACATACTATCAACAATAGTCAGGCTAGAAATCAAGAAGACAAAAAATGTTGCATGTGATGCCGCATAACACTTATTGTGGCATACTTCTTGGACATCGAGCAATTAAGAAGATATGATCCAACTGTGGGGCACACAAAAATCAATTTCAAATATTTAACAACAGTAGGAATATTAGCATAGAAAGGCGAGAAATTCTTCTACAAGTAGGATAAATCTAAGCTTCTACTCCCCCTACCAGATATGGCCCACTATGATGCACAAAAACTACGGCCAAGCATGGAAGAAATCGATAAAATGCACCCTAGTGCTATTCAGATACCAACAGACACACAATCACCTGCCGACACCCAACAAGAAGAAGAACACGTCTATGAAATCAAATAAACAAGACCTAAGAAGAGGAAGAAGCTAGAAATAAAACCCCGCAAAGACATGTCAAAATCATGAGTGCCCCAGCTACCTCAGGCACAATCGGAAGAGGAAGAAGTTCTAAATAGTCGTCATTGACAAAATGAGCTCCATTACAAAATGATGAAGGATTATGTACCACCCTACCACTGCTCGTGGTCACTGATATAACATCAAAAGTACCCATTGGAGAAACGAGTGACCATATAGGTTCCCCCTCATATGCGCATGTAACCATACCAGAGATAAAGGAAGAGTTAGCAAGCCATCCAGTGAGTCCAAGAAAACCCAACCCATCCCCTTTAATAATACATTTATTGCCCAAGATAATAGTTGAAAAGGCAGATGATCAACCTAAACCATCAGGAACAAAACAAACCATAGAAAAAGAGCCAACAAGGGGACAAAATGAGCCCTCATTGCCAGCACAACAAGGTAAACAAATCCATCCTCAACAAGAAGCAGCAATAAGCAGCCAACCACTACCACCATCCTCTGAGACAACAATTGTTGCAGCAACAACACCTCTGAGAGAAAACCAACATTGCCCACCATCCTTCGACATAGAATTAGGACATCACCTCAATTCCATTTGGGCGCAAATGCCTAATTCCCCTTCAAACAATATGCTTATCACTTCAAGCCTGCTCGCACTAACAATGCAGGTACAATGTATAGAATAGAGACCATAGACACTTTTAGAACTTATGCAACAAGTCCTCCTCACCTAGTGTGAAATGATGCAAACAATTAGGATAATGATGATAGAAATTGAGGAGCTCCAAAAAGAAAGATACGCCATGCGCAAGGAACAAGAGATCATGTGTAAAGAAGACAAGGAAAGATTGAAAGTTATGGAAGAATACTTCAAGAAACAGGAAGAATATCACCAAGAGATAGATGAAAAATACCAGTAGATGGAGGAATGGAGGACCAAAAGGATGTCAACGTGAACTTCCAGCCCTTTGCCATCACAATTTTCTTCAAGCCCCTCTAATGTTGAACAACACAAAGATGACAAGGTTGCACTCACACCCCCACCACCAACAAATGAAATAATCTAGCCATGAGAGCAACCGGAGGATCCATCCAATCAAGTGGTGCAACCATGAACTAAAGAGCTAATTGCCATAGACACAAACACCACTGAGAGAGAATTTAATCTGAACTCCTCTCCCACAAAAGATGAATGTATACCTAAAGACCATCCTACTGGAGGTTCATTCAGGTACATGAATGCTAGCATTGACAAGTCAACATCTTGTGACATTATAGTGATTAATCAATATCTGGATGAGATGAATATTAGCATGGATATTTGTGGTCTACTTGCATGTAAGGCCCCTGACCTGTGTTTTGAGTTAATCCTTTTTATTTTTATTAAGTAAGTGGTTAAGAACATTTCTCTAATCCTTCTATATGATCTTAGAGCTAGTAGAGAGCTTAAGTCTCTAGTTTGAGCTTATTTGGATGATGTTTATGCTTTTTGTACTTGTTTTGGGCTTAATTGCAAGTTACCCATTTGTGAGGGTTATCTCGCAATTTAAAACCTCTAGAGTGTTCCTTCTCTCTCTTGGCTTCATGAGAGAGAGTTTGGTGCTTTGGGGTGCCTTGGTTGAGCTTTGGTTAGGTAGTGACATCACTAGGGGATGATTAGGGTTTCTAGGGTTTGATGTGTCTTGGCTATGTGTACTCTGTTGAAGGTGGTGACCCTTGTCTCAATCTTGAGAAGGTATATTGAGAGGGTTTTGTGGTCAAGACACCTCCCTTACATGGTTTTGTCTCGACCAACGTGGTTGTGGGTGTCTTGGGTCAAGACAGTTGTCTTCTAGTGGGATGTCTTGACCTAGCTTGTTGGTGACCCCTCTTGTCGCAACCATGTCCTATTTTGATGTTTTGTCTCGACCATGGGGTGGTCACGACAATGACCATGTGTTGGGTGACCCAAGTGGTCAAGACCCAACATAGTTTTAATCACCATGTCTTGCATGTGTGTTTTAAGTGGTTCATGTTAGTTTCTTGGTGGACAAGTGTCTCTTTGGAGCCCTATCTTGTTGACACCTCACCCCTCACCCTACTTCTCTCCTTTTCTTTATAAACCATATTACCACCATGCAAGCAACTCTTTTCATCCATATTCTTTCTCCTTCCTTGCTTGGTCGTCATTGGATCCTTGAGGAGCTAGAGGTGTTGATCCTTGGAGCTTTGGTGATCGAATCATTTGCATGTTGTAATCCTTGGTCATCTTCAACCTTGGTAGGTGTTTACCTTTCCTTTGTAGCTTTATCCTTGGATCCTCTACCTCATATTATTTTCTTTTCTCAGCCTTAGACTATGTTTTTACATGGTAGTCATTCTTGAGAGTAATATCATCATCACAAAGGTCATAGGCCATGTTTTAATAAGGTGACACCTAAGTGAGAGGAAGCTTCTTCTCTCTCCCCCCTTCTTTCTTTGGTTTAGACTAGGGTTCTTTCATGCCCTTTTCATGATCTACCTTTCACCAAGGTGTTCTTATTTTTGGAGGTGATCTTGTGGTCAAAGTGGTGATCTTTCTTGGAGCTTTCTTCCCTCTTTTATAGTTTGATCTTGGAGCTTGTTCTCTATCTAAAAAGGTGGGTTATATAACGCTTTGTCCTCTCTATGATTTCACTTTTCATACTTTCATGTTTTTGTCTTTATCTAAAAAACATACCTCTAATGTTCTAGTAGAAGATACCATGCTCTACATCTTGATTGATTGTGATTAACTTGCTTGGTTTGCTTTGAATCTGAAACCCTAATTGATGGAACCCATTTTTAGTGATTGTTTTGTAATGGTGGTTTTATCCTATCCTTTGACCTTGGTTTTGATTACATGCATGGTACTCATGTACTTTGATACCCTATGGAGTATAGTCTCTATTTTGGAGGTGTTAAAATCAGTTTTACCCCTCTTGCATGAGGTGCTTTCATGGTGGTTTCATGATATATAGTGTAGGGGTTTTGCTGACAGTTTGGCATGAGGTTTCTTCTCTACACCGATGATGGTTTCCCTTAGTTTCACTTTCTATTTTAGCCATGGAAATATTATATTTTGATCATGGTTAATCCCAATTTTGGTGTTGTTCTCTTTCTTTTGTGGGGGCTTGACCTATGTGGTTGCTACACCATGTTTTAATGGAGGTTGCGACATTTTGTGCTTTCTATTTTGATTGGGACATCTACCTCCTTGATGGTTGCGACCCATGGTTGCGTGGTCGAGATGATTTCCTCTAGTTTGGTTTGGTCAATATGGATGACCTAGTATCACGACCGTGCCTAACCCTAATAGGTTGAAGGTCGTGACATGTCCTTGGTACTTGAGGTCGCAACATGATCTGTCTTTTGAGGTTGAGATAGTCCTTGTTTGAGTCGAGACATGTCTTTGTCTTTAAGGTCGCGACACCATGTGTGTTGGTCATGGTCAAGACACCTTGCAAAGTGGGTGATCTTGACCTATGTATGGTGGATGGTTGCGACACATGGATGATGGGTAATTGTGACATATGTATGATGGGTGGTGGAGACATATACTTGAACACATAATGAACACATGTATATGATCCATGTATAGTATTGTTTTATCAACCCTAATTATGTTCTTTAACTTTATTGTGCTCCAAGAAAGTGGGTGATGATGTACCAAGGATTTGGTGATGGAATATGTCTAACCCTAATTGGCTATACTTGTAACCCTAAACCTAATGTTGGAAACTATGGAGTACTTGCTTGACTTCTTTGATGTGATTACTGTATTGTGATGCTTTCCCTCTCCTATAAAGAAGATTCTAACCTTGTAGGTGATAAGTATGCCATAGCTTGTGTATGCTATGGTGATGATCATGTGATACAGAATGGTGATTATGCACATTGTTGAGGCATAATGTGGTGATATAATGCAGGGTTGATGTGTTTGGGTCCAATGACATGGTGATGGCATGCTGCCTATTGTGAGGTGATAACCTCTTATGATATGATGGAGGGACTTATTCTCCCTAGTGATGTGAAATTTGGTGGTCTCCTGGTGTATGGTAGTGCTACATGAAGCATATTGTGATAGTGTGACAAGTTCACATATTATATGTTTCATATCTTCTGAAGTTGTACCATGCCCTTATTCTTGTAAAGTTTGTTTTAGTTTTATATGTTGTAATTTGATTGATGCTAAAAGTCACCCAATTGGCTAACTAATCAAGTGGAACCCTAATCATGTTGGTGCCATGTGCATACATCCTTTCCAGTGTCAGCTTTAATCGTTGGATTGGTGAAATGAGTATTAACTCAGAGTGTATATTTTTTTGATATGTGTGGGTGAAACTTGAGTATCTCCTTGCATCCACAATTACATGTTGTATGTGTCACATCCATGTGTGAGCCGATCTACTTGTGGTATGGATGGCCATGCCTGAGCCATTCATTGTTTTAAGATCGTCCATGTGTGAGACTTTTCTTCTAGTGTCATTATTTGTACCAAGATGGGATAGTGTTTATGTATGGAAGGCCATGTGTGAGTTGATCCTTTTGATGACTATATGTCACCTTTTTACACTTGACTGATATGTCTATGTGGTGTTTTCTCTTATGCTGACCAAGAGGTGTGGAGAGGTCATGGACTCTGGCTCTTTCATAGACCTTGTATGGCACCTTTTTCGACTTAGCAGTGTTTGGATGGATTTCGGTGGTATGACTCAAATTCTCGAGGCAAAAATAAAAGATGCAATACAATCATGTAGTGTAACTTGCATAGTGTCAAATATGAATAGAATTAGTTGAGTCCCTTGCCTTATCCTTTTAATGATTTCTTGAATTATAATATGGTAAGAGAAGTCAATTGTTATACATGTTCTTCATATTCCTTTTTAGAATATAACTTGATCTACTATTTAGTGGTAACTGCCTAGTCTTGCTTAAATTGCTTTATCTATTGATTCCATATCATTTAGTTGAATCTACTCAACTTATGTAGTATGCTATCTCTTTGCTTAGCATGATATATACCTACTTAGTTATTTGTGCTTTTAATAGACATTCATAGAGAGTTATATCTCCTATTAGGACATTTGGTTTCACCCTGTGGGTTTCCATAAATTTTAGGTGGTCGAGCATGAGGAAGTAGAGATCATGTCATTGGTATTGAACAGCAAGAGGACCAGTAGTTTCTAAAAGGTATGACATGATTCTTGTGTATATAAGTAATGTAAAGAGTGAGACCCGATATGGGATCCACTCTTCATTGAATTGAAAAATTAACCCATACAATCCCAAATGTACCAAAAGGTAATAAGGAAAGGAGGAATTTCATTCATTTCTCAAATGGCACATATTACAGAGCATTATAATGAATAAGCAGCGGAATGAAACTATTACAAAGTTACATTGGGTATCATATACAACTGCTCCTCACCATAAAAGGTGATATTACAAAAACTTGAACTAACTACAAATAAGCCCAACAGCAGAGACTAACCTAGCCATTCCAAGCTATCCTTAGGCACAATTATCTTTAAATGATCTTTGAACAACCTTGATCTGTAATGCACCTAAACCTAGGTGAAAGGGAACATCACCCAGAACATAGGAAACAATAAAGAGGTCAGCAAAGGCTGAGTATGTACATATATAAAACATTCTGGGCATTATATAGGGTTACAAGTACAAAAAGAGACGTTCCCACAAGAAAAGGGGCTATTTTCAATTAGGTATGTTCAAGAGAAAAGTAACAAAAGAAATGAGGCATATTAAATTTCATATTACAAGCATGATAATAAAAGAGTGTCTTGCCATAACAATCATCCACAATTTCATATTAAAACAACAAACATTTGCATGCATAACAATATAGACTAAATATACCTAAAACAGGGCCATAACACCATAGGATCATGGCCTAAAAGAAATAAGGGTGGAAACACACACCCCAGGCGAAAAAGCACGCCCTATATAAGTATGGTTGTACATAAGTACCATTATTCTATATATTCTAGTCAAACATGTAGCATGTATAAAATAGAGAGGCAAGACTAGCAGTTCAATCAATTCTTCATAAAATGGAAATCATAGCAAGGGGGTCCAAGAACCCATATAAATAGAGTAGTTCATCAACCACATGAATATAATGAATAAGGAACATGAGATATGAATGTCCAAGTAAATGAAGTTCAAGTGAAATTAAAAGTTCAAGAGATGCCTCATTAAAAGAAAAGTAGGTTTCAGTCAAATAATGCCCAAATTAGAATAGAGGATGTACATACCTTATGATCAGTCCTAGATATTCAATAACACCTCCTAAGCACAGGGTCAGGGTTGTCTCAACCTCGTCATAACATGTGTGCATTTGATTAATATAAAATGTATTAAATCTCTTGCTTAAAAATCGACCCTACCGTCGGTTGCAAAACTGAGCGTGAAACCTATCCCAATAGATTAGGCACATTTTTCTGATTTCAAAAACATATTTATTTATATTTTTCTGCTGAACCAATAACTTTTTATGATTTTTATAAGTTAAAATCATTTACTACATAAAAAGGGAAATTTGAAAGTTGATTGACCAAAATATCCTCGAATGAAAGACAAATATCAAACAGGGCGTCACCCAGCACCATAGTAATATGCATTCACATTATTCAAGGTCCAAGATGAGTCAAATACAGGAAAAAGACATATATATCCATGGTCAGGCATGACAGGAAGAATCTGCCCATAGCTGATACTGGGTTTTCATCCCAGGGAATGGCCTGCATCTCTTGTTCCATGGGCGAGATTCAGGACCTCAACTTCCAGACCCGACTTCGAGGGATCTATACCAGGTCTTCCACCTTGAGTCAAGATCGTCGAGACCCCTGGATAGTATGATATGGGTGAGTTTGTGCAGTGGTGACTGAACAAGGAAGACTAGTGCTCCAAGTCTGTGGATATCGAAAGCAGATGGTCATCCCTACAGTGAAGGCCAGAAGGACGGTTGTTCAACAAGCTAAGGGTGAACCTGGTATAGAACGCGGCGAGGAAAACACAAAGAGAATGACCGTGACACTTAGCTAGATCCCACCTCACAGAGAGGTTCGCGATGAGATAGGCTACGAAAAACCGGAGACCAGGGACACCCAAGAGACTTGAGAAACCAAGGAGAGCAGTCACCGATTGCAGAAACGGAAAGGCATAGGCTGGGATAGATAGGGGCTTTCTGAACCCTCGTGAGGCCCTCATCATGACCATCACCTTCGAGGAATGTTCGCGAGGCGCCCCGGAGTCCAAGAACAGGTCATGGTCATGAAGACTTCTTCCCGCGGCGGCCCAAAATAGAGGACGACGGCTACGTTTTTTGACCCAGCAAATGGGAGCATCTTGCGAGAAACCGAATACATGGAATGGAAGAAGGGTATTCTAGATTGTTACCTTGTGAGGAATCGAACCGAGGTTTCTCCAACTATCACAGCTTCAAGCTTTTGCTCTGGGGAAGACGACCGCCGTCCGGGCTCTCCATGCGCCCATGAACAAAATTGGTCACTGGGACCAAAGGATGGTTCCTCGAGGTTGAGTCCTGGACTGAGAGGAATGGAATGATGGCTCTAAAACGGAAAGTCGGTGGTCTAGGGGAGGAGCAACGGTGACTGCAGGTGGCCTAAAAGAGGCGTTTCCCCAATGCTCACCCCTGAGGCCCGCGTTAGGGCTCGTCGGAAAGGGTGGAGAATGGGGAAGTTGGTTGCGAAGGAATCAATCAATTCAGTTTATGATAGGGGAAGATATCGACGATGGGCTTCATCGCCATCCAAGGACTGAGCTACGCGCTAAAGTCGGGGGGGGGTAGAGACGACCGACCCGTCCCTATCACCTGAGTAAGAGAATTGGAAATAAACACGGTCCCAAAACTTGGTCCGGGTGTGACAAGATGAATCAATTAATCGACCATTGATTTTAGGTAAAAACCTACATAGTCTATTAGGGTTTTATTGGGAATGCATTTGATGTCCGAATGACCCCAAATTTTGAGGGTTGACTAATTAAGCTATGAGGAACTCAATTATGGGATTAGATTTGGGTTTTTAGGTTACTTTGGCTATTATTTATCCATAGTTCATAAATCATTCACTGAATGTAATGATCATAGCCTAAAGGTCAATTATGGTGAAACCTTCCCCATTCCTCACTCTAATATTTCACGGTTATTCCAGGATGTTAAATAATGGTTGAGGCTATATTTTAATATTAGTATCCACCAATTCTCATCCTTCAAGTAAATAGGGTTATCACATTCAAAGATTTCATGTTCATGTGATTCGAAGAGTCAATTAGGGCTAACAGATCCTAATATGGTTTGCTCTATGCTATTAGAGCAAAATATAGACATTGAATGGTAGCCAAGTAAAGAAAAAGGGACAAGGGATTTTGGATATCCATTTAATCAATTAGGGGCCTAGAAGAATGGAAAATCAGCCTAGGTGTCTAGAATCGAGTATGTTACAACACTCCACCCCTTAAAGAGGATTTTATCCCCAGAATCTATCCAGTCATGATATGGTATACTAAGTTATACTTTTAACTAAGTCATAAATTTCTAGTGTACCTAATGTAGGGGGTCAATATACTACTCATGTCACACTTATTGTCAACTCTCAAGGTGAAACTATATGTCTCCATGTGTCATGCATCCATTATTTTGATTATGATAGATGTTGGGATAGAAAATTTACAACAAGACCTAGGATTATGTCCAACAATTTGTATCCAAGGGCTACCTACAATGATATCATAGTTTTTCCATTCGTTGATCATGATCCACATAATTTCTCTTGTTATCATCATCATCAAAATAACAACATCATCATTATCATCTACTCACCATCCTCTTTATCAATATCACTGACATCATCACCTACTCCTCATCATCATCATTATCAAAATTATCATCATCGTCATCATCCTCATCATCATCACCAACGACAACATCATTATCACCACCAACATCAACATATCAATAATATTATTTATAATAGTCACTTTATGTAAGACGTGCATATATGTCTTATCTTCCTTCTATATTAGGGTTATATCTTAAATCAAGTTTTATATATAGATTTTATCAGGGGGGGTCAAATTATGATGTGTCACATAACAAGGACAATACATATACTTTAATAAGCGCATTAGGGTTGGGGTGTACGTTTAGGGTTTTGTTTTCCAACGGATTTTCTCATTCCTATATCAACACTATAGTGTGTTGTATGAAACTTATTGACTTTCTCATTCATGAGTTAACTTTACACATTACATTAGGCATGTGTTGATTAATGTGTAGTCAACCCCCTTACACTTCTATTTATCATGGTCACATGGGAAATGTTTAGAAATTCATCATACTTAGCGTGTTCACCCTAGCCTATATTGTATAGTCATCCTTACAACTTATTTATTATCAATCTGGGGTATAGGATATTAATCTCAGCCTTAATGGAATTTCACTTTTACCCCTATCTGTCTAAAATACTCCCTTTAAGGATAACCCAAGACAAAGTTTTAAGATCCATTTTAATTATCAAAGTGACATGTAGGATGATATGATTAGCAAGGCTCCTATGGAGTTCCCAGTTTGGTAAAGCCTACATATCTTTGACATTATCACAATGAGTTATCCAAGTTTTACTTATTGTAGTTGTTATTAACCCTGATTATTCCTATTAACTAGATTGTACGAGAACTCCACCCCTTAAAAGGCTAAAACGGTAACTTAGGGCATAACGTAGAGGGGAAAAAGGGTGGATTCATTAGGTATGATATATAAAACTAATTATGTTAGTCTTAGGCCTAGGGTATTAGGGTTGAACCTGCCAACCAAGGGTAGTACACTAAAGAGGTTCTCTACTACGCAACTTTCTTGTGGTGGTGACTTGGTTCCAAAAACCGTCAATAAAATCTGAAAACTTTTCTTTTGTACATATAATTTAATAATGAAAATAAGTTTGACGATGCAAAACTTGCGGTGAAAAATCCAAAACTGGCGCCAAAATCAACTGCAGAACCAAGTCAACCACCTATCACAATACAACACACATACTATTATTTATCATCACATCCTTTTACTAAAAGGGGTCTAATCCTTCAGACACCGCATAGGGAATTTGACTACACCTCAACTATGTTTTTTACATGGGAGGGAGAAGGGTATCCTATTACGCATGGTCAAATTCATCAAACCTTAATGAGGTAAGACATTTGCCATCCCCCATGTCACTCTTAAGCATAAATGACACCACCTCATCGCCAGACCTAAGGGAGTCATATGATCATCCAACAATTATAGTAAGGTATATGTTTTCCTTCTACACCTGACAATTTACCGCCATAGTCCCATCGCAAGACAAGATGAACTATACAGTAATTTTACCAATGACATCATTCACTGGGTAATCTAATTGCACCATGGAGGTGAGACGGGCAAACTCCAACTTATATTATGCAAAACTTAATATCTTCCACCCACTAAACCTCATGTATGAGGCATAAAAGCTAACCAAACATGGTATCCAACCTTAGATAAGTGGTCTTGGGACATACCTATGTTGTGATTCTTCACATTGAAGGCAAGGCATACCTAACAATAACTAAGCTCATTCATACCATCACTTAGTAACAAGTGAATCATATAAATTCCTATGATTGAAATTTTATATTCATAGCTTGTGTTCTCAGCACCCCCATAGGAGGTTTATACAAGGCGTTCTAGAGAACAACAAGGTAAAGAAATATAAGGTGAGAACTAGAATATGCCTATCTATGACTAATTAAGTAAATTTGCACTTCATAACTCTTAGGCTAAAAATCCTAGAAAATTTTGATATGTAAACCAAACACTATAAGAGTCTGTTCGATGTAGCTTCATCCCACCTCCAGGAAGAAGGTGTGGGTGCTAAGGGTTACTAAAGACTAACTCACACTCACATATGTGGGTCGAATAGTGCAAGTGACCATCTTGGTCAGGGGTTGAAAACCCTAATTGGTATTGACTACTAGGAAATAGGTTTATCAATAACCTCTAAGGGTCACCTATCTAATTATGGGTCAACCAAGGATAACTTGGAATAGTCAAGTTACCGACTGCTTAGGCTCTGATACCATTTTGTAAAGAGTGAGACCCGATATGGAATCCACTCTTCATTGAATTGAAGAATTAACACATACAATCCAAAATGTACCAAAAGGTAATAAGGAAAGGAGGAATTTCATTCATTTCTCAAATGGCACATATTATAGAGCATTATAATGAATAAGCAGCGGAACAAAACTATTACAAAGTTACATTGGGTATCATATACAACTGCTCCTCACCATAAAAGGTGATATTACAAAAACTTGAACTAACTACAAATAATCCCAGCAGCAGAGAGTAACCTAGACATTCCAAGCTATCCTTAGGCACAATTCTCTTTAAATGATCATTGAACAACCTTGATCTGTAATGCACCTAAACCTGGGTGAAAGGGAACATCACCCAGAACATAGGAAACAATAAAGAGGTCAACAAAGGCTGAGTATGTACATATATAAAACATTCTGGGCATTATATAGGGTTACAAGTACAAAAAGAGATGTTCCCACAAGAAAAGGGGCTATTTGCAATTAGGTATGTTCAAGAGAAAAGTAACAAAAGAAATGAGGCATATTAAATTTCAGATTACAAGCATGATAATAAGAGAGTGTCTTGCCATAACAATCATCCACAATTTCATATTAAAACAACAAACATTTGCATGCATAACAATGTAGACTAAATATACCTAAAATAGGACCATAACACCATATGATCATGGCCTAAAAGAAATAAGGGTGGAAATGCACACCCCGGGTGAAAAAGCGCACCCTATATAAGTATGGTTGTACATAAGTACCACTATTCTAGATATTCTAGTAAAACATGTAGCATGCATAAAATAGAGAGGCAAGACTAGAAGTTTAGTCAATTCTTCATAAAATGGCAATCATAGCAAGGGGGTCCAAGAACCCATATAAACATAGTAGTTCATCAACCACATGAATATAATGAATAAGGAACATGAGATATGAATGTCCAAGTAAATGAACTTCAAGTGAAATTAAAAGTTCAAGAGGTGCCTCATTAAAAGAAAAGTATGTTTCAGTCAAATAATGCCCAAATTAAAATAGAGGATGTACATACCTTTTTATCAGTCCTAGATATTCAATAACACCTCCTAAGCATAGGGTCAGGGTTGTCTCAACCTAGTCATAACATGTGTGCATTTGATTAATATAAAATGTGTTAAATCTCTTGCTTAGAAATCGACCCTACTATCGGTTGCAAAACTGAGCGTGAAACATGTCCCAATAGATTAGGCGCATTTTTTTTTATTTCAAAAACATATTTATTTCTATTTTCTGCTGAACCAATAATTTGTTATGATTTTTATAAGTTAAAATCATTTACTACATAAAAAGGGAAAATTGAAAGTTGATTGACCAAAATATCCTCGAATGAAAGACAAATATCAAACAGGGCATCACCCAACACCATAGTAATATGCATTCACATTATTCAAGGTCCAAGATGAGTCAAATACAGGAAAAAGACATATATATCCATGTTCAGGCATGAGAGGAAGAATCTTCCCATAGACGATAATGGGTTTTCATCCTAGGGATTGGCCTGCATCTCTTGTGCCATGGGCGAGATTCAGGACCTCAACTCCCATACTCGACTTCGAGGGATCTGTAGCAGGTCTTCCACCTTGATTCAAGCTCATCGAGACCCCTGGATAGTATGATATGGGCGAGTTTGTGCAGTAATGACTGAACAAGGAAGACTAGTGCTCCAAGTATGTGGACATCGAAAGTAGATGGTCATCGCTACGGTGAAGGCCAGAAGGACGATTGTTTAGCAAGCTAAGGGAGGACCTAGTATAGAACGAGGCGAGGAAAACACAAAGAGAATGACCGTGACGCTTAGCCAAATCCCAGCTCACAGAGAGGTTCACGATGAGATAGGCTACGGAAAATAGGAGACCAGGGACACCCAAGAGACTTGAGAAACCAAGGAGAGCAGTCGCCGATCGCAGAAACAGCAAGGCATAGGCTGGGATAGATATGGGCTTTCTGAACCTTTGTGAGGCCCTCATCATGACCATCACCTTCAGGGCATGCTCGTGAGGCACCCCAGAGTCCAAGAACAGGTCATGGTCCTGAAGACTTCTTCCCGTGGCAGCCCAAAATAGAGGACAACGGCTGCGTTTGTCGACCCAGCAAATGGGAGCATCTCACGAGAAACCAAAGACATGGAATGGAATATGGGGTATTCTAGATTGTTACCTCGTGAGGAATCGAACCGAGGTTGCTCCAGCTATCAGAGCTTCAAGCTTTTGCTCTGGGGAAGACGACCGTCGTCCGGGCTCTCCACGCGCCCACAAACAAAATTTGCCGCTAGGACCGAAGGATGGTTCATCGAGGTTGAGTCCTGGACCGAGAGGAATGGAACGGTGGCTCTAAAATGGAAAGTCGATGGTCTAAGGGAGGAGCAACGGTGACTGCAGGTGGCCTAAAAGAGGTGTTTCCCCAATGCTCATCCCTGAGGACTGTGTTAGGGCTCGTCGGAAAGGGTGGAGAATGGGGAAGCTGGTTGCGAAGGAATCGATCAATTCAGTTTATGATAGGGGAAGATATCGACGATGGGCTTCATCGCCATCCAAGGACTGAGCTACGCGCTAAAGTCGAGGGGGTTAGGGACGACCAGGTCCCGACCCGTCCCGCTCGCCTGAGCAAGAGAACCGGAAATAAACCCGGTCCTAAAACTTGGTCCGGGTGTGACAAGATGAATCAATTAATCGACCATTGATTTTAGGTAAAAACCTACATAGTCTATTAGGGTTTAATTGGGGGTGCATTTGATGTCCGAATGACCCCAAATTTTGAGGGTTGACTAATTAAGCTATGGGAACTCAATTATGAGATTAGATTTGGGTTTTTAGGTTACTTTGGCTATTATTTATCCATAGTTCATAAATCATTCACCGAATGTAATGATCATAGCCTAAAGGTCAATTATGGTGAAACCTTCCACATTCCTCACTCTAATATTTCACGATTATTCCAGGATGTTAAATAATGGTTGAGGCTATAGTTTAATATTAGTATCCACCAGTTCTCATCCTTCAAGTAAATAGGGTTATCACATTCAAAGATTTCATGTTCATGTGATTCAAAGAGTCAATTAGGGCTAACAGATGTTCATGTGATTCGAAGAGTCAATTAGGGCTAACAGATCCTAATATGGTTTTATCTATGCTATTAGAACAAAATATAGACATTGAAAGGTAGCCAAGTAAAGAAAAAGGGACAAGGGATTTTGGATATCCATTTAATCAATTAGGGGCCTAGAAGAATGGGAAATCATCCTAGGTGTCTAGAATCGAGTATGTTACAAGTAAAGTCTTATGTGTCTTCCATGTAAACTCAGGTCCTTGGGGAGGTTTTTGTTGTATATATCGATACGAGGTTTTTTCTTTATGCATGTTGTTGTATAGAGATGACCTATATGTATATGAACAGCTTATCATGTGTAACAAGGTATGGCTTGAGAGCTAGTAAATGGAATCTTCTATAATGTTATGGGTAGGTGATATGCAATAGAAGTGGTTTTGTGGACTCATGTTCAATATGTTGTGACTTTTATGGTTATATGAAAATCGATTTTAATATCTTATGTTTTATGGTAACTTGGATGTTTAATTTTATTTCCATAGTTTGGTTTTGAGTAATCTCATTTGTGGTGCGTACGGGTGTCACTGTTAAGGTTGGCATCAGAGCTTTAGATTCACTGAGTCTAAAGGGGCATAGGACTAGGATTGTATCTTTTCTAGATTTATCTAGTTTATCTCATGGTCAACTCTGCTTATGCAGAAGAAGAAGAAGAAGAAGAAGAGTTGAAAAGATGGTTGGAGAACACGAAGAACACATTGTCGAGAGTGGTGTTTCTGCACCAGGTGGAAGTGTAAGGAGGTAGGTTGTTGATGGCAGGGCGCCTAATGTGCCCCTGGTTGACCCAGGCATGCTAGAAAACCCTACCTATTGATTTATGTTTGGGCATTTTTTGTCCACTATTACACATATGGTGGACAGAATGCCCATTCCTCAAGCAAGAGCAGCAGTCCCCAATGAGGAATCATGAGGCACTGGGAAGACCTTTGAGAAGTTGAGGCATGTTGGGGCTGTGAAGTATATTGGGACTACAGATCTAGCAGATGCGGATCTTTGGTTGAAGGAGTTGGAGAAGGCTTTCAAGATCCTTAGCATCCTCACTGATAAGGTGAATCACCCAGTGTACCTTCTTAAGGGAAGTGTTGTCCATTGGTGGGTCATTGAGAAAGAGAAAATACCATGTATTGATATCAATTGGGAGGAGTTCATACGGGAGTTTGTCAGTAGGTATTTCCTGCATACCTATCTTGATGAGAAGATCTCTCAGTTCGAGAAGATCAGGCAAGTACCCATGACGATCAATGAATATGAGGCAAGATTCATGGAGTAGTTAAGGTTCTGTCCTTATGTGGTGGCGACAAATGATCATAAGATCAAACGTTCTGAGAAGGGTTTGAATGGTGAGATGATGATAGTTTTGGCAGCGCTTGAGAATCATGAGAAGTTTGTGATGTTTGTGGAATCTATCAGGAGGATTGAACTATTTATGGTTGGGAAGCAGGAGAAGAGTGCCAAGAAGAGGCTTGCACATTATCAGAGGTAGTCATATGGAGGCTTTAAGAAGCCTAGGTTTTCTGCACTGCCATCTCAGTAGAGATCGAGTGTATAGACTCAATGGTCACCCAGTAAAGGTAAAAGCCACAGTTTTCCACCGACAGGATCCCCGAGCGCAGCATCAATATCAGTGACAGGGTCGTCGAGGACATGGTATGAGAGAATAATGTGCTACAAGTGTTTCCAAGTTGGGAATACCAAGAAGTTTTCTTCCATGAAGGATAATGAGGTGACCCAGCAATTGGGGTAGAGTCAAAAGGGCTTGTAGAGACATCAATACAGTAGTGAAGGAGGATGAGGATGTGGATATGCATTGTCAATTGGTTCTTCAAGACATACTAGTAGAGGACGGGGATGTCAGCAAGCGATGGCTAGATTTTATGCCTTGAGTCTGTCAGAAGGAGTGGTCAACCTATGAGTAGTGATAGGTCATATGGAGTTACTTCACTCTCATTTGTCTTTTCTTGCTTTATATCTATTTTGATTGATCTGGGTGCGACCCACTCTTTTATCACTTGTGAAGTGATTCACAGTAGCTCTTTTCCTATTAGATGTAGTTGTGATAGTCTTTTCTTAGAAATCTTGTTGGTTGGTTCCGTAGAGTTGTGGTAGGTGAGTCCTTCTTGGGTCCTTTATTTTTCAGGACATAGCATTCAAGTGGATATCATACAGCTTGACATGCATGGATTCAATGTGATCCTTGGAATGGATACCTTGGAGAAGTATTGTGTGGTATTGGACTGTAGTACCAAGGTGGTGACATTTTGGGATAGCAATGAGACATGGACCTTCCAAGGAGATAGGAATATCCTTCTGTCGTGTATGGTGTCAGTGATGGTAGAGGAGAAGCTAATGAGACAAGGTTGTAAGGCATTTTTGGCACATGTGATGGTTACTAAGGTGAGGAGTCCTAGTATCTAGGAGGTACTAGTTGACTATGAGTTCAAGGGTGTGTTTCTAGAGGAGTTTCCAGGTATTCTTCCACCTCAAAAGATAGATTTTGAGATGAATCTAGTCCTGGGTACCCAGCCGATAGCTCAGACACCATACAGGATGGTTCCATCTGAGATGGTGAAATGAAATAAATAATTTCAAGAGTTTCTTGAGAAGGGTTTCATCAGACTGAGTATGTCACCATAGGGTGCTCCAGTGTTGTTTATGAATAAGAAATACATATTTATAAGGTTTTGCATAGACTATAGACAATTGAACAAGGTGATTATAAAGAACAAGCATCCCTTGTTGTAGATTGATGACCTATTTGATCATTTGTGAGGAGACAAAGTGTTCTCCAAGATTGATCTGAGATTGGGATATCACCAGTTGTGGATCAAGGCTGACGACATACCTAAGTCAACATGGTCATTATGAGTTTGCGATTATGCCGTTTGGATTAACCAATGCACTGGCAACATTTATGGATCTGATGAATAGGGTGTTTAGACCTTATCTGGACCGGTTTATGGTAGTGTTTATAGATGATATCTTGATCTACTCCAGGGACAGCCAGCAACACGAGTAGCATATGTGTTAGGCAATGACCATGTTGAGGCAACATCATGTTGTAAGCCAAGTTCAATAAGTGTGATTTTGGCTGAAAGAGGTGTCCTTACTAGGACATGTGATATCTGTTTAGGGTGTTCTTGTGGACCACAAGAAGGTGGAATTTGTGATAGAGTGGGAGCAGTTCAAGATGCCGACTAAAGTCTGTAGTTTTATGGGTTTGGCTGGATACTATCAGAGGTTCATTGATAACTTCAATTCAGTGGTGTTACCCCTAACAAAGCTGACAAGGAAAGATATGGCTTTTGTTTGGGATGACAAGTGTCATCATGACTTTCAGTTGTTAAAGGAGAAACTAGCTAGTATGCCAATGTTAGTTCTTCCTGAGCAAGGGAAAGGATATATAGTCTTCTGTGATGCGTCTAGGAATGGTTTGTGTTGCATGTTGATGTAGAATATGTTTGTGATTTCTTTTGCTTTGTGACAGCTTAAGAAACAAGAAGAGAACTACCCAACCCATGATCTGAAGCTAGCTATAGTGGTCCATGCCTTAAAAGATCTGGAGCCACTAACTTTACAGTGAGAAGTGTAAGATCTTCATAGATCACAATAACTTGAAGTACATCTTTTCACAACAGGAGTTGAACATGCAGTAGTGATGTTGGATGGAGCTAATCAAAGACTATGACTACACAATTGATTACTACCCAAGAAAGGCAAATGTCATGGTATATGCTTTGAGTAGAAAGTCTTCTTCCTCATCATCTATGGATATAAGTGTGGTTGTGTTCTTTGGTGTGCCATAAGGGAGAGATGTTGGTCTCCTTACATCAGATGGATGCGAAGCGAAAGGTTTCCTTGTTGGTAGGTCTATTGGCACAGTTGTAAGTGAAGCCCACGTTGAGGTTGTAGATTAGAGAGGTGCAGTAGGTTGATCCTTTGATACAGCTGATAAGATTAGAGTTTGGCAGTGATAACTGTGATGGTTTTCATGAGGTGGATGATGGGATGGTGTGTTACCACAATAGAGTCGTGGTTCATGGTGTTGACAACTTGAGGAAGATTTTTTAGAAGAGTCTCACACTTCAATGTATGTTACGCACCCAAGTAGCACCATAATGTACCATAGACTCAAAAATCTGTATTGGTGGCCTGACTTGAGGCATCATGTGGCTAAGTTTGTGGCCAACTGTGTAGTGTGTCAGCAAAATAAAGCAAAACATTAAACACTTGCAGGGACATTGCAATTGTTGCCTATACCGTAGTGGAAATGGGATCACATGACAATGGAATTTTTGGTTGGTCTCCCTAGGACTTCCAAAGCTCATGATTCCATTTGGGTGATCGTTGAAAGGATGACCATGTCAGTGCATTTCTTTCCTGTTATGACAATGTATACATCAGAGAATCTTGCTTAGATATATGTGGATGAAATAGTGCATTTTCACGGTGTTCCATCTACCATTGTGTCTGATAGAGGTTCTCAGTTTATGAGCCTCTTTTGGGAGCACTTGCACATGACTTTGGGTACGTAGTTGAGGTTAGTACTACCTTTCACCCACAGATAGATGGGTAGTCTGAGAGGACCATACAAACCTTGGAGGATCTGTTAAGAGCTTATGTCTTATGATTTCTGGGCAGTTGGGACATCCACCTTAGTTTGATAGAGTTTGCTTATAATAATAGTTATCAAAGCAGCATGGACATGGAACCTTATGAGGCATTGTACATGAGACGTTGCAAATCTCCATTGTGTTGGTACAAGACCGATGAATATCATCTTCTTGGTCCTAAACTTGTGTAGTAGATGATAGAGAAGATCAAACTCATTCAACAATAGTTGAAGGCAACATAGGAGAGGCATAAGTCATATGCAGATACTAACGTAGACTGTTGGAGTTCCAGGTGGGAGATAGAGTATATCTCAAGATTTCCCCTTGGAAGGGTGTTTTAAGGTTTGAGAGGAAGGGTAAGTTTGCTCCCAGATGTATGGGACCTTACCCTGTGGTGGCACGTGTTGGAAAGATGGCATATAATATGAAGTTTCCATCCGAGTTGCATAGGTTGCATCCAGTGTTTCATGTGTCTATGTTCAGGAAGTGCCACCCTGATACAGAGTTAGTTTTGCATCTAGTTGAAGTTGAGATTTTTGAGGATATGTCATATGTGGAAGGACCCATGTTGATCCTTGATAGAAGAGTGAAGAAGATGAAGAAGAAGGGCATAGTGTTGGTGAAAGTTATGTGGCATCACCCTGGAATTAAGGAAGCCACTTGGGATCTTTAGGAAGAGATGTAGAGGAAATATCTATCCCTCTTTGCTTTGGATTTTCGGGTCAAAATCCGTGTTAGGGGTTTATGACTTGTAAGACCCTTGACCTATGTTTTAGGTTAACCATAATTGTTTTTCTTAAGTAAGTGCTTAATAACCTTGCTCTAATACTTTGAGATGATCTTACAGCTGGTAGAGAGCTTAAGTCTCCAGTGTGAGCTTGTTTAGATGATGTTTGTGCTTTTTGTGCTGATTTTGGGCTAAATTGCAACTTACCCATGTTTAGGGTTATCTTGAAATTTACCACATCTAGAGTGTTCCTTCTCTCTCTTGTCTTTATGAGAGAGAGTGTGATGTGTAGGGGTTCCTTGGTTGATCTTTGGTTAGGTGGTGACATCACTAGGGGTTGATTAGGGTTTCTAGGTTTGATGTGGCTTGGCTATGTGTACCTTGTTGAAGGTAGTGACCCTTGTCTCAACCTTGAGAAGGTTTATTAAGGGGTTTTCGTAGTTGAGACATGCCCCTTGCATGGTCTTTCCTTAACCAAGGAAGTTGTGGGTGTCTTGGGTCGAGACAACTGTCTTCTTGTGGGATGTCTCGACCTAGCTTGTTGGTGACCCCTCTTGTGGTGACCATTTTGTGTTTTGATGTTTTGTCTCGACCATGGAGTGATCATGATTGTAATCATGTGTTGAGTGACCCAAGTGTTTGAGACCAACATAGTTTATATCATCATCTCTTGCATGTGTGTTTTAAGTGGTTGTTCTTAGTTTCTTGGTTGGACAAGTGTCCCTTTGGAGCCTTATCTTTTTGACACCTCATCCCTCACCCTACTTCTCTCCTCCTTTGCTTTATAAACCCTCTTCTCTCCATGCTAGTAACTCTTTTCAGCCATCTTTTGTCTTCTTCCTTTCTTGGTCATCCTTGGAGCCTTGAGGAGCTAAAGGTGTTGATCCTTGGAGCTTTAGTGATTGAATCATCTACATGTGGTGATCCTTTGTCATGTTCAACCTTGGTAAGTGTTTACCTTTCCTTTATAGCATTTTCCTTGGATCCTCTACCCCATCTTCTTATATTTTCTCGGCCTTAGACAATGTTTTGACATGGTGATCTTTCTTGAGAGTAAACTCCTCATCACAAACGTCATAGGCCATGTTTTGACAAGGAGACACCTAAGTGAGAGGAAGCTTCTTCTCTCTTCCCCCTCCCCTTCTTTATTTCATTCATCTTAGGGTTCTTTCATGACCTTTTCTTGAGATACCTTGGACCAAGGTGTTCTTCTTTTTCAAGATGATCTTGTGGCCAATGTTGTGATTTTTGCTGGAGCTTTCTTCCCTCTTTTGGAGCTTGAGCTTGGAGCTAGTTCTCTCTCTCCAAAATAGGAAGGCTATATAACATGTTGCCCTCTCTACTATTGCACTTTTCATACTTACATGTTGTTGTCTTTCTCTCTAAATGTACCCCTAATGTGCTAGTAGAAGATACCATGTTCTATATCTTTTTTATGGTGATTAACTTGCTTGGTTTGCTTTGAATCTGAAACCCTGATTGATGGACCCATTTTTAGTGATTGTTGTGTACTGGTGGTTTTCTCCTATCCTTTGACCTTGGTTTTGGTTACATTCATGATACTCGTGTACTTTGATATCCTATGGAGTATAGTGTCTATTTTGGAGATGTTAAATGCAGTTTTATCTCTCTTGCATGAGGTGGTTTCATGATATATGGAGTATATCTTCGCTACCCGTGCGGGTAACTAAGGTTTCGCTACCCGTGCATCAAATTTGTAATGGGATGACACATATATGTAATGAGACAACCAAATTTGTAATGAGACGACCGAAATTGTAATACAAAAACTCGTTTTGTATTACAGCGCTGTTACAGTAATAAATATATATTTATTACTGTAACAGCGCTGTAATACAAAACGAGTCTTTGTATTACAATTTCGGTCGTCTCATTACAAATTCGGATTGTCTCATTACAAATGCATACCTTCCCATTACAAAACTGATGCACGGGTAGCGAATCTTAGTTACCCGCGCGGGTAGCGAATGAATACCCTATATATATATATATATATATATATATATATGACCATTTGGTATGAGGTTTCTTCTCTATACCCATAATGGTTTTCCTTAGTTTCACTTTCTATTTTGGTTGTGGAAATCTTCTATTTTGATCGTGGTTAATCCCAATTTTGTTGTTGTTGTCTTACTTTGGTGGTGGATTGACCTATGTGGTTGCTACACCATGTTTTAATGGAGGTCGCAACATTTTGTGATTTCTGTTTTGATCAAGACATCTAACTCCTTGATGGTCATGACCCATGGATTGCTTGGTTGATATGGTTTCCTATACTTTGGTTTGGTTGAGATGGATGACCAATTATCGTGACCGCAACCTAACCCTAATAGGTTGGAGGTTGTGACATGTCCTTAGTGCTCGAGGTCACAACATGATCTGGTTTTTGAGGTCTAGACAACTCTTGTTTGAGTCAAGACGTGTCTTTGTCTTTGAGGTTATGACACCATGTATGTTAGTTGTGGTCGAGACACCTTGAGGAGTGTGTGTTTATGCCCCATGTATGGTGTATGGTCGCTACACATGGATGATGGGTAGTTTTAAAATATGTATGATGGGTGGTGTAGACATATACTTGAACACATGTATATGAGCCAAGTATTGTACTGTTTTATCAACCTAATCATGTTCTTTATATCTATTGTGCTCCAAAAAAGTGGGAGATGATGTACCTAGGGTTTGGTGATGGAATATGTCTATAAAACCCTAATCCCTTGTACTTGTAACCCTAAACCTAATGTTGGAAACTATGGGGTGCTTGCTTGACTCCTTTGATGTGATTACTATATTGTGATGCTTTTTCTCTCCTGTATATAAGAATATAACCTTATAGGTGATAAATGTACCATGGCTTGTGTTTACTATGGTGATGATCATGTGATACTAAATTGTGGTTATGCACATTGTTGAGGCATAATGTGGTGATATACATGTAGGGTTTATGAGTTTGGGTCCAATGACTTAGTGATGGCATGATGCCTATTGTGAGGTGATAATATTTGGTGATAGATGGAGAAATTGTTCCCTAGTCATGTGACATTTTGTGGTTTCCTGGTGTATGCCAATGCTATAGGAAGTATGTGGTAATAGTGTGACAAGTTCACATCTTATACGTTTCATATCTTCTGAAGTTGTACCATGCCCTTATTCTTATAGAGTTTTTTTGGTTTTATATGTTGTAACTTGATTGATGCTAAAAGTCACCCAATTGGTTAACTAATCAAGTGGAACCAACTTGATTGATGCTAAAAGTCACCCAATTGGTTAACTAATCAAGTGGAACCATAATCATGTAGGTTCCATGTTCCATAGAACCTTTCCAGTGTCATCTTTAATTGTTGGATTGGTGAAATGAGTATAAGTTGGAGCACGTATTTTTTAATATGTTGTGGTACAAGTTGAGTATCTCCTTGCGTCCAAAATTATAGGTTGTGTGTGAGATGTCCATGTGTGAGCCGATCTCCTTGTGGTATGGATGGCCATGTGTGAGCCATTCCTTCATTTAAGAATGGGCATGCACGAGCCTATTCTTTTGGCATTGTTACATGTACCAAGGTGGGATAGGTGTTTATGTATGGATGGTCATGTGTGAGCCGATCCTTTTTCTCACTATATGTCACCTTTTTATAGTTGACTGATATGTCTTTGTAGTGTTTTCTCTTGCACTGACCAAGAGGTGTGGAGAGGTCGTGGACTCTAGCTCTTCCATAGACCTTGTATGGCACCAGTTTCGACTTAGCAGTGGTCAGTTGGATTTGGGTGGTACGACTTAAATCCTCTGGGCAATAATAAAAGATGTAATACAACCATGTAGTGTAACTTGCATAGGGTCAAATATGAATAACATTGGTTAATCCCCTTGCCTCATCCTTTTACTAATTTCTTGAATTATAAGACGGTAATAGAAGTCAATTATTATACATGTTCTTCATATTTCCCTTTTAGAATATAACTTGGTCTATTGTTTAGTGGTAACTCCCTAGTCTTGCTTAAATTTCTTTATTTGTTGATTTCATATCATTTAGCTAAATCTACTCAACCTGTGTGGTATACTATCTCTCTTCTTAGCATGATATCTACCTACTTAATTATATGTGATTTTAATAGATATTGGTGAAGTGTTATATCTCTTACTGGGATGTTTTGTCTCACCCCGTAGGTTTCCACATTTTTAGATGGTCAAGCACAAGTAAGTAGATATCGTGTTGTTGGTGTTGAGCAGCAAGAGAACCAGTGGTTCTTAAAAGGTTGGACATTTTGCTTGTGTGTAGAAGTAAATTCCTATGTGTCGTCCATGTACACTCATGTCCTTGGGAAGGTTTCTGTTTCATGTATCGATACAAGGTTTTGGTTTATACATGTTTTTATATAGAGATGACCTATATGCAATATGAATAGGTTATCATGTGTAATAGGGTGTAGCTTGAGAGCTACTGAATGGTATCTTGTAAAATGTTTTGAGCAGATGATATGCAACACAGGTTGCTTTTAGACTCATGAGTAATATATTGTGACTTTTATGTCTATATGAAAATCAATTTTAATTTCTTGTGTTTTAGGGTAACTTGGATGTTTAGTTTTATTTCTGCAGTTTGATTTTGTGTAATCTCATTTGTGGTGCGTCGGGGCATCACATCAAGAGTCAGTCCACAAAGATCACAATGATGTTGTATACGATGGCAAGATGGCAACTACTCTTGTAGCACTCAATGAACCAATGCTTGAGGCAACAGATGAATCAACACTGCCAACCAATGCCGCAACAAAACTGACATTGATGGCACCCTCTCCTATGATTCCAAAATAGCACCTAAATGATCAAGTTCTAATAGTCAAGGCAACAGACATAGGAGATGGATAGTCTGACAAAGATGAGGCTGGCCTCGCTTCTTTATTCATAGGGGCACCCCTAAGAGAAAAGAGGGCATTGCAAGGAGTAGAACCGAGAGAACCAATAGCTCCTCCACTACCTTGCAAACTAACTTAGATGGATATGGACTCAGTATCCTGCATTACCGACCGAGACATTCATGTGCTGGAAGATATTCTAGATGACAATTTATCGGGAACCAATGTTGTATACCATAACAAGGGAAGATCGCTCAATAGGGAACACTTCATAGGAATATTCTTGAAAAGAACATGGGTGCACAAATAGCTATTCAAAGTGCTTTGTGCAACACTACTAGAAGAATTCCTCCACCACGATAAGGTGCAGCCTGTATTTAATGCCATAACACAACTAGAAAGGCAACTGTATGAAGAAAAATATGACTCAAAATCTATAAAAGAACTACAAAATTTCATCACAAGGGCAGAAACCAAATTTACCACCTTGCTCATTAGGACAATTAAGCACTAGGCATTAGTTGTTGTAAATCTATATGATCGACACACTACTGTCTATAATTGTTGTGTTGTTGAGCTACCCACCACATCCCTTCTTTTCAAATACAAGGAGGTGTGTGACATCTTGAAGGAACCTCTTCACCTTTAACGTGCTATACAAATAGTAGGGAACCACCACAAGTTGAACTAGAAGAACTTCAAAATCACCAAAGTCCCTTAAGAAGAACGAGGATCGGGAGATTGCACCTTTATAGTGCTCAAATTGATGGAGGCGATACACAAAGGCATTAAAATGGAGGACCTTTTTCTAGAAGATCTGCATGGGTTGCATGGTACATACACAATGGATGTCATATATGATCATCACTTCTTCAATGAACTAGAAATGCCTCTTCATGTCGTATTGTGTAGACTACACACAAAACTTCCCCTACTGGAGAAAAAGTCTTGGAGAGAATTGCTAAAAACATTGTGGTTTGATCCATTTGAATCGGACTGAGCATCAACATGGAAGAAAGGATGGCTACCCCCAAGAAGGTAGGAATATGACAAACATGGTGCACAAGAAGACCCTCAAGAAAAGGTAGTTGATGAAAATACAATGGCCCAACCTGAGGAAGAAAAAGAACAAGGGGCGACTATCGATGAATCACAAGAAGGGGAAGTTAATGAGGATGAGTCGCAAGAAGTATGATCGGATTGGCCTGCTGGACTAATGTATCCCACATTTGCTAATTTTGGCAGATGGTCCTATGAATACCTTTCCTAGGAATCTTTGATGCTCATCATGGATAGATATAAGAGGATGACAACAGTTGAGATGTTATCTTTGAAAGAGAAGGAATATGCTTACTTAAATATGACCTTTGAGAAACTCTAAAGATGGGAGGGTATTTAGTTGTAATTGTGATGTCTGCATACCAGTCACTTCTGGGGGACAACATGTTGAATGTACACATGACCTAATACCTACTTGTGGATGACATGCTCAAAAACAAGATGTCAGGGGAAAAGGAACGCTTGAAGATTTGTTTGTTGAATTCCCTCCCTGAGTTTACATTTCTATTGATCCTTTATGACTATCATTAGACGCTTTTGGTGATATATGTCAAGGAAAAGACTGTGGTCTTGTATAACAACTCTTATTCAACCTTTACAATAAACAAATATACAAACATGACTACACCAAATACCCTAACAGAGGAGAAAGAAAAAACTTGTGTGGAAGAAATCATACATATGGTATGTAAGTTTGGCAAGGGGTATAAGTTCATTAGCAAAAAGGACTTTAAAAAGATGCAGTTCTATCACAAAATCCCCCAACAAATTATTCAATTAAATGACTATGACTTTTACTGCCGGGAATGGATGTCAGCTTTGGCCCAGAAGGATGCCAAAATTTAAGGTTTGTAGCACGAACGCTACCACACACTCAAAGGAGGATATACCGACATGTTGTTGCAATCCAAATGGACGGTCCACAAAGATCCTCAACACAAATAAGTCAACCTATTTAATTCGACTATCTTTCTTTGACACTCTGGGATAGAGTGCATGATAAGTTTGGGGGTCTATAAACTGACATGAGAGGTATCTCTATCTAACTTCCTTCATTCAAGTTTCAATGCCCCCATTTTAATTGTTGTTTTGTTCACTCAATTTTGTTGAAATTCAATATTGTGCATGTTCCCTATCGGAAAAAAAATTAGAAATTTTGACCGGCCTAAATCGACAATTTTGACTCAATCTTTGTCCATGTATATATCCTTGTTGAAATTTCAATGCACATGTAGTCTAAAAAGGCAATTTGGAATCCAATTTTGTCGGATAGTGTCATAACTCGAACTCTTAAACTGTAACAGACTGAATCTCAAGGTCCTTTTGCAATTTACCCACTTTCAAGTTTTTTTATTTCCTTTATGTCCTTTTGGGCCTTTTTCCTTAATTTCCCTATCTTTTTTATCCTTCTTGGACTCAATGTTGAATTTGAGCAATAATTGATGATGTGATCTATATTTGCCCATATTCATGACAAGGAATGGGTGTTTGCACAAATATCTCAAATGATGTGATAATCTGAGTTCAATAATGTAAAATGACCATTAATGAGAGGTATTTAGTGTATTATGTTAATCTAGAGTATTTGTGGCATTTTGGAATAAGAAATAAGAGTTAATATGAATTTGATTTCAATTAATATGATAATCACCCTCTTATCTCCTCTCTCCTCCAAATTGTTATTCAAAGCATTAAAAAGGAGAATATGAGGTGGAACATGACACTTGAATGGCTTTATAATAATTATCTCGAATTTTATTGAAGGAATTGCTAAGAAAATAGTTTTGTATTAATTCACCCATTTTAATACATTAATATACGCCTTAATGGACAATATGCTGATAAAGGGCCAAAGCTTTTGCAAAACAGAAATCTAATTATATAGCATTTCTCTATACATCATTATTAGCCTATAATTAAATTTTGGGGTCATTTGGACCAGGCTTGACCACCCAAGTCAAAATTATAAGATTTGAGTAAAGAATGACTAACGTTTTGATTCGATTTCATTAATGCACTACATTAAACCTAAGGTTCAGTTATTTTTCTCACTGTCACATGCCATTCTTCTCCAGCATGCCATCCAATGTTCAACAATCAATCATCTAAAATTTGTCTTGATCCAATGGCCCTGGAGTCACCCTCAACCTCCAGTTGTTTCGCGGGTCAGAATTGTTCTCACAATCCTTCAATCGGTGACAACTTTCTCCCTTGTTACTCCATCATTTCAGTTGATTCTTCCTCCAATGAATTTGTCTCCCTTAGGCATTTTGAACGAACCATAACTCATCCTCCCTCTCCCACCGTAGGTGAAACGCCCAAACGGGGTACCCTCTTTGTCTCCGCCACAGTTTTACAGAGAGTGTTGGAGTCCCCCTCTCGCCTATTTAAGAGTGGGGAAAGAATCCCTAAGCCACACCTACTTCTCCTCCTCCTCTAATTTCTCCTCAAACTCCCTCGAACACCCCGACCTAGTCCATTTTCTTCTCCGGTGAACTCTGCTTAGGCACCGCTCTTTCCTCCACCTTCTGGTCAATTGATGGCACAATAAGCATCACCCACCTCCCTTCGTTGCCTTACCAATTTTCATTTGCCTTGTGGTTGCCCCAACCACTGTACCCTATAGCTCAATCTTGAGCCCTTGCTGGCATTCTCATGTTTCACCATTTCATGGCACTCCCGCCCTCAACGATGCCTGCTTTGGTCTCACCCAACCTCCTAGATGGGTTTCCAACACCCGGTTGAAGCTATGTAGCAGTGTTCACATGGTGTGGAGCTTTGGACTCCTTCCCCTATTTTTGACCACAGTTGGAGCACCGTTTGAGCTCATGTGGAACTCCCCATCCAAGACAAGGGTCTTTGGTTTCCTCTTGGCATGAGGAGATGGATGAGCGCATCAGTCCCTCAGGAAGTAGTGGGAATCCTCATGCAAGGAAAGGTCATGAGAGCCCTACTAAGCTGTTGTCACCATGGATGGGGTGAAAGAACCCAGGTAATAGAATGACTCAAATAGCCATTCCACTTAAATCAAATAATCTTTGTTACAAGGGCATTTTAGGAAAAACACACAGCGGTTTTGTTTTTGTAGCACCGATACACATTTTAGGTGAAATAATGATTTTACTCATGCATGCTTGATTAATGTGTCACACACGTCTAAGTTTTTTGGTCCATTCACCATTTATTTACATTGGGTTTAATCGATGATTGAAATGATTGTCACACTATAGTCTTCCTATTTTCTAATTTGTGAGATTTCGAAAATCCCTAGTAATTTGTAGATTATTGAAAAAATGGAAATAAATACTCATTGGAAAGCTTATTTCAAGTAGAATCCAATTTTATGGTTTTTGAGTCCTGGTTATAATTATTTTTTTAAGTTTATCATGAATATCCTTTTTATTATATAAAATGTTCTAAAATATGTAATTAATTCATTTTAACTCCAAATTGGGAAATTAAATATGTTTTCTTAATTAGTAATCATTTAGTTTAGGTTTTGAGGTCCTAAATCGAGGTTTTGTCTTGAAGGTATAAAATTAGGGTTCAACCCTTAAATTATGTTTAACCCTAATCCATGTATATATACTTGTATTTAGGACAAAAGTGAGATTGAACAAATTTAATTAATGAAAAGTCTTCTTTAATAATCTCAAGTGAGGTATGTGCATTCTAACCATGAAGTTGAGATTATTTATCCACACCTATATCATGAACCTATTTTCTCCTCATATTTCTTAAGATGTCATGAAGCAAAAGAACCCACATGATCTTCCTGCATCAGCACACAACCTAAACCTTTCTTGGAAGCATCACAGAAAACAACATAGCCCTTTCCAGGCTCTGGCAGCACTAGCACTGGAGCACTAGTCAGCTTCTCCTTCAAACTTTGGAAAGCTTCCTGACAACGATCATCCCAGAAAAAAGGTACATCCTTCCTAGTCAACTTCGTAATCGGTAACGCAATCGCACTAAAGTCCTTGATAAACCTCCGGTAGTATCCTACCAAACCTAGGAAACTGCGAACTTTTGTCGGCGTCTTCGGTTGTTCCCACTCTACAATGGAATCCACCTTCTTTGGGTCCACTTTGACTCCTACCGTAGATATCACATGACCCAAAAAGTTTACTTCTTCCAACAAGAACTCACACTTACTAAACTTGGCATACAACTGATGTTGGCAAAGAAGAGTCTACACTAGTCGAAGATGTCGCTCATGCTCTTGCTTGTCCCGACTATAGATCAAGATGTCATCTATAAAGACTACAACAAACTGATCTAGGAATGGACGGAACACTCGGTTCATCAGATCCATGAAAGCAGTAGGTGCATTGGTTAGCCCAAACGGCATAACCACAAACTCGAAGTGACCATACCTCATCCTAAAAGCTGAATTTGGTATGTCATCCGCCTTAATCCTCAACTGATGATATACGGACCATAGATCGATCTTCAAAAACAATGTAGCACCACACAACTGATCGAACAGATCATCTATCCTTAGTAACGGGTACTTGTTCTTGATCCTGACCTTGATCAACTGTCGGTAATCTATACATAACTGCATCGATCTGTCCTTCTTCTTGACGATCAACACTGGAGCACCCCAAGGCAACGTACTCGGTCGGATGAAACCTTTCTCCAACAACTCTTACAACTGCTTCTTAAGCTCTGCCATCTCTACTAGAGCCATCCTATACAGTAAATGTGCAACTGGTTGTGTTCCTGGAACCAGATTGATCTCAAAATCAATCTCTTGGGGTGGAGGAACACCAGGGAACTCATCAGGAAACACATCGGCAAACTCTCGTACAACCGACACCTCTTCAAGTCTAGGACCCTTCGCCTTGGTATCCACAACGGTATCCACAACATGAGCTAAGAACGCCTCACATCCCTGTTGTAACAACTTCTCTGCCACCATGGCTGATACCAGACACGTCGGAAGAATCTTCCTATCTCCTTGGAAGATCCACTTCTCTCCGTCATCATCAAACATAGCCTTCTTGGAACCACAATCCAAAACAACTTTATACTTCTCTAACGTATCCATCCCAAGGATCACATCGAAACCGTGCATATCAAGTGGTAGAAGATCCACTTGTATATTGTGTCCAGAAAAAGATAAGATACAAGATAGACACTCTTCTTGAAGAATCGAGGAACCATCAAGAGGGGTTTCTAACAACAAGCTATCTTTCTTACATCTAACTGGTAAACGACAGTTTTCAAGCATACTATAGGTGACAAAAGAGTATGTAGCACCTGGGTCAACCAGAACAGATATAAAGCAAGAAGAAGACATATTAGAATGAAATAACTCCATCTGACCTGTCACCACTCGCGGGTTGACTATTGCCTCCGGCTGACTCATAGCATAGAATCGAGTCGTTGCTTGTTGTCCACGTCCTCTGCTTCCTTGAGCAGAAGATCCCGCTTGCGACGCTTGACTACGTCCTCGCCCTCTGCTACCACTGGGCTACTGTCTATCTGACCCTTGATGATTCTACTTTAGTTGCTACGTCACTTCAACATCTCTGTGTGGGCAATTTGACCTACAATGCCCAATCTGACCAGACAGATGGCATGACTGGTCTCACTGTTGTGGCCTAGAAGGCCCTGTCACTGCCACAGAAGTTGTATTATGTGCCTTAGATGGCGAAGAAACATATCCTCTTCCCTTACTTGGAGACCACTGCGATGGTACACTAGAACCTCTCATCACGGAAGGTGATGAAAACCTTGGCTTCTTGAAGCCACCAAACCTCTGACCCTGGAAATGAGCAGGCCTCTTGTGAGACATGGATTCTCTTTTCTCCCTTATTGACCTTTCGATCCTCCGGATAGATTCCACAAACATAGCGAACCGCTCTCGGTTCTCCAACGCAAAAGCAAGTGTCGTTAGCTCAACACTCAAGCCTTTCTCAAAACGTCTGATCCGCTCTTCCTGTGACGTTGCCATGTGAGGACAAAACCTCAACAGATCCATGAACTTGGCTTCATACTCGGTGATGTTCATTGTTCCTTGGCGTAGGAACTCAAACTGACTGATCTTCTCATCTAGATACGTCTTCAGAAAGTATCTGCTGACGAACTCACGTCGGAAAACCTCCCAATCGATCTCCTCACCAGGTCGCTTCTCTTCCTCGATGGTCCACCAGTGACCAACACTACCCTTCAGAAGGTAGAAGGCGTGCTTGACTTTGTCTGCTTCGGGGATGTCGAGGAACCGAAAAGCCTTCTCAAGACTTGTCATCCACAGATCTGCATCTGCTGGATCATCTGTTCCAGCATAATCCAAAGCTATGACTCGGCGAAGCCGCTCAAAATTCTTCCCAATACCCGATGTTTCACCATGGGGAGCGTGTGCTCTCGGCGGAAGCACTGGAAATCTTTTTACCATGAGATTCATCGTAGCCATCATCTACCCCATAAGTTGCTGATAGGAAGGGTGTTCAAGAATGGCTGGGTCAGGTTGGGGGACCTCAGGCACCCGATCTTCATGTGCTTTCCCTATGGCTCCATCAACTGATGCAACATCACTATTCTCATCAGCATGTTCTTCATGATTTCCAGACATCTTGGCTTTTCTTCCGCTGAGGGAAGAAGATTATTGTAAGAAAATCTGGAAGACTCACAAGAACAGACACAACCTAGTCCTAAATCCATGTAGACTCAGCGAACCTAGAGCTCTGATACCAAAATTGTGGCAACACATCCCACTATCACACAGACAGCGAGGTATTAAGCGAAAACGTGCGGAAAACACCATAAACCACAAATTACCAAAAACACAGGTTAATTAAAACCGATTGTAGAAAGCAGATACACTGAGAAACTATTACATTTAGGTCCTCATCCTACAAGGAAATAGGTTATATAAAAACATATACAAGTCTTGACACGTGTCCACATCTTAGGAGATCAATTGTCTAGTCATCACATGAGTTCATCACATGTTTATACATACATAACGGCCCACATCTGGCCAGCAGCAGGATATAAAAACATCAACATATATACGTCGTGAAATAACGTCAAAACGTTCCCAAGGACCTGAGAGTACAAGTATGGCTCTAAGACTCTACTTCAAAACGACCAAAACAGTAGCATGTCCAACTCTTGCCTTCTACTGCTCGTCTTGCTGCTCGGCCGCAACTCTGTGACCACCACCACGTCTAGCTCGAACACCTAAAAAGGTTATAAACTAGTGGGGTGAGACACACAGTCTCAGTGAGAAACATAACTCCCTACCGAAAGCACAAAAACCTTAGAAAGACAAAGCAACAACAACAGATAACTGATAAGAGGTATAACAAGAGCAGTCTATGAAGTAAATCTATTCATACTGTCAATCTTACCAGAAGGTACGGAAGGAATATACCCAGTATTTCTTTATGTAATATGATTGACAAGATATGATTTATAGGATCTTATCACATATCATAACGAATGTATGAGTAACTGCAAGTATAACAAGATCAACTACACAAGCAAGGCCTCAACCAATGTTCCGTGTTTTGCCTTAAGCAATAAATACTATTCGGCTGAATTACGTATTATTATGCCCTGAGGAAGTGAGTCGTACCGCTCAAATCCAACCTTCGGTTGCAAAACCCAAGCTGGTGCCATACAACGTCAATGGAAGAGTCGGACTCCACGACCTCCCACCTCGTGGTCAGTGCACGAGTACAACACAAGCAGGACCGCAGTCTCATGCTTAAGTGGCCTCAGCCACAGGGTCAGACTACCCTCTACCTAGCCCGCCTCGGTACAGGTATCGGCACTAGTGAAACTGAGCCACGGGCCTAATCACCATGATCTGAGCCATGAACGCATTCATGCTCCCATATCACATATCCTGGGCCATGAGCCTGTTCACCACGCTCTTCACATACTTGGGCTACGGGCCTAAATCCGCACCCTGGACTCTACAACCAAAGTTGCACTCTTACCTCCTCACTTTAGGCTAGGAGAAACCTTGCATACTCAACAATACGCGCTTCGGGTTAACCCGCAGGAGAACCCGTTTCACCATCACTAGCTCCTGACGATGATGGATCTATGGCCAGGGCAACTACATGAAGGTTCATCTGTAATTTCGTTAACATATTTTAAGTGGATTGCAAGATTCAGTCAAGTTGTATAACATGCAAACTTATAACAAGATTAAACAACATGAAACTCAATATTATGCTTTTATTGTAATCAACATCATCTGATCCATCACAAGGATCCAGCATTACATGTAATCACATGGCCTCTTTCCAATCATCTAGATCCATCTCAAGGATCATCACATTTCCATGGGATTTAAATCCCTCATCACATAGTGTCAGTGCCTCTCAAGGCACTCTCTTAGGCACTTTTACCAGCTCAGGTCCTCAGAGCAAAACACATCATGCATGTTACCTCATTATCAAGAGTAACCATCATAACAGTGTTACTCAAACATATATACCTCATAGCCCTCTACCTGGTTGTGCATCTGTATGAAACACCTGCATGGTTAGTATGCATAATCACAATAGATTAACATAGGGTGACCTTGATAATTATATACTTTGTCATTCATATCTCAACATGTCACTACATACAGAGGCCATATCATCATGAAAAGCATCTTATGTACTTACCACTATCTGAGCATTATACATATATTTCCAGATGATCATAGATACATAAGATGTCATGTTAAGTTACATAGATGTGAACTTACTATAGGAATTACCTCAAGCATATTAAGAGTTACTATTGTCAACCAAATGTGACATCATAGAATAAGATCTAGCACATAGGTTTTCCAGAAGGAACAAGACCCTCGCTAGAAGCGCCTACTACCCTCACCAAAGGTGGTATCGGGAAGGAAACTTCCCTCATCTCGTCCAAGATACTCCATCCTCATCTCGGTCAACCAACCAGCTAGGGTGTCGGGCTACCTTCCCAAGCTATATTGTGCAATAAGGAAACAAGCCATACCATGCACAAAAATAACGTGCAATGTGTGTCGTGCCGCACAGGTATCGTGCACCACTAGTAACAAGCATCTAGGCGTGCAGCTCATCCAAAGAAGTGTGTCAGGCAACGGCGTGTCGTGCATCAAGTGTATCGTGCACAAGGTATATCGGTCGACACACTCCACAAAGCATAACGCCCAGAGGATGCGACTCAGCCTGACGTTCAACCTGCCTAGTCTATATCTATCGGCCAACACAAGGCAAGGACTGAGGTGTGACGGCCGACACAAGACCAGATCACCACACCCAAACGCCCAAGGTGAGAACACACCACACAACCATCTGAGCTAAGGGTATCGGGCAGGGTACTCAACCAGGTGTAACACCCGACACACAAAGGTCAGCAACCAGGAGCATGATGCCCGACACACAACACCACAACATGTGTCGTCCAAGGCTCAAGATCAAGAGGGAATATCGGGCAACACTAACCCCAAGGCCATATCGGCCAAGATGCAACCCAACAGGGTCACCACTAACCTCAAGCACAAGGGCACAAAAACCCTAATGGATCAAGAAGATGACTCACCTCTCAACTATCAAGAGAGAGGGGTCTTGCCAAGCTCCTTAACACCAATCGGGCAACACAAGGTTCAACCACAACCACTACATAGCTCACCTTTCAAGTCCATGGTGAGAGGAGGGTGTTGCTCAAGCAACTATAACACAAGCTCACCTCTCAACTTAAACGAGAGAGGAGTGTTTCCCATATTACTAGAACCCAAGCTCACTCCTCTAGACCAAGGAGAGAAAGGGGTGTTGCTCACCAAGAAACCCTAGAATGCATGGTTCGGCCAACAAGGTGCAACTAAGCAAGAAACTAAGCTAGCAACATATATAACCGATATGATCACAAGAAAGCATACAAGAACATAGGAGAGGTAGTATAGTTAGGGTTAGGAGTTATGTAACCCGCCTTAAGAAATCTCCAAGATCCTAGCACCACCAAGGAAGAAGATCAAGGCACTCTAGGGTTTGGCCACCACTAGAGGAAGAAGGAGACTTCAAGAAGGATCAGCCACCAAGCTTGCAAAAGAAGAGAGGGTGTCGTGCACTAAGGGAGAGAGAGACTAAGGAACTAAAGGGATCCTTATCAAGAAAAAGGAAACACATATATAGGAGGGGATGGAGGAGAAACCAAGGAAATACAAGGCAAGGTTTCGCCCACTTAGGGACACTTGTCCATGGGAAATGACACCACTCTAACATGCTCTAAACACATGTCCAAGGCCATTGCCACATGCAAGCATCACGCACCAAGTGTCCACTAGTGGTGACACAAATGAGGTCAAAGAGAGTCAAAGGGTTATGGGTGACACACCTCCACACCATGGCCGACACACACCCACAATGGCCGACACAAGCACAGGCCGACACGCCTAGGCCGACACATGGCACTCTTGCCTGACACAAGGTCCAAAGAAGCAAAGGCAACGCGCCACAAAGCCCAACAAGCTCAACCAAGCCCAAAGGAACTCAAGCAATGAGTCCAAACCTTCCTCTCAACACTAGAGGAAGCAAGGAGAGGGAGGAACACCTCACAAGGTGGCAAACTTGCCCACAAACCCTAGACTTGGGTTAATTGCAAGTAGCACCTCCAACTCTCAACAAAGCACCAACAAACCCTAATCACCACTAAAGGTGATTAGCAAGAAACTAAGCATCAGGGTTAAGCAAAGCAAACAGGATAAGCCCTAAATGGAGTCAGGGTCCTTACAAGCTAACCCCCTACAAAGGGATTTCGTCCCCGAAATCCGAAGAGAAAAGTGAGGCATACTTCCTCCTCATCTCTTCCTCAAGCTCCCACGTGTCTTCCTCAATGCCACGATGATGCCAAAGAACCTTCACAAGAACGAGGTACTTCCTCTTCATCTTCTTAACTCTTCTATCAAGGATCTCCATAGGACCTTCGTTGTAGGTCACATCTTCATCAAGCTCAACTTCGACCGGCTATATCACTGTTCCTGAAATGATGATATCCAATGTGGGTACACAATATGATAACCCAAAAAGGAATCCGATATGAGAAAACCTAGTTGAATTCTGATATGAGAAACCCTAGATGAAATCCTATGAGAAACCCTAGATGAGATCCAAAATGGAAAACCCAAGATGAAAACTGATATGATATTATTGGTATATACTTAAAAAGTACTTGATGAGGCAAGTCATGTAATGCCTGATATGGTACCTCCTTGACACTTGATGTCCGATATGGTTCCTCCTTGACACTTGATGCCCGATATGGTACCTCCTTCACACTTGATACCCAATATGGTACACCCTTGACACTTGATGCCCAACATGGTGTAATCATGTACATGATATGAGAACCCAATAAACCCTATACCCAATATGAGGATAATAGTCTAACATACATATGATATGAGGTTGACTTAAGATAAGAAAAGTTGAATTGATACCTAACTCAACATGACTACCTGATATGGTGATAAGGGACATGCCCTAAAACTGATATGATGGTTGATTTCTCCACATAATGAAATGAATATTTGTTATGATAATATATGCATTCTCAAGCATAATATAATAGTATTACCAATCATGCTACCCGATATGGTAGGCATGCTCCAATCCATTAAAAATGTCTAAGTGATGTATGCTGAGTGATTAGTATTGAGTTCTAATGATATTAATATAATTTAATGATGTAAAGTTAATAGAACTTAAGAGGTGAATTGAGTAAGATTCAATCAATATCCTAATAAGGATAAGAGAGAAAGATTTCAATATGGGTGATAAATATGTGGAGGAGTATGTATTGATACTCCTATGATGAGTGGAGTATTAATTAGGGTTTGATTCTAGACATTATGAATCCCAACCCTAATAATGGGAAGGATGTACTTTCTTATATCACAATGTGATGATGTAGATAATCCTAACCCTAATCATGGGTAGGATGTATTTCTCACTAATATTGAATAATGATGATATATGCTGGTAAGAATCTTTCATCATAAAATGCACACTATACCTGAATCATTAAATGATGAACATAGCAAGATATGAGCTATGATGTGTTATATTAATAGACTTAATTAAGTCTTGTAAGATGTGTGAAACACTTGTATAACAAGTAGTTTAATGTCTTACAGGGTAAGTTGTTTCCTAGTAAGAGGTGACAAGATGTCTTATGAACTATGTGAGCTATGTGAAACGCTTGTACAAAAAGTAAGATGAAAACCTGGGTCAGAAAACCTGGTGGTGATAATTACTTGTTATAGGAGTGACAATGCTATGTGGGGATCTAGAGGTTTGAATACCCAGATACAGTGATTATGATGATAATGAAATCTTGAAACCCTAATCAATTAAATATAACCCTAATTCATTAAAGAGGGTATGTTCCTTAGTATTCTCATAGACATGTGTTTCAAATTGCTGATGATAAGATGTAATAATCATGCAATTATCTTAAGATAATGAGCATGGCCAAGAAAGAGTTATGTTGCTATGTGATTTAGATTCAATAAGCTATGTGGACTATGTGAATCAATACCCGGGTCTGATGACCTAGAGGTAATGATCATCAACTAAGTGGTGACAATACTCAATGATGAATTAAGGGTTGAATACCCAAGTATGATGATGGTAAGAGACTGAAATTCTAAGTGATCTGTGTGACTTAGTGAATATGAAAGTTTCTAATAGATGCAATTATGCTTTTCCCTTGTAGCATTTGTGATAATTCTTGCTTGTAACTTGATTGATGCTAAAAGATACAACAATGCACTTAATTAAGCACGATGAATATTATCATGTAGTTGCCCAGATCATAGATCCATTCAGTGTCAGTATTTGCTGAATGGTAAAATGATTTTTACTCGGAACAAATATTTTATAATATGTGATAAGGGGGCTAAGTGGACTCCCAAAGGGTGCTTAGTGCACTCCCTAACAACATCAAGATGCTCAGTGGATACCCTGATAAAACTAAACCAGGATCTCTTAGTGGACATCTTGAAAATCCGAGAAAGCTAAGTGGACTTCTCCCAAAGAGAGTACATGCTACGGTAGTAACTCTATAGAGAAGATGTCGTTATATGCTAGCATAGCTAAATACAACAGACACAAGATGTCATTCTAATCCTAAGTGGCCTCGTACTGACTGAGACAAGGTGGTGTCTTGATAGTCGGCTCTACCATTGACCTTGTATGGTATCAATTTCAACTTACTAGTGGTCGGTTGGAGTATGAGCGGTATATCTCATCTCCTCTAGGCATAAGTATGGATGTGAACATGTAATCAATCGTGCATTGTATTTTCTTAAGGACCAAATACAAAAACATTGGTTGATGCCTTATTACTTTTATACATCTTGATATATAGATGTTATACATGTTCTTCAAATTTATTTTTAAGCAAAAGATGACTTATAGATCTGTTATCAATATCTTTTCTTTGCACTTAAAAATATATCTATTAAATAAGTAAAATACATGCAGTTCAATTTTATATTATATTCTATGATAATAATATAGTTGGCGGAGAGTTATATCTCTTGCTAGGACAATTGTCTCACCCCATGGGATCCACAATTTTTAGGTGGGAGTGCACGAGAAACTAGAGATCTTACTACAGAAGGAGAACAACAGCTAGGACATGAGTGACAACTCAGTTTGATGTACAGTCTATCATGTCTTATAGATAGAAGTCCTATGTATCATCTTTGTACTCTCAGGTCCTTGGAAGATAGTTCTTAGTGATTTTTATGATCAACTTGAGATTTTATGTTACCAGTGTACATGTTAAAGTAAAGCAACTGGTACTTGTTATTCTCGAGATGAGACAGTACAATGTATGTACAATATGAATCACATGTATATAAAGTTTTGGTTCTTTTGTAAGAAGTTTGTTGGAAGAGGTTATATGTGCAAAACGGTTTTAATTCTTAGTGATTTTTGTTAATTCTGTTGTTTATGGTTATTCCGCGATTATTACTGGTGATGGCTTGTTTTGTAATTGGGTCATCACAAAGTTTTAGTATCAGAGCCTAAGGTTCACTGAGTCTATAGAGACATAGGACTAAAGTGTTGAGTCTGTTCTAGTGTCCTTCAGTATGTCTTATAGTGACTTCTGCTTATGCAGAAGATAGAGTAAATCTTAAAGATGTTTCAAGAACATAAGGAACACATTGCTGAAAGCAATGCTGTTGCACCAGGAGAAGGTCCAAGGGATCAAGAAAGAGAAAAATGACTACCTATGAATCCTTAGGATGATACAACTATGATAGAGAATCCTACCTTTAATTCCTTCACTAGATGGGTTATGACAGAATTGAGGCAAATCAAGTATCAAATACAAGCAATACAACCTAGATTACCAGTCCCTAATAACGAAATTTTGGGCTCTAATAGGATTTTTGATCTACATCGTTGAAATAAAGAAGTGGAAAATGACAAAGGAATTAGGTTATGACACGGAAGTAAGGTTTGTTACAAGTTTAGGCAACCAAGTCATTTTATAAAGGACTGTACAAAGAAGGATAATAGGGAAGGAATTAAGAGAAGATCTGCCCAAATGCAGGAACAAATGCCTAGTAGTTCTAAAAAGGGGATGTTTTTGGTGCCACCAAAGCAACAAATGTCTAATGCACTAGGGCAGTGGCTACCAAGAAGGGGCAAAGTACCTAATGTTCCATCAATTAGGACTTCTGAGGTAACCCCTACATCGGCAACAAGGCTGACAAGACCAAGTGATGCATATTAGACATGTTTTGATTGTGGATAGATTGGGCATGTTTGACCTTCTTATCCGAGAAGAAGGGAGGAAATGGCCCAACCACTGAGGTTGAGTCAACAAGACTCTCAAAGACAATGGCTTAGCAGGGGCATGTGAGGATGCAGATAGGAAACCTGAGCAGATCTATTTGCATTAAATGATAGAGTACGACGTTGGAATCAGGCAACGACGAGATTCAATGCAATGAATCAACCTGAGACAATAATCAATCCACAAACTGAGACAAGTCTAATAAAATTGTGTCACTGTGATATGTCATTTTATGATTTTATTTGTTAAGTATGAGAAGGTAGCTATTGTTGAACTTCCTATGATTAATCTTATGAACATAAGGAATAAAAGAACTTACATTCTGCTCAAAATGCTTTATAAATGACTCCTATTTATATGAAAGAGGATTAAGTGTGAAAATGATATCTAGAGAAAATCTAGAGATGCTAAGTCTTATATTTTGATGTTATGGAAAGAAAGGTATATGATACTAAAACAAGGTGCATACTACCTAAATCTCAGTACTTGTATACCCAAGCTAGGTATTCAATTATTGAAGACAAGGTAAGTATGGAACTCTTAGATTGTTATCTATTTGATTACTCAAATCAAGTAGTCATCTTGAAACAATCTAGTGAGTATAACACAACTAGAAATATGACATGGATATTTTTATCACATCCTAAGTGTAATGAAATGGAATCCAAAATGATCTCAGATCAATATGTGTGTATGAGGAAGCAAAAAGTATAATCCTCATGATGAGAGAAAAGGAACAAGGGAGATGATCCCTATTCGATAAAGACTATGTGAATGGTAAATATCTTTTCTTTGAGAGTGAAAATGAGAAATGTGATGAAATCAGAAAATGTTCATGTATATGTTAGACAATAACAAAGAAAGTAGTAATGACATATAATCATCCTTATAATTCCTACACTGATGTCAAGGAACCTAGGATGAAACAAGAGTAAATGACTCTTGAACAAATGAAAGCTTATGTAATAATTAGAGAGGATGATGACCTCTTCTCTTTGATAAACAACCCTGAGTGATAATGGGGTGATAAGAGGAATGTGTTTCCATATGTTCTTTCCTTATTGGAACATGATAATTAAGTAAGTTTTATGACTCTGGATGTGTAAGAGTTAGAAGTGTTCTTTTAATGGATACCTAGAAAAGTATTAGTTAGTCTTAGATTTCTTTTGGTTCCAAGATAAAGATATGTGTATTAAGTAATGTCTCAAGATAAAAGAAGGATCCTTGGTTTTTGGAAATAACAATAGGAAGATGGATATGATATGGATATGATGTGTTTTTGACACATATAATGAATACCAAGGTAATGAATCCTAGTATCCAAGAACTTCGAATGGTATAAGAAAATAAGAACATGCCTCTTGATGAGATGAATCATATTTAGTTACCTAGAAGGGCCATCTTTGAGATAAATATAGTAGGGATATCATATGTTAGGGGTTTATGCTCTGCATAAACATAACATCATTAAGGACATATCAATTGAAGGAACAATTGAAGGACCTTTTTGGGAAGAGAGCTAATCAGGCTAAAAATAAATTCCTTAAGATACTTCTATTTGGATTTGTTGAGGTAGTTTATACATGATGTCTAGAAATACCTCTGAGATAAGTTTATTCTAATAAGTAGCCTCTTCTTATGACAAAGAAATAGAAAACTAAAGGATAGTTGGTATAAGTCATAAGGAAGTTAGTATTGTATCAGCCGATTAGAATAGCACAACAAAAGTATGATAAGAGTGGTAGTATCGACAAGTGAAAAAGTAAGATTTTAGCCTTTCTTTAAAGAAGAAATGTTAAATTAAGAAAGGGATAAGGAAGATTCCTAAGGTCAAGAATCTTATTACGTAAGAAGATGTAAGTTGAAAAAGATGATAAGTCAATGAGGATTGACACTTGAATCATTCAAAGTATGAATAGCATTGCTCTAACTTGCAAAGTGTTGCTTAAACATAGAATGGATACTACAATCCTTAATAGAAAGGAAAGTTGAGTATACATCCTATATGGTGGATTCCATGATATATCTGAGAGGACGGACTTGGTACTAATCCAAGTTGTATGACAATAAGATGTTATGTGGAAACTTGATGACATAATATATGGGTAATGATTTCCTTCCTTCATCTGGGATTTCGGGGATGAAATCCTTGTTAGGGGTTTGTAATTGTAACACCCCTGACCTGGGTTATGGATTAAACCTAGAAGTTTTACTTAAACAAGATAATTGTAGAATTGTTCTAATTCCTTGAAAAGTAATTAAGACTCTTTGTGAGGTTTATATTAAAAAATGGAGCTAATTGGCAAACTATGTGTGCATTATATGACAATATAAGTGAAAAGTGCAATTTACCTAAGATGAGAGATTACATTGAAAATATCACATGTTTAATGTATTCTAAATGTTTTGATATCATGAAAGAGAATATGATGCTAAGTGGTGGCTTGTGCAAAGCCTAAATTCTAAGTGAGAACTTGTGTAAATAATGCTAAGTGCTTGATACATCAATTGTGGTACAAATTTTATTATATACAAAATACAAGGTTAATGTGCAAATTACCACCTCTAGTATGTCCCTACTCCATCTAGGTATCATTTAGAGGAGAGAGAAATAAGGGGGAACCATAATTGAACCACCTTTAAGGGATGGGACTCTTAAAAATGAAAAGACCAAGGAAATACATAAGTTGAAAGCTATGCACATGAGCCATACCGAGTTAAGGACTTAGAAATAGAAGTCCCTATGGGCCATAAAGCCATATGATAAGTTTCCTATTGGTTTGTGGAGACTTGGATTGGCCCATGACGGGCAAGGCACTTCAAGGAAATGAAAAAGCATCGAATTTCAACTTATCTTGGAAAAGATGGAGATAAATATTATAATATACTTAGTGGAAGGACATTTTCCCTAGAAGACAACTCAAGAGCCGCCCCTTATCCCCTACATTATCCATGAGATTTTATTTTTTTTCATGGAAATATAATAGTGGCATGCATGCAAGAGCATGTGTCGACCTTGCATGACTAGGTGGCATAAAGTAACTTAAGCAAATGACACCTATTACACTCTTTTCTATAAACCTCAAGTATAAATACCTTGACCTTCACTTGTTGGTGAGATTTTCAGATCTTGGAAAGTAACCTTCCCTCTTGTATCATGCAACACCCTTCCTTGTGTTGCCCATAGTGAAGAGAGTGGAGTGGTGAAGCTTGGTATCATCCAAGGAGAAGAGATATCGACCAAAGTAGGTTGAAGCACCCAAGTGAGGTGATATCACACAAAGTGATAAGGGATATCGTGCAAGAGCTTGGATCTCAAGTCTTGGATCTTGGAGAAGGCTCATCTTCAACCTTGGAACATGAGGAGTTGAAGCTTGAAGCTTGGAAGTTGTTCATAAGGCGGGTTATATAACTTGAACCCATCAATATTATTATCTTTTATTTAATATTGTTCAAATTGTTGATTATTTGCAAATTCGGATTTCCTTTGATCAATTGATATATCCATGAGTTCCAACAAGTAATTAGTACTTTTATCCACGATTTTGATTTTTCATATAATGATATTGAGGTTGATGATGATGACATCATCATTTGATAACCCGATATGGGTTGAGGACCCTTGCAACCTGATACGGGTTGAAGGATTGTGTAAACTAATATGCTACTTGCCCAATATGAAGATAGGTTATAATAAGACGTATGGACAATATGGAGGATTCCTATCAATCACCTTATACACGACACAAAGGTAAAGATATACCTTTTCCCAATATGGGCAAAACCCTAGATGAGGATATAGGAATTCAGTTTGTTAACTCGATACACCTTACCATGTTGAGATGAGTTGATAAGTAGCTAAGTGTTTTGCCTATCATGGAACTATGGAGAAAGAATAAAACCATTGAATTGGTTAAGGACAAAAGGAGATTTTCCTAAAGAGATGTAAAATGATATGGTGCCCGATACCCTTGCCCGATATAAATGGGAACCCGATATGCTTTTATCTTTTAAAAACTGATATACTCCCTATACCTTGTGTCTAGCTAAAGAGCAATTTGACATTCACCTTGTTATGTTTTGAGGTTCAAGAATCTTATCAATAATAGGAACATGATATGATAGTTAACATGGGAAACGATATGGTAGCAAGGTACCACCCAATGTGGGTACCCGATATGGTTAACTCACGAAAATAAAACGATATGATGTCTATCCCGATATGATATTGAGCATAGGTGAACCGATTAGGGGGTTGACATAGACACACAATATGGCAACATGATACTACCTAATATAGGTACACGACTATGGTGAATCCAAGATGATATCCAATGTGGGTACACAATATGATAACCCAAGAAGGAATCTGATATGAGAAACCGTAGATGAAATCTGATATGAGAAACCCTAGATGAAATCTGATATGAGAAACCATAGATGAGATCCAAAATGGGAAACCCAAGATTAATATTGATATATTATTATTGGTATATACTTAAACAATACTTGATGAGGCAACTCATGTAATGCCCGATATGGTGCCTCCTTGAGACTTGATGCCTGATATGTTACCTCCTTGACACTTGATGCCCGATATGGTACACCCTTAACACTTGATGCCCAACATGGTGTACTCATGTACATGATATGAGAACCCAATACATCCTATGCCCGATATGAGGATAATAGTCTAACCTATATATGATATGAGGTTGACTTAAGATAAGAAAAGTTGAAGTGATACCTAACTCAACATGACTACATGATATGGTGATAAGGGACATGCTCTAAACCCAATATGATGGTGTGATTTCTCCACATAATGAAATGAATATTTTTTATGATAATATATGCATTCTCAAGCATAATAGAATAGTACTACCAATCATGCTACCCGATATGGCAGGCATTCTCCAATCCATTAAAAATGTCTAAGTGATGTATGTTGTGTGATTAGTATTGAGTTATAATGAGATTAATATAATTTAATGAAGTTATGTTAATAGACCTTAAGAGGTGAATTAAGTAAGATGCAATCAATATCCTAATAAAGATAGGAGAGAAAGATTTCAATATGGGTGATAAATATGTGGATAAGTATGTATTGATGCTCCTATGATGAGTGGAGTATAAATTAGGGTTCGATTCTAGACATTATGAATCCTAACCCTAATAATGGGAAGGATGTACTTTCTTACATCACAGAATAATGATGAAGACAATCCTAACCCTATGCATGGGAAGGATGTATTTATCACTAAAATTGAATAATGATGTCATATGTTGATAAGAATCTTTCATCATAAAGTGCACACTATACCTAAATCATGAAATGATGAACATAGCAAGATATGAGCTATGATGTGTTACATTAATAGACTTAATTAAGTCTTGTAAGATGTATGAAACACTTGTAAAACACATAGTCAAATGTCTTAAAGGGTGAGTTGTTTCCTAGTAAGAAGTGAGAAGATGTCTTACGAACTATGTGAGCTATGTGAAACTCTTATACAACAAGTAAGATGAAAACCTGGGTCAGAGCACCTGGACGTAATAATTACCTGTTATAGGAGTGACAATGCTATGTGGGGATCTAGGGGTTTGAATAACCATATCTGGTGATTATGATGATAATGAAATCTTGAAACCCTAATAGATTAAATATAACAATAATTCGTTAAAGAGGATGTGTTCCTTAGTATTCTCATAGACATGTGTTTGAAATTGTTGATGATAAGATATAATAAAATTGCAATTATCTTTATACAATGAGCATGGATAAGAAAGAGTTATGTTGCTATGTGATACATATTCAATAACCTATGTAGACTATGTGAATAAATACCTGGGTCTGATGACCTAGAGGTAATGATCGTCTGCTAAGTGGTGACAGTACTCAATGATGAATTAAGGGTTGAATACCCTTGTATGATGATGATAAGAGATTGAAATTCTAAGTGATCTATGTGACTCAGTGAATATGAAAGTTTCTGATAGATGCAATTATGCTTTTCCCTTGTAGCATTTGTTATAATTCTTGCTTATAACTTGATTGATGCTAAAAGATACATTAATGCACTTAATTAAGCAAGATGAATATTATCATGTAGTCCCATACTATAGATCCATTCAGTGTTAGTATTTGCTGAATGGTGAAATGAGTTTTACTCAGAATGCATATTTTTGAATATGTTATAAGGGGGCTAAGTGGACTCCCAAAGGGTGCTCAATGGACTCCCTAAGAACATCAGGATGCTCAATGGACACCCTGATAAAATTAAACCTGGATCGCTTAGTGGACATCTTGAAAATATGGGATAGCTAGTGGACTTCTCTCGAAGAGAGTACATGCTACTAAAGTAAATAGAGACGATGCTACTATACCCCGACATAGCTAAATACAACAGACCCAAGATGTCATGCAAATCTTAATTGGTCTTGTACTGACTGAGACAAGGTGAGATATTGGTTGCCGACTCTACCGTTGACCTTGTATGGTACCGATTTCGACTTACTAGTGGTCAGTTGGATTATGAGTGGTATATCTCATCTCCTCTGGACATAAGTATGGATGTGGACATGTAATCAGCCATGTAGTTTATTTTCTTAAGGACCAAATATGAAAACATTGGTTGATTCCTTATTACTTTTACACATCTTGATAGATAGATGTTATACATGTTCTTCATATTCCTTTTCAAGCAAAGGATGACTTATAGATCTGTTATCAATATCTTTGCTTTGCGCTTAAAAATATATCGGTTAAACAAGTAAAATACCTATAGTTCAGTTTTATATTATATTCTGTGATAATAATATAGTTGGCAGAGAGTTATATCTCTCATTGGGACAATTGTCTCACCCTGTGGAATCCACAATTTTTAGGTGGGCGTGCACAAGAAAGTAGAGATCTTACTATAGAAGGAGAACAATAGCCAGGACAGGAATGATAGCTCAGGTTGATGTACAATATGTCATGTCTTATAGATAGAAGTCCTATGTGTCATCTCTGTACTCTCAGGTCCCTGGAAGATAGTTCTTAGTGGTTTTAATGATAGACTTGAGATTTTATGTTACTAGTGTACATGTTAAAGTAAAGAAACTGGTACTTGTTATTCTCGAGATGAGACAATACAATGTATGTACAATATGAATCACATGTATATAAAGTTTTGGTTCTTTTGTAAGAAGTTTGTTGGAAGAGGTTCTATGTGCAAAACAGTTTTAATTCTTAGTGATTTTTATTAATTCTATTTTTTATGGTTATTCTATGATTATTACTAGTGATGGCTTGATTTTTAATCGAGTCATCATAGTTAGTATACAGGCAGTCATAATGGGCATATCATTTATGTTATCTAGTTTGTCTCAAAATATAATATAGGAAATACAAAATCCTAATCAGTAGGGAATAATAGCTTAAACAAGTATATAGACAAGCATACAATCAAGAGAAACATAAAAAGTATCTTCAATACAACCAAAGAGGAGGTATAATAACGTACCTTTCACCAAGGATTTCGAGTATAATCAATATTCGAAACAATAGGTGAACCCTTCGAGGTAGATCCTAAATCATCAAGATTGGATCAAGGGTTAAGATCATTATGTTCAAAATTTCATGTTCAATATTCGAGATTACGGTTACACTTTTCCTATGTCAACCTTAGGGTTGGGTCATTCACTTATAATTAACTCATATTTAAATATATCCAACATTATTTCAAGTGTTAAGTATTTTCGAGTGTGAACAACTTACCTAGGCTTTCTACGATCATATGTGTTAACCCTAATTTTCATGATCAATATTTAAGTCATAATCAAGTCTTTAGATCATTTTCAAGTTCTAACATCATTGGTCTGTAAGATTAGATCAAGTTCTGATTAATATTCAAGATCAACATTTAGGCCGAGAGATCATAATATTCCATAAGATTCAGGCCAAATATAATATTAAGGTGTCATCATCATATTAAAGGTTGAATCCAGTCAACAAATATGGATGCATATAACTAATAGGTCAAGTATGCTTTTAGAGTTTCAATATGAACATTCGAGTAAAATAATTAGGATTTTCAGTGTTTATTCAAGATTAACCACAAATAGAGTCATTTAGACCAATTACATAAGCAAGAGATCAAGATTTAGGGATATCAGTGAGCATCATTTGGAATCAGGTTTCAAAAGCATTTTTATGGGTTCATTGTGTTTTTCTGATCAAAATTGACTATTTATTCAAATTATTTGGAGTCAGGATGCAATTTCTATGTTTAACTCATGATCTGAGTATTTTTCAAAAATATTCGTCAGAGAGAGAGAGAGAAGAAGTACCTTAAATAGTGAAAATCAATGGCTGTTCAATTCAAGATGTGTAATCTAGATTGTGCCACATTGTGAGGTGGCTAGCTTAACTAAGGGTCAGGTTCATCTCTGATTGGTCAGTTCCCTTTTTGATTTCTCGGTTCAAATGCGGTTCAGATGGGTCCTTTGGACCAGGGCCTTGCTCCACTGAACCGGTGGTTCGGGGATTCTTTCCCCTCCCACGTAGGCCTCGTGTGAGCCAGAAGCTTAGCAGAGGGCCTCACTATCATGGAGGTGGTTCGAGCATAGGATCAGCAAGTGGAGGTTGCAAAGATGTCGTCCATGCTTGTTACACCCTCATGAGTTGGAGGGATGCCTTGATCGGTGGCCTGATGAGGCGAGGGAAGAACGCCTAATGAAACTTATGTGGTGGCACTGCATTGGAAGGAGAAGGATGGGGTGAAATTTAGGTTGCCTGAGGATGATACGGTGGGTGAGAACAAGGCTCAAAGCTTGGTGTGTTGATGCCGAACATGTGGGACCACTTTTATAGTGTTGGGGCTATGTTTTGCACCGCAAATGATCCTTGGTTTCAAACCAAGGTCAGCGGAAAGAGAAAGGGAGTCTAGCGTAATAGTTTAATGTTGAAACTGATCATGGAAGGTGGTCAAAGTTGGGATGGACAAGTTTGAAATCATGAGAGGAAACTTTTCATTTTCTTAGAATTTCAAAACATGGTCTAGATTGAGTCCAGGGCGCACTCGATCTCGCGGCCATCCTCCCCGCTAATTGTGGGAGGTAGGTGATGGGTTAGTGGCTGCCCAATCTGGCCTGGATCTGCGTGACCTGAATCAAGGGATGGGGTTCGTCCCCCAAGAGAGCCCTAGATCAGTGAGGTGGAAAAGGGGCAAATAAAATGATTTTCAACAGATCATCTTCAAAAAATCATAGTCAATAGTAGGAATTTCCCATTTGAGTGAAATTTGGACCATTGCTTAACAAAAATATATATAATACATAAAAAAGTTTGAGCACAAGAAGATGAAGTTTGATGGACCAATATAGTTCATTGGGCAATGTGATGATTAAATCTAATTTGTAGTGTCACAAGGTGTATAGAGTCCACATTGATCACCATATTTTGGATTTGAGTCTCAATAATGATTATGAAGCCAGGAAAAATAATTTGGGACTGTTAATAGGTATAATGAGGTCAAAATAGTAAATAATTCATAATAATACTAAATTTCACTTTGTCACACAAGACAATTGGAAATGTCTCTTGAACAACTACAACTACTTTGATTAAATCATATATGTAGATACTGCCACACACAATCTAAGTATGAAAGGGAGTTGGAGCACCAATTTGCGACTATGACTAGATTCCCTCAGTTGTATCTGCCTCCTCAATTTAACTACTAGGTAAACTACTATAGAAACCGTCCCCACCTAACCCCAATAGTATAGATACCACCTTTAACATTAGTTAAAATGGGCTTTTAACGTTGGTTTTCAAGCGACACCCAATTGGGTGACACTAAATGTAGAATCATACAACTTTTGTTCCAAATCCGACAACATAGATCTGGGCCCGATTGCATCCAAAAAGAAACGATACCATTAGGACCATAGGCATCAGTTACGTCTTAGAAAATCGACGCCTATCACCATATCATTAAAAAAAATATAGTATAGTCGTCGATTTTTTAATATGTAACAGACGCTTATCTCTATGATCGAACAAATAATTTTGTCCCGAGTTAGAGCATACATGTCAGTTTCCTATATTTTACCGACGCCGTTGACATTGGGTGACAGTTTTTTAAAATAACCGACGAGTATGTATTGTTTTTTTATCATCATCTTGCAGGCCTACTTCCCAACTGGACAACAAGATGTAGAACCTACAATTCAGTTCTGAACTATAGGTTTACAACATTCTTAGATTTCAACTAAACAACAGGTCACAAACCTGCAGTAATATAAGATGATCAAGATTATATATACATCATGTGATTCACCCACATGTAGAAACACAATTAATTCATTCACATGATTCACACACATGTAGAAACCTATAGTTCCATTTATTCAACCATTTTCACATTCACACACATGTACAAACCCGCAATTCCATTCATTCAACTATTTTCATATTCACACACATATAGAAGCACATTCATTCATTCATCTTCACATTCACACACATGTATATAGATCAAATTTCAATAAGATAATTAAAAAAAAGTCATTCACACATGTACATATGATCTTGTCTTTCAAAGTTTAGAAATGTCATTAAATACTTAAATAATTATGACATCAAAGTTGAAAAATGTCATTCTTTATCATCATCACTACCAAATTATAATAAAAAATTGCCTCCCTTGCAAAGGCTTTTTCCCATTGTTCTCTTATGTCATCTAATTGTTCCATCGTACAGGGATCACGTACATATAATAACTTTTTTCCTATATTGATGTCACTAGTTTTAAACACCTACAAAGAGAATGACATATATATACAATTAATAAGTTTAATATTTTCATATTATCTAATGAGACTATACTTATATATGATGATCAAGACTATATAATTCATGTTGTATGTTTTTCGATTTCTTCTATAGCATATCTGACAATTAGGTTCATATACCGCATCACGTAGTATGCATATGCCCAATCATTGCCTTGTACAAAACACTATAAATTACATCATACAAAATGTTAATAAATAAAAATAAGCACAAATCACATAAATAATATATGCATTGGAGTTAGGAAACTACTTTCACATTTTCCTAGACTAATGATTTCTTTTGCTTGCCCATGTTTCCTCCAACTTTTTTGAAAACTTTGAAAGCCCTACACGTTAATGTAACACATTAAATTGCATTACTAATTAGTTATGTTATAATAGATGTTAACAGATATAAATTTAAAAAAATCTCACGTGAATAATGGCCTTTGCATTGTGTGTCCCGAACTGTCTAATTCCTTCCCCTCAGGGTCTAGATAATAAACAATCAACATTTTGGGGACAACAACCAGTAACTCCCAATGCTTACCACTATAGATAAGAAAGTTAAAAATATATAACTCAAAATACAAAATAAAATGTAATTTTCTAAAGTCCAAATATAAGCAAAGTAAACTTACTCAACATTGAATGGAGCTATTATCACGCTCTTCTTTGCTTTAACAAAATCTTTAAAAGCGATATAGTAATACAAGGTAACTGGTGAAGGGTCTTTATGTACACGAATCATCAAGGATGGAATTAGAAATCCCACATGGGTAAATGAAAATTTTGTACAGACACAACATAAATTACGTATGCATTAATATATAAGAAAATAGATCATCGTATATAAAACAAGCTATATAGATATATAAATAAAATCTCACCATATCCATAGATCTATCATAGATGTATTCATCCAAGCATAAGTAAACAACTCCAAAATATATTGTATAAATATATTATTATCATATGTTGGGCCTGCATCCTCCTCCTTAATAGAAATAATAATAGGACAATTTTCAAGATGCTTGCCTATCCATATTGCCAAACCCCTGAATTGAGGACCTAACGAGTTTTATAGGTCCTTTGCAAGCCAACCACATACTCCATGAAGAGGTGGAGGTGGAGGAGGACAAGCTTTAGTGGGTTTCTTTCCTTTGTTAGTATATATAATTTCATATCAATTGTCAAGTATATACATATATACTTTCTTAATGTAATGTAAATTTACCATACATGATCAGTATAGATGACATCTGTTTTGGGCCACAAGATCACTCCGCCTTCTGCTTCACCAAGTGTGTCAGCATGTGGGTGGGCATATGGCAATGTATGCTTCCTCCAACTAGCAAACACAAGCCTCAGTCTCACATGAACCGCACCATCGGGTATTGGAGTGCCATGAATCGTGTGCCCTAGAAAGTGTGCATAAGCCTCACCCTCTACAATAGCATATTCTTTCAATTTTAGATGGCATGGATTCAACCCCTACAAAATTACATAGAGTATATTATATACATAAATAAACATATCAGATTGAAAAGACTAGCTACTATGTTACTAAAATACTTACAAAGGACGTGCTAGGTAGTGGGTTTATAGGATTACTCCCATCCACCTCTACATGATTACTCCCAACCACATCTATCATTAGGGAAGAGTGGCATGCCACAAGTATTGTTAGAGTGGTAGACTGAGATGCTTGCCACTTGCTCAATGCTTCCTGGACTCTCTTATCAACTATATCATCTACCTATAAATGACAAAAAGAAACTCTTTTTGATTGATGAATTCCCTTTCCAATAACACTCTAAAAAAAGAATAGGTTACTCAACTTTTAAAGTTCCCCCTTTTTGGTCATGTTTGTGTTGTGATGGCCCAAAGAACACTCTTAGGCCCACTCTAGCCTCTGCATTCCTAACACGTACAGGATGCTTTGGGTTACCAAGAGCAACTGTAAATTCATCCCTTGAGCCCTCAGGGATGAATGATCCGTTCTTCCTCTGCTTGTGAAGCTCCTGCTAATCATCATCAATAGAAATTGGTAAGTAAACATAACAATCATCAATACTAATTGCTTTGAGAGTAAAATTTACCATTTTTGCAGCTACCTCAACAATTGTGGGGTTGGTTATATCTCCTTTTTTTGTTTTTCCTCCCAACTATCCACACATCATGGTGATGTAGAGGTGCAGGAGTAATAGTAGAGGAATCATTAATCTCAGTATTAGGAGAAGTAGGCTGCTGAACAGAAGACGTCTGTAGTTTTTGATGAAGAGCTGTATAGCCACATGGACCCATCGTTTGGTCATACACATTCAATGCATGCCTTGATCTTTGAGCATCTCTCATAGCCTTGTTAGTAATCACATTGAATGGTTAGTAACAATCAAGGTCAATAGTGGAGGTGAATTCATAAGAATGTATATTTTAAATTGGGAGTGATGATTAATACCATGAATGCATCAATATTTCTCATGGAAACAAACACCTTCCACTCTGTTGGGTCTAGGTAGTTCCATTACCTAAGGGCTGACTTCTTCCTTCTATCAGCATCGCGTATGTATTGTCAGTTGAGAGTTGCCAGATAGTTCCTTAGAACCCTCCGACATCATTGTATCACCTTTTTACAATGTAGGCTTTCATCCAGTTCAAATATTCTCTACAAATTTTTATATATTTAACAGAGTATTCTAAAAAATAGAATTGTAAATAACTTTAAAAATAGAATTGCAAATGTTAGTATCTCACACATAGTTCTTTCCATACTAAGTCTTTCTTCCCTTTAGAAACTATATGCCAAGATTCTGCATTTACACCACAATGGATGCGAGTACGAACCCCAAGATATGAAACAAATGAGATGCAGTTTACCCCAACTGGATTTCCATCATGATCAAAATCCAGAACCAATTTTGGTATATTTCCTATTTGTTGTAGGAACTTGTTCATCATAGTGATGCCCCTGATTTTTTCAATTTTTTTGCTGCTCATCAAGTGCCACAAGGTTTTCAGGGGGTACATCATCAACCTAAAAATTGACAAAAAAACACATATAGGATATAACTTATAAACAGACATATGTATAACTAGATATAGGATATATTGTAAAAGCTACATCGTAAAAAGTGTCATACAAAAAAATCAAACATTTAATATATAACATTTAACATACAAAAGCCGTTTAACATTTTAAAAAATAAAAAATATGCCTCTAACATTGAGATCTTTTATCAATTAACATTCCTTTTGTGTGATATCCACACACATATAAGTCATTGTTAGCTTCAATATTTTGCTCTTGGCAACCCAACTGAGAATGCACTTGAGGCATCATACTTATAATAGTAGTCTTCTTCATCTATAGGATCTTCAATGAACTGTATTTTACCACGAAGAACACGAACCATTTTTCATTTGCAGGGTCATCGATATAAAATACTTGTTTCTCATGTGATGCCAATATGAACGGTTCACCCTTCTCACCAATCTTTTCAAAATTCACTAGTCTGAAACCTAATTCATCCATTATAACTCCTTTGGTGTTATCAACCCAATTACAGTTAAAGAGCAGAATTCCAAAATCTATGTAGTCAAACTCCCATATGTCTTCAATGACATTGTAATATGACATTTTAGCTTCACATGGACTCTTATCTTTTGAACTAGAAAAAAAACAATGAAGATGCTTGAATGGTGACCCCACTGTTTTAGACGACACTCTAATCATCTTGACACTTTGTGTAATATGAGAACCCATGTATGGCAAACCCTTCATAAGATATAACATTCACTTTTGGTTTAAAGACAAGGCATTTGATATTTTCAGCAATATTATTTGGTGTTTGAGATAGTTGATGTAGGACTTTATCTTTAAACCACTTAATAAATTTCTTGTTATGCTCTCTAGAAAGCTACATTGAATTGGATCGAGGATATTGTTTCTTGATGAAATTAGTATGTTCCATGATATAAATACTCACTTCGTCGATGTTGTGTAAAATATACAAGTGAGCTTGTTCCAATATCTCACGACTGATTACTTTCATTCATGATCCTAAAATCCCTTTGCCAGAATACTCCTCAATATTTTTGTAATTTACATGAGCGTCATTACCACTAAAAAATTTATTACAAAAATATACAACCTCTCTCACCACATAAACATCAATAATACTCCCTTCACGTCGATAAAGGTTTCAAACATCACATTTAAAAACACTCATCTATCGGTGAAAAGGATACATCCTATGAAAGAAAACTAGTCCCAACATTTTCACTTACCTAGTCAAATAGACAACAAGATGTACCATGATATCAAAGAATGAAGGAGGAAAATACATCTCAAGATGACATAGGGTAACCACCACTTCTCTTTGCAACTTATCAAAATTCTCAGGATCAATTACTTTGCTACATAGACTGTTGAAGAAGAAATAAAGTCTGGTGATTGCAAACCTTACATGTTTTGGTAGTATAGATCGAATGGCCACAAGCAATATTTGTTGCATTAGAATGTGAAAATAATGATATTTAAGACCTATCAAATTTATATCTTTTATTGATACCAATCTACGGATGTTGGTAGAGTAACCATGTGGTACCTTAACAGTAACCAAATACTCACAAAAAGCTTTCTTCTTCTTTCCAGACAATGTGTAACGAGCAGGAGGTAAACATGTTCTCTGATCAGTACTGTAATGACCCCGACTTGGGTTATGATTTAACCCTATTTGTTTTGGCTAAGTAAGTTGCTTAGAACTTTAATATAACCCTCTAAGGTGTTTTGTTTTCATGTGACACACTTATCTTCCAAGTTTGGTCCTGATTGAATGATGTTTGAGCAATGTTTCTTTGTTTTGGACCAAAGTGCAATTTACCCAAGTTGAGGAGTTATATTGAAAAATGTCACATGTTGAAAATTCCTTAAGATTTTTAGCATCATAAGAGAGAGAATGATGTAAGGTGGTGTCTTGTGGAAAGCCTAAATTCCAAGGTTGAACTTGTTTAAATAATGCTAGTGCATTGTGCACCAATTTTGGTACAAATTGTAATTACCCAAAATGTATGGTTGATATGAAGATTACCACCTCTAGAGTATCCCTACTCCATCCTAGTATCATGTAGAGGAGAGATAAAGAAGGATACACCATGTTTGAATCAATTATGAGAGATGGTAATCTTGGTGATGAAATGACCAAGAAAAGGGTTGAATATGAAACCTTAACTTGAGTTGTATCAAGTTGAAAAGCTTATATATGAGTGCCTATAGGCCAAGGAGCCATAGGAGGAGTCCCATATCGTTTTGTGGACTCTTTTCAAGGCCCATGACGTGCAAATTACCTCAAGGAGGTGAAGTGTATCGGGTTACAACTTCCTTAGAAAAGTTGTATCGGGTTGTGGATAAAGTGGTGATTTAGTTGATATATTTCATTCAAAGGGATAAGTAATGGACGAAAATTCATCCCTAGATTATCCTAAACTGTTTTTAATGTGAAGATAAATGTTTATGAATGCATGTACGCGTGTCATCCATGCATAGATACGTGGCACCTACTAGCTCAAATTGATGACACCTCATTTTACACTCCTTCATGAACAACAAGTATATATACCCCAAGTTTCACCACTTAGATGAATTTTTCGAATCTTACCACCCTCCTTACCTAAGGTATCATGAATAGGGTTCTTGTATCGTGCAGGAGTGAAGTGGTATCGTGCATAGGGACTTGGATATCGTCCATAGCAAGATCATATCGACCAAGTAAAGTGGTATCCGTCAAGAAGGGTGATATCACCCATAGTGAAGTGTTTTGATCACAAGTGAGTGGAATATCGTGCTTGGGTGGTGGAATATCATGAACGAGTAGCAGGGTATCATGCGAGGGTGCTAAGGAGCAATAAGGAGCACATAATGAACCCTAAGGTGAGACCATGATCATCTTCAACCTTGGAATGAAGCATGATTTTAGGGTTATGGTCTTCCTTTCTTTTCTTCTTCACCAATTGCTTATCCATGGTGATTCTTTGCATATAGAGGAGTTTTAAAGTTCATCTTCAACCTTAGGAACGTGGAGCTTTAGAGCTTGGAGCTTTGAAGTTGTTCTTAAGAAGGGTTATATAACTTGAACTCAACCATGTTATTATTCATCACCTAAATTGCTATATTTAATGATCTACTTTTAATTCTGAAATTTCCTAAAATAGTTAATGAAATTATGAGTTCTAGTAGTTGCTTAGATCTGTTTCCATGAACTATAATAGTTATAAATAAGGTCTAGAGCTTGAAGATGATGGTATCACTTTATAAAAGTGATATCGGGTTCAAGCACACAAGCAAGCACCTCTAACTCGATATGGTGATGCACCTACTTCACTAAAATGATATCGATATGATTTTATACTTTCTTGCACGATATGGTGGTGTAGTATACACCTCTTGCATGATATGGTGGTGTAGTATACACCTCTTGCACGATATGAGGTCAAGCAAACATCTCAAAAATTATATTGGGGTAAGCACACACCTCTCCAACCCGATATGGTGGTGTCTATACAATTACAATCTGATGTGGTGAACATATGTACACCTCTAACCCGAGACACCTTGTAAAGGTGACGGAAAGACACTCTTAGGAGTGATGAGTGTAACACCAAGTAATTGTGTGGCGAATACTTTGATAGGTGAAATACCTAAAGTGATTAATAATGGACAACCTTATATCAATAATGCCTCAACCAGAGATGAGTCCATATTAATTGATGATGGTTGGACAATTCAAATGTGTGAGCAATGTAAATAGTTGTTGACTTGTGAGAGGTGACAAGATGTTCAATGGGCCTTGTAAGCCATGTGATTAGTTGTTTCTTAGTGAGAGGTGATAAGATGTTTAATGGGACTTTTGAGCCATGTGATTAGTTGTTTCCTAGTGAGAAGTATCAAGATGTTTATAAAAGTGTCATGTCAGAAATGATAATGTTAAAATAAACTAAGAAATAGAAACTTAGTAACATAATATTAATAATAAATGGATACAAAAATAATAATGATATCTTAATCACACATGCTTTATGCTTATAGCCAAATAAGGGCTATAGTGTTTTGAATATGCTTAAAGGAGATAAGAGGAATACTTGTATTATATAAAGGATGTGAATAAGTATGATGGCTTGGTGAAGGTATAATGCCTAGTGAAGATGATATAGTATTCCGTGATGAGTTGTACAGGATTGGGATAGCCCAATGCCTGGAATAGATGCACAAGATTGGCAAGTGCAATGCCTGGAATGGATGCACATGATTGGCATAATCCATTACCTGGAATAATGTCACAGGATTGGCATAGACCAATACCTGGAATAAAACTACATGATTGGGAAAACCCGATGCCTGGGTGCAACACTCATAGGTTTGGCATAGACCAATACCTGGAATAAAACTATAGTATTGGGAAAACCCGATGCCTGGATGCAACACTCACAAGATTGGCATAGACCAATACCTGGAATAAAACTACAGGATTGGGAAAACCCGATGCCTGGATACAACACTCACATGATTGGCATATACCAATACCTGGAATAAAACTACAGGATTGGAAAAACCCAATGCCTGGATGCAACACACAACATTGGTAATAACCCAATGTCTGGCTGTTAATCACAGGATTGGTAGTGTTACAACCTCATTTTTGCATGTGTTTTCATTTATTGAAATATAATAACTCTGTGAATTTGGGATTAAATAAAAAAAAGATTGTAAGATTTGCTTCAAAGGATGAGTTTCCTTGTAAATATTCTTTTAGATAGGAATTTCGTGACACCCATTATTATATTAATCCAATAATGGATATAAAAGAGAAGAAAAGAAGAAAAGTCCAAATATTAAGAAAAAAGTACAAGATAATGAGTATTAAGCAAAGTATTTATAAGAAATACTTGGAAAGTGGTATTAATGGACACAATTGAATAAAATTCATTTGCATATGATTTCTAATAAAAGAAATATGAAAAGAGGAAAATGACATGAAAGATAAAGGGAAATCCTTAAAAAGAATAAGCAAATAAGTAAGATAATAAGAAAATGAATAAGTAAAATGCAAATGAATATTTCCCCAAGATGGGATTTCGTGCCTCTTGGGTTCCATGGGTTCCAAGGAGTCCAAAGTTGCATAAAGAGTGCAATAAGAAACGAAGAGATCAATTAAATATTTCCTATATTAAGAAAGAAATTGAAGACAATGATAAATGTGGGAAATAAGTGGAAAGAGGTAAGATTGAGTTATCGTTGATGGATTTTCATATCCATAAGATTCCTAATGCTAAAAGGAAACAAAAAAAAGAAAATAAAGATTAAGAGAGAGGAAATATGAATAAAATATGCCTTATAAGTCCTTGACATGCATATGATGAAAAAGGGTTTTTACTTTCGAGTTTTGGTCTCCAATTTCATACAATGGTAGATTAAGTCATAATAGACTTTCTACTAAAATTTTATTGAAAAATGATTAACGAGGAAGGAGTTATTGATTTTATAAAAACAAAGGGATAATCAATTTATCATGTGATTTAAAATCGGTTTGGGAAACAAGGCCCAGCCCAGGCAGGAGTCACACTCAGTGATGGCCGTTGGATGGTGATCAGATGATCAAGGGATCATCTTCCAACTCGAGTCAGAAAAGGAAAGATCACCAAAACCTGTAATCTTCTCACACCCCTCTCTCTCCTTAGGCCACATTTTGGAAAGATGAGATGCCCAATAGAATCGGGAGACTGAGTCGGTTTGAATCATCCCTGGTTTCCCCTAGTTTCCAGGCGTGGGATAGTTTCCCCTAAATGGCCGAATAGCATCAGACACCATGCCGACCTCCCTATATATAGAGGGTTGCACACCCTCTACGGAAGCCGAGATCACCCCTTTGGGTCCGGATGGAAGGGGAAAAGTCAACACACCTCATCAATCTATGTTGAGTTCGGAGGGACCAGAGGAGGTGTGGTGGAATCCACGACAGTTGAGGAAGCCTGATGCCCAGAGTCAAGCCTGAGGTTGACCACATGCAAGAACCAGTTCGCAGACAGAGTTAGGCTCGCGAGGAAGAAGAAATGAAGGGGGAGAGAAAGGACCTTGTTGCCCCCGATGTCTGAGAATGAAGGTAAGGGAAATTTTGTATTTCACTTTCTTTTAATCGCAAAGAACAGGCGCGCATATCCTTGACTGTTGGATCCTGAGTGGACCAACGGACCACGAATCAGACGACCATCATTTTTCTGAAGTTAGTAATTAAATCGATAAAAAAGGGTTTTCTTACAAAAATCATAACTCTTGCTAGGAAACTCGGATGGGAAAAGTATATACATGAAAAATGATCAGAAAAATACGAGGAATAAGATAAAAAAGGTTTAAAAGCCTAAATCTGTCTGTTTTAACAAAAGTGTATTGTTTTGATGAAAAACGTGTTAATTTGTAGATAGAAACCCTTTTGTTAATCAAGGATAGATTTAATATTTCAATTAGATTAATTCAAGCGTGGTTAACTTGTTTAATGATAAAGCTAGATTTTAACCTATTTTGATGGTGGAATTGCAAGAATTAGGGTTTTAAACCTAATGTTGTAATTAAACCCTTAGAAACCCTAAAGTGAGGAAAAAAATGGAAGAAAAGATATAGTAATATGGAAATTAGGGTTTTTGTGGTCCAAACCTGATCTTAAGGATATTAATGGAAAATACGAAAAGATAATTAGGGTATGATGGATATTTTGATACAAGTAAAATAAAAGTGGTAAAAAGGAGTTGAAACCCTAATTATGGTCGAAACCTTAAAAGGGGCTAGTAACCCTAGAGCACGATTAGGTCTATTAGACTTGGATACCATGAGCCATGATAGAAAATATTGGATTTTTATTTTAGGACTGAATTGTGCTTGCTTGCTTGATTCTGGATTACTTGATTGTTTGGATTAATTCTGCATTCAAGACAACTTGACAGGTATGTGGTTAATTATGAATAACTGCCTTAGTTTCTTGAGGATTTTCCAAATGGTTAATCGCACTGAATGAAAATTATCAGTTGGATGTTCATACTTGCAAATTATAATGTCACTATGATTATCACATTAATAATAAACGTATGTATTCTTGCACCTACATGCCACCCTGATGGATGATGCCAAAGGTCAGGCCCAGATGGGTAGACCAATGGACACCTTGAGTGGTGACCCCAGGCACCAAGAAGGTGGCTTATGATATTGTATGACTAGTGGGCACCATGAGTGGTGACCCCCAGGAACCAAGGTCGGGATAGAGAAGGCGGCCTTAAGTCATTGGCAAGGGCACCCTAAGGTGGCTATGCTAGGGTTAGGGCAAAAGCGGTGGAGAACGTCATACCGAAAAATATAAATTGGCTTGTTAATTAATTTTATTGTGATTATTAAATTGTTAGCCATATTCGCAAGATTTTGATTGTTCCCATGTACCAGTATATTTCGATATATTGACCGTCGTTTTGTTTGTTGGCATTTTAGGAACAACAATTGAAAGAACAAACAGTAAAGTGACACATTGTGGAAAAATTAATAAAGTGCAACGAGGATTAGATAGAGTAATTCAAGACCAGGATAGATAGATTTCCAAGATTTTCAAAGGTAAGTAAAGTTTTAATTTTATACCAAATTCCAGTTAGTTAGTAAAATTTCATAATTGTTATTGATTATTTGTCGAACCTTTGATCCTGTTAATTGGATAACGACACCGACCTTTTGGTCTCCCTTAATTGGGGGTTACCGGGAGGCGGGGTCATTCCAATTGGTATCAGAGCATAGGTTCCTCATTTGATCTTTAATAATTATTAAATTTTACAAATTCCATAGAACCAAGGGAGTTATTAGAGGATTATATGAAAGATAGAGGTGTCTAGAAAAGGATCACGACTGGAGGCTGGCAATATTTTCCTCCGCACCGCTAGTCGGAATACGAGGACTCCAGGATCCGTGTGACTACCTGGCCAAAGTCTTAGGGTATGATTCGAAATAAGATATCTTTAGGACTCTCTCATCTTGATTCATCCCTTCTCAACTCAAATTCTGTTAAGGACCTTAAGGATTAGGGTTTCCTCTCTTCTCCTCACCCTCTTGAGGTATGGGTAAGGTTGATAAGGATTAAGGAATCCTCAACCAAATTAATGAAAAGCATGTAAATAATATGTCATGGACATAAGCTTAATAGATTAGGCGCAAACTAAAGAATAGATACATGCTTAGGTCGTATGACACGAGTTGTCATTGCCCTCAGGAGAGACCTAAGGATAGACCTCCTTGTCAGGAGGATGAGTAAAGAGAGTTAGTCTTGGAGGTAGAGACCTCCATTGAAGGTAGAGACCTAGCACATCCTCTGAGGATGATGTTAACCCTAACCCTAAGTGAAGGTTTGAGAGAGATGACATGATGAGTTAGATGTCATGGTAGACTGGGTGTTTGGATAGATATACCTTTGGTTTTCCCTACGAGCCATGAGAAGTTAGATGACCCAGTACGTTTGAAGACCCAACCCTAGAAAGGGTCGCGCATGTTAGAGTGAAGGATATCTCCTTCATTGATGAGGTTAGTGAAGAACCTATAGAAACCCTATGGGCTTATGAAAGTAGGGCATAGCATGCACCTAGAATGCTTCAGTAGTATGAGAAGTAAGTTAAAACTGAGGCCAGAAGGATAGGATGTATGGATCATGAGATAAGCATAAGTGGCTATGGATAACCATGAGTAAACATAAGCTTGAGTATAGGCTGCACCCACGTAAAGGAATACCTATGAGCTTGTTCCTTCATGGATAAATGACCTCTAGAAGTATGCCTGGATGTGGAGTTAGCTTTAGAGAGAGAGTAAGTAGGAACCAAGTAAGATGGTTGGAAACCTAAAACCTTGAGATGTGAGGAACAGTGGGGAGTCGAGAATGATGCGACCTAAGTGGATGATAGTGATTGCCTCATGCATGATCCCTGGAGGATGATGATATCTTGGTTTCCCTTAGAGGAACCAAACCCTAGAGAGAGGATGATGCTTCTGGTACCTATGTGCCTATAGTATAGGAGTTTACCTTATGAGATAGGAAGAAGAGTTCCTTAGACCTGGAACGGTTTGGTAGCAGGTTGTGAGGCCTTGTACCTTGTTGGTTTTCCTTGAGGAGGACTCGACTCTGATGTGTTGCTCGAGTAGAAGGACGACAGGGAGTACATGTCATGCCTTATACATGCTTGGTTCTTGGTTTAGAGATGGAGCATGCAGTTGGATACCCAAAGGCGAACCTAGGGTTCCTAGGCCTAAGAGGGGAAGCAGTGTACCCAATGCTCATGATGAGATTTGAGTCTCTATAGTTTCGAGCATGGTACTCCTCATGTGTAGAGGTAAAGGAAATCCCTTACGTTAAGGGTATGTTTGATGAACCCCTCACAACTAAGTTGATGCAATGTTGAGGATGAGAAAAAGTGACCTAGCATGGTTTTGTAGGTACGCTTGTGCCTTAGTAGTTGTTGGTTTAAGCATGCTCATATGGATGTAAACCCTAAGAATGCTTGTGACCTTTGTTATAAATGTGTGGTTTCCTCCCATCCTGGGAGAGCGACCCTTTGGTAGGGAGTTTACCAGTTTGGTTGGTTTTGAGGTAACCTAAGGAGGTTTCGTAGGATCTTGAGAAGCTAAGTGAAGAGTACATGGCATGAGAGTGAACCGATAGACCCATAGATAACCATCTCTATGTGCATGTGGATGTGTTACCATGGAGGTAACTGGTATGGGGCTCGACTAAGGTAGGCAGGTCGCCATGACCCTTATGGAAGGATAAAAGACATCCCAAGAATGCAGAGAGAGATGATGAAGGATTAGGTAGGGTTCTGAGTTGAACATGTACTATGTTAGAATCCTAAGTCTATCCAAGGGTCAGGTAGGGATAAGACCGATGAAAGACGGAGTTGCCTAATTCCCTAGATGCACATGACCAAAGGGTCGGGAGGTAACAACTATCATTGTCTGAGGGCCATGGGTTAGGAGATTGATCACCTTCATGAACTCATGGGACCCAAAGGGTAGATGAGAAGGGCACTCTCTGGATGCATAAGGGAAAAGGGATGACCCCAAAAGTGCTGACACCCTACAAACCTAGAGGAGATGACCAAGGATTGTGTGGTGACCCAAGTAGGTCCGAGACCAGTTTTCCATGAAACTAACTTTGATATTAAGATGATTGAGAAGTAGAGACATTAGTTGCACGTTTCAACTTAGTTTTAAAGGTGTACCATCTTTACTCCTGGAATGGGAAGAACTCTGTATTTGAACGACCTCCAAATGCTTATTTCTTCTTGTTTAGGGAGTGAGAGATAGGACAGTACGCATGCCATACACCAAGGATAAAGATGATGTAAGCTGGAACGTTGCTACAAGGTATGAGGATAGAGATGATAACATAACTTTGTGGAAGGAATAATACATGGATGGTTTACAAACACTAAGAGAGATAACATAGTCATCTTATAAGGATGTTTTTAAGATGAGCTATGTGGATTTTTCAAGTGATACAAGGTTGAGTTTGATCACCATTAGTATGAGCTCAGAGTTTCTTGATGAAGACAAACTTAGAGTTTGAGATGAGATGATAAGTACAATGCTTGGAGGTGTATGTCTTCGACATTACCTAACACCTAAGGTTAAGAAGTGGTAATGAATGCTCTGGTTGAGATATAGCTGCTTAGTTTAGCTGGAAGCTAGAAGAAGTTGAGGTTGTTTGACTAACCCTATGTTTGGAAAGAGGATGTGTTTTGCCTAACACACAAATGAAACAAGATATGTTGAACAAGTTAATGGTTGTTTGGTTAGCCAGTTTAGTCCTTGATATAGTAAAAGGATGGTGATAGAACCTTAGAAATATTCCTTTGGATAGGAAGGTAATAAAACCCTTTTGAGAATGGTTTAGGGTTTCCAAGGTATCAAGCTTGAGGAATCATTACAATACAAGAGGTCATGATATACCTTGATACTACAAAGATAGTAAGTGTGAGTAGCACTCTGGATTTTTAAAACAAATTTGTATGTAGCAGGTGGCCATGCAAGCCAGGAGTTGAAGGACAAACCATTGTAACCGAGTGTATCGATATAGAGGATAAAAGAGTTCCTGAGAGGGAATGGGAGTTCGTCACTATGGATGTTGTGGTAAGTCTCCCTTTGAACCGGAAGGTCAAGATGCAATGTGGGTTATGGTAGATCGCCTTACCTAGATAACATGAGAAAGAAAGGAGTATTGTCAACAGATAGATTCTGTTGAACTACATAAGAGAGAGAGATGGTTTGACTACACCATGATGTGAGTTCAAAAGTTCTTGGGTATGACTAAGGTTCACTTCCATAAGGTGGAAGCAGGTACTTGAAGGACTCAGTGTCAGTACCGCCTATCACCCCGAACTAATGATTAGTTTGATCCAGACTAGAGGGTATGATGAGAGCAAGTGTTCTTGTTTAGGGTGATACATAGAGATAGTTCTTAAGATGTGATGTTAACCACCATAGCCTTTATCGGGATGCAAGAAGTCTTATAGAGAGGTTGTGTCGGTCACCACTTCATTAAGGTGATTTTGGTGAAGGAGGCCTCGTGAAGGTCAGAAAAGAACCACAATGTATGCAGATGAAGTCGCTTTGATCGTGCAATTGCTGAGAGAGGGCCCAATGGTGACATGAGTCACGAGCTGATGCAAAGGAGACTGACATACAGTTTACTTTGGGAGAATATGTGATGTGAAAATCCGAACCCTCTAAGCTACAACTGATAAAATTGAGTCCTCGATATATGGGTCCATTTGAGATGGATTGGTGGAGATGGTTGTGTTTAGCCTTACCCCTCAGGATAACATGATGTATAATGTTTTACATGAGTCCAATCTAGAGCACTATGTGAGGTACCCAAGCCATGTGCTGAGCCCTGAACCTATTTAGCTTTTGAGAGGCTGAAATATCCTGAGTCACCTATGAGGGTATGCTATACCAAGGTAAAAAAGAACTCAGATGGAAAAAATATGAGATGATGAAGGTTCTTGGGAGGCACCATGGAAAGGGTGAAGCCACATGGGAGACTTGATGGACATAAGAAAGGATTATCCTTTTTGTTTGGTTGCTTGAGGGAATTTTGAGGGAAAAATTTCTATATAAGGGGAAGGATGTTACAACCTCATTTTTGCATGTGTTTTCATTTATTGAAATATAATAACTTTGAGAATTTGGGCTTAAATAAAAAAAATGATTGTAAGCTTTTCTTCAAATGATGATTTTCCTTGTAAATATTCCTTTGGATAGGAATTTCGTGACACCCATTATTATATTAATCCAATAATGGATATCAAAGAGAAGAAAAGAAGAAAAGTCCAAATATTAAGAAAAACGTAAAAGATAATGAGTATTAAGCAAAGTATTTATAAGAAATACTTGGAAAGTGGCATTAATGGACACAATTGAATAAAATTCATTTGCATATGATTTTTAATAAAAGAAATATGAAAAGAGGAAAATGAAATGAAAGATAAAGGGAAATCCTTAAAAAGAATAAGGAAATAAGTAAGGTAATAAGAAAATGGATAAGTAAAAGGAAAATGAATATTTCCCCAAGATGGGATTTCGTGACTCTTGGGTTCGTTGCGTTCCAAGGAGTCCAAAGTTGCATAAAGTGTGCAATAAGAAAAGAACAAATCAATTAAATATTTCCTTTATTTAGAAAAGAATTGAAGACAAAGATAAATGTGGGAAATAAGTGGAAAGATGTAAGATTGAGTTATCCTTGATGGATTTTCGTATCCATAAGATTCCTAATGCTAAAAGGAAACAAAATAAAGAAAATAAAGATTAAGAGAGAGGAAATATGCATAAAATATGCCTTATAAGTCCTTGATTTGCATATAATGAAAAAGGGTTTTTCCTTTCGAGTTTTGGTCTCAAATTTCATACAATGGTATATTAAGTCATAATAGACTTTCTCCTAAAATTTTAGTGAAAAATGATTAACGAGGAAGGAGTTATTGATTTTATAAAAACAAAGGGATAATCAATTTATCATGTGATTTAAAATGGGTTTGAGAAATAAAGCCCAACCCAGGCAGGAGTCACGCTCAGTGATGGTCGTTGGATGGTGATCGGATGATCAAGGGATCATCTTCCAGCTCGAGTCAGAAAAGGAAAGATCAGCAAAACCTGTAATCTTCTCGCACCCCTCTCTCTCTCCTCATGCCACATTTTGGAAAGATGAGATGCCCAATAGAATCAGGAGACTGAGTCGGTTTGAATCATCCCTAGTTTCCCCTGGTTTCTAGGCGTGGGACAATTTCCCCTAAATGGCCGAATAGCATCAGACGCCATGCCGACCTCCCTATATATATAGAGGGTTGCACGCCCTCTGTGGAAGATGAGATCACCCCTTTGGGTCCAGACGGAAGGGGACAAGTTAGCACACAGATTGATTGTGAGTAAGATGATGACCTGCACCTCCAACTTGGAGCAGTTCCTCATCGGAGATGGGGCTCCTCCATCCCGTTGACTCGAGCCACTTCTAGAGAATCTGAGGGCGCCGTTGAGTTCGGAGGGGACCAGAGGAGGTGCGACAGAATCCACGACGGCTGAGGAAGCCTGATGCCCAGAGTCAACCCTGAGGTTGACCACGGGCAAGCACCAGTTCGCAGACGGAGTTAGACTCGCGAGGAAGAAGAAAGGAAGGGGGAGGGAAAGGACCTTGTTGCCCCCGATGTCTGAGAAGGAAGGTAAGGGCAGTTTTGTATTTCACTTTCTTTTAATCGCAAAGAACAGGCGCGCATATCGTTGACTGTTGGATCCTGAGTGGACCAACGGACCACGAATTAGACGACCATCGTTTTTATGAAGTTAGTAATTAAATCGATAAAAAAGGGTTTTCTTACAAAAATCATAACTCTTGCTAGGAAACTCAGATGGGAAAAGTATATGCATGAAAAATGATCAAAAAAATGCGAGGAATAAGTTAAAAATCATTTAAAAGCCTAAATTTGTCTCTTTTAACAAAAGTGTATTGTTTTGATGAAAAGGGTGTTAATTTGTAGATAGAAACCCTAATTGTTAATCAAGGATAGATTTTATATTGCAATTAGATTAATTCAAGCGTGGTTAACTTGTTTAATGATAAAGTTAGATTTAACCTGTTTTGATGATGGAATTGCAAGAATTAGGGTTTTAAACCTAATGTTGTAATTAAAACCCTTAGAAACCCTAAAGTGAGGAGAAAAGGGAAGAAAAGATATAGTAATCTAGAAATTTGGGTTTTTGTGGTCCAAACCTGATCTTAAGGATCTTAATGGAAAACACAACAAGATAATTAGGGTATGATGGATATTTTGATAGAAGTAAAATAAAAGTGGTAAAAAGGAGATGAAACCCTAATTATGGTCGAAACCTTAAAAGGGGCTAGTAACCCTAGAGAACGATTAGGTCTATTAGACTTGGATACCATGATCCATGATAGAAAATATTGGATGTTTATTTCAGGACTGAATTGTGCTTGCTTGCTTGATTCTGGATTACTTGATTGTTTGGATTAATTCTGCATTCAAGACAAATTGACAAGTATGTGGTTAATTATGAATAACCGCCTTAGTTTCTCGATGATTTTCTGAATGGTTAATTGAATTGAATGCAAATTATTAGTTGGATGTTCATACTTGCAAATTATAAAGTCACTATGATTATCACATTAATAATAAAAGTACGTATTTTTGCACCTACATGCCACCCTGATGGATGATGCCAAAGGCCAGGCCCAGATGGGTAGACCAATGGACACCTTGAGTGGTGACCCCAAGCACCAAGAAGGTGTCCTATGATATTGCATGACTAGTGGGCACCATGAGTGGTGACCCCCAGGCACCAAGCTTGGGATTGAGAAGGTGGCCTTAAGTCATTGGCAAGGGGCACCCTAAGGTGGGTATGCCAGGGTTACGGCAAAAGCGGTGGAAAACGTCATACCGAAAAATGTAAACTGGCTTGTTAATTAATTTGTTTGTGATTATTAAATTGTTAGCTATATTTGCAAGATTTTGGTTGTTCCCACATACCAGTATATTTCGATTTACTGACCGACATTTTGTTTGTCGGCGTTTTAGGAACAAAAATTGAAAGAACAAACAATAAAGTGACACATTGCAAAAAAAGTAATAAAGTGCAAGGAGGATTAGATAGAGTAATTCAAGACCAGGATAGATAGATTTCCAAGATTTTCAAAGTAAGTAATGTTTTAATTTTATACCAAATTCCAGTTAGTTAGTAAAATTTCATAATTGTTATTGATTATTTGTCAAACCTTTGATCCTGTTAATTGGATAACGGCACCGACCTTCCGGTCTCCCTTAATTGGGGGTTACCGGGAGGCGGGGTCGTCACAATTGGTATCTGAGCATAGGTTCCACATTTAATCTTTAATAATTATAAAATTTTACAAATTCCATAGAACCAAGGGAGTTATTATAGGATTATCCGAAAGATAGAGGTGTCTACAAAAGGATCATGACTGCGGGCAGGCAAAATTTTCCTCAGCACCGCTAGTCGGAATATGACGACTCCCGGATCCGTGTGACTGCCTGGACAAAGTCTTAGAGTATGATTCGGAATGAGATACCTTTAGGACTCTCTCATCTTGATTCATCCCTTATAAACTCAAATTCTGTTAAGGACCTTAAGGATTAGGGTTTCCTCTCTTCTCCTCACCCTCTTGAGGTATGGGTAAGGTTGATAAGGATTAAGAAATCCTCCACCAAGTTAGTGAAAAGCATGTAAATAAGATGTCATGGACATAAGCTTAATAGATTAGGATCAAACTAAAGAATAGATACATGCTTCGGTCGTATGACATGAGTTGTCATTTCCCTCATGAGAGACTTGAGGATAGACCTCCTTGTCAGGAGGATGAGTAAAGAGAGTTAGTGTGGGCTCTGATCTCCAAACTACGAATTAATCCCGATTTAATCATGTGCGGAAGCAATCGGTAAACAGCGGAAGACAAAAATCACGGGAAATTAAAACTTTTCGAGATAAGAGCTTGAAACCACAAACCTTTTCCATAGCAAAAGGATTTAACTGTTTACAACACTTGACAAAATTACTTCTTGAGTAATTATATACAACACAAAATTCTCAAGAGTTCATACTCCAAAACACTCCAGGACCTGAGAGTACAGAGGACACATAGGACAGACTCTATACTACATCATGAAGCAGGCTGGATCTCCACCTGAGATAACTACTGCTCCTGATGCTGCTGGGAGTGGTCACCTGAGTTCTTGTCCCTCCGTCTTCGACGACCACCTAAAAAGTAGAAGTCTACGGGGTGAGACAATTATACATAATTGCCCCAGCGAGAGTTATAACTCTCCACTAGAAGCTTTATAAGCAAAGCAGGGAATAACTAAAGCAATAAAAACCTTCAAGGTATTCACTAGCAGTTTGATGATAAGCAAGAGTTCAACCAATAATAAAATGTGAGAACATCTATACTATTCATGGTAACATCAATTAAATAACTCGTAGATAACTCTAACAGATATACTACGTTGTTGATTATGTTTTTAAGGGAGTGTAGGGATGCATCTCACCTTTTGGACTGTGTGGAGGGGAATGATGGACTACATGAATCTACATCAAATCCTCTCACCTTTTCTCTTTTAGTGAAGGTATGACGGACTACAAGAATCTACATCAAATACCTACACCAGGATGTAAGGTTCTACACATCCATGTACCCCATATACTCATAAGTATATGATCCAGGAGTTCCCTGGGGAAAACCTGCTTCACCATCATTTAGACTCTGACAATGATGGATCTATGATCAGGGCTCTACATTTCACTTGATTAGTTAGGTTCATTCAGTATTCATAACATCATAAAAAACATTAGCATCACAACTATATATGAGAATACTAAAGTGTAGCTGGCCTAACTCATTCCAATCATTAGTTCTCAGCCATCTCATCACAAGTCATCTGTTAAGCATGACCTTGATTTATGGCTCTTACAGCCCATAAACCACAAAAGATGTCACTCACAGTGCATCACTAAGGATTACTATTCATAAAGCTTAAGACATGCTTTTAATGAATATAACATGGTATTCCATTCCTGGATATAACCATCATCTCATACAACCTGCATGGTTCATTAATATAACATGGCATTCCATACCTGGATATGCCCATCATCTCATAACAACCTGCATGGTTCATTCATATAACATGGCATTCCATACCTAGATATGCCCATCATCTCATAACAACCTGCATGGTTCATTCAACAGATAATAGTAAACAATTCAACAATTAAGGATGCATTCTCAAATTAGGGTTTCACTTGGAATCCCCCTCAACTAGGGATTCACATGGAATCACCCTCAACTAGGGATTCACATGGAATCACCCTCAACTAGGGTTTCACATGGAATTACCCTCAACTAGGGTTTCACATGGAATCACCCTCAACTAGGGATTCACATGGAATCACCCTTAACTAGGGTTTCACATGGAATTACCCTCAACTAGGGTTTCACATGGAATTACCCTCAACTAGGGTTTCACATGGAATCACCCTCAACTAGGGATTCACATGGAATCACCCTTAACTAGGGTTTCACATGGAATTACCCTCAACTAGGGTTTCACATGGAATTACCCTCAAATAGGGTTTCACATGGAATCACCCTCAACTAGGGATTCACATGGAATCACCCTTAACTAGGGTTTCACATGGAATCACCTCAACTAGGGTTGAATTCAATAACCCTGTCAATTAGGGTTTACTATTCATCTTTCATATCTTTACCCTAAACTTAGGGTTTACTATTCACTCCATGGTGAATTGTACTCATTACATCATCATGTAAGAGAAACATCATCATTAAGGCTCTCAATTAGGATTAAGATCCATTAGATATTATAAATAGGGTTTCCATGACCTCACATAGGTGGGTCATTCCCTAAACATGCACATTCATGTGTAATTGAAGTATCTCACTTGAGTTTCCTCCTTAAAAGGGTACTTTCTCTCTCTAGGATACTTTCTCTCTCTAGAAATACTTTCTCTCTCCTCTCACTAGTAGATGGTGACAACACCACTCTAGATCAGGTTGAGATAAGTCTCCTTTGACTAACATAAGCCAAAACATCAACATCATGTGATTAGGGTTTGATTAGAACAAGGTTTTATCCCTTTAGACCCCTCAAGGGTATTTTGGTAATTTTCCACATGATCACCATCATGGGTTAACTCACTAATCACATAGTCCCTTAAAGACCTAGGTTACCATTAGGGTTTAGATTGGGTCACCACTGATCTGATTACATCATCAAATGGTTAAGTATAAACCATCACCAATCTCCAAATGGTTTCAACCTTCAAACGATTTCAACCACCCAAACGGTCTTGAGACCGTTTGACCCCAAACGGTCTTGAGACCGTTTGGATCCAAACGGTCTTGAGACCGTTTGGAGGTGAAGACCGTTTGGAAGGGTTGACTTCCAAACCGTTTGGAGCTTCAAACGATTTGAGGTCGTTTGGACCAAACGACCTTGAGGTCGTTTGAGCCCAAACGGTCTTGAGGTCGTTTGAGCCCAAACGGTCTTGAGACCGTTTGGCCCCAAATGGTCTTGAGACCGTTTGGTCTCAAACGGTCTTGAGACCGTTTGGATCCAAACGGTCTTGAGACCGTTTGTTCCAAATGGGCTCAAACCGTTTGGACCTCCAAAGGGGTTCAAAGGTCACCAAAGTTCAAGGATATGTGTGTTGAAGCCCTCAATTGATCAAAGCTATGCTAACCACTTATAAATTGAGTCAATTAGGGTTAGCCTTAGCCACTTAGACATCAAATTGACCCTCAATTGCAAGCCAATTAGGGTTCACTCGTTCTCAATTAGGGTTTCAAGTTAATTGGTCATCAATGTTCAACAGTGTGAATCAATTCAAGGTTGAACCTATCAATTGACCTCCAATTGGGATCAAACTTGGCCCAAACGGTCTTGAGGTCGTTTGGACATCATACAAACGGTCTTGAGACCGTTTGCCCAAAGTTTGACCAAGATCCAAGTCGTTTTGACTAAGGTTGAAGTCCAATTAGGTCAAAATCAGCAATTTTCATCAAGTCATCAATTTCCTACAATTGGACCTTCAAACCATTAGATTAACTCAACCCTAGACCTTCAAACGGTCTTGGGTTGTGCCCAAACGGTCTTAGGACCGTTTGGAGGAATCCCCAAACGGTCTTGAGACCGTTTGGGTCCTTCAACCCAAAACTCAACAAGATCTATATGTTAAATCAGCACTTTTTCACCCGATTAGGGTTTCATGTTGAAGTGCCTTCAACTCTCAATTGGTTAAGAATTAGACTTTGATTCTTTGCAGAGATGAAATTCAATATATTAGGAACAGACCCTCAAATGGTAGTCCCTTGGTAAACTCTTTCAAATGGTCTTGAGACCGTTTCAATCCAAACGGTCTTGCAAGACCGTTTGAGAGCAAACGGTTTGAAACCGTTTGAACCCAAACGGTTTGCAACCGTTTGGACCAAAAGGATCCAAGGTCGTTTGGAAAAGTAACATAGGGAATCACGCCCCTCATCTTCAACCTCTATCAAGGTCGGTTCCTCCACTGATTTGCTTGCAAACGTGCAAGGAAGAAGGGAGGTAGAAGGAGATTTTACCAAGTAAATTGCAAGGATTAAACATACATATAAAGCATGAGTTTAGAGTTATAAAACCCACCTAAAGGTTGATTTTAGAGCTCCAAGCCTTCAAGCTCCAAGCTTTAATGGCGTCCTTGAGCTTCCACAACTTGGTCAGGGTGAAATCTCCAAGAAAACGTTGGTTTGGTTGGCTAGAACAAGAAGACTAAGTAAGCTAACCGCAAAACCAACCTTAGAAAGTGAATTCCTCCATGAATTCGAGCTAGAAGGTGGGGTTCTCTTACCTAGAACAGGTTGGCCGTCCCCCTGAGCTCCAGAGCTAAGCTTGGTCGTTTGAGCAAGAGAAGAAGAGAATGAAGGAATGGAAGGATCGTTCACTCAATTGCAAGGGAAAAGGGCTTTTATACTTTAGCCTCTTTTACACCCTAAGGACCTCACAAGATTGGAAATCACATCTGGGTCCCTCCTTGCTCAAAGGCACGTCCCACTCATATATCCTTGTGCAAGTCTCATGAAAACTCTAGATCTAAGGGTAAGGAAATCCAACCTTCAACTAGGGTACATACATGAAAGGATTCCATACCCATTTTTAGGCGATTTCTATCACAAAAATCATCTTTCTCATCTTTTTATTAAATGATGTATCCCTTTCATCATTTCTACCCTAAATGATGTCAAGAGTCATAAAAGATGTTCTAGATATTAAGAATTACAAGTTGGATCCCTCAATTTGGGTAAATTGCACTTTACCCCAAATTAGGGTTTCTAAGCATGGGGATTGCTTCCATAGCTGCACCTTGGTGCTCAAGCTTGGGAAATCCCTCAAACTTCATCATAGACATCCTCATGATGTTTCAACATCAGAGATACATCTCATCTTGTGAATTTTGCAAGTTCAACCCTTAAACTGGGTAATTTGCACATAGGTCCCTGCATACAACACAATGCTACAACTTTATACAAAAAGGAGCAATATTGAAAATAAATGTTCCTGAGGAACTTAATTACATGCCAGGGAGTGTTCACAAGTATATTAATTACATATTTAGGCAAAACTTCCAGGGTTAGTTCATAACCCAGGAAAGGGGTGTTACAGTTAGTCTTGGAGGTAGAGACCTCCACTGAAGGTAGAGACCTAGAACATCCTCTGAGGATGATGTTAACCCTAACCCTAAGTGAAGGTTAGAGAGAGATGACATGATGAGTTAGATGTCATGGTAGACTGGGTGTTTGGATAGATATACCTTTGGTTTTCCCTACGAGCCATGAGAGGTTAGATGACCCAGTACCTTTGATGACCCAACCCTAGAAAGGGTCGGGCATGTTAGAGTGAAGGATATCTCCTTCATTGATGAGGTTAGTGAAGAACCTATAGAAATCCTATGGGATTATGCAAGTAGGGGATAGCATGCACCTAGAATGCTTCAGTAGTATGAGCAGTAAGTTAAAACTGAGGCCAGAAGGATAGGATGGATGGCTCATGAGATAAGCATAAGGGGCTATGGATAACCATGAGTAAACATAAGCTTGAGTGTAGGATGCACCCACGTAAAGGAATACCTATGAGCTTGATCCTTCATGGAGAGATGACCTCTAGCAGTATGCCTGGATGTGGAGTTAGCTTTAGAGAGAGAGTAAGAAGGAACCAAGTAAGAAGGTTGGAAACCTAAAACCTTGAGATGTGAGGAACAGTGGGGAGTCGAGAATGATGCGACCTAAGTGGATGATAGTGGTTGCCTCATGCATTATCCCTGGAGGATGATGATATCATGGTTGCCCTTAGAGGAACCAAACCCTAGAGAGAGGATGATCCTTCTGGTACCTATGTGCCTATAGTATAGGATTTTACCTTATGAGATAGGAAGTAGAGTTCCTTAGACCTGGAAAGGTTTGGTACCAGGTTGTGAGGCCTTGTACCTTGTTGGTTGTCCTTGAGGAGGACTCGACCCTGATGTATTGCTCGAGTAGAAGGACGACAGGGAGTACATGTCATTCCTTATACATGCTTGATTCGTGGTAAAGAGATGGAGCATGCAGTTGGATACCCAAAGGCGAACCTAGGGTTCCTAGGCCTAAGAGGGGAAGAAGTGTACCCAATGCTCATGATGAGATTTGACTCTCTATAGTTTCGAGCATAGTACTCCTCATGTGTAGCGGTAAAGGAAATCCCTTACGTTAAGGGTATGTTTGATGAACCCATAACAACTAAGTTGATGCAATGTTGAGGATGAGAACACGTGACCTAGCATGGTTTTATAAGTACGCTTGTGCCTTAGTAGTTGTTGGTTTAAGCATGCTCATATGGATGTAAACCATAAAACTGCTTGTGACCTTTGTTATAAAGGTGTAGTTTCCTCCCATCCTGGCAGAGCGACCCTTTGGTAGGGAGTTTACCAGTTTGGTTGGTTTTGGGGGTAACCTAAGGAGGTTTCGTAGGATCTTGAGAAGCTATGTGAAGAGTACATGGCATGAGAGTGAACCTATAGACCCATAGATAACCATCTCTATGTGCATGTGGACGTGTTACCATGGAGGTAACCATTATGGGGCTCGACCAAGGTAGGCAGGTAGCCATGACCCTTATGGAAGGATAAAAGACAACCCAAGAATGCAGAGAGAGATGATGAAGGATTAGGTAGGGTTCTGAGTTGAACATGTACTATGTTAGAATCCTAAGTCTATCCAAGGGTCAGGTAGCGATAAGACTGATGTACCTTGCTTAACTTTCCATGTTGTCTGAACCTTGTGATCTAGGGTTTCTTGGTGAGAAATACTCCTTTCTCCCCTTGGTCTAGAGGAGTGAGTTTGAGCTCCTAGTATCATGTGCAAAAACCCTCTCTCTCTTAGTCGATTGAGGTGAGCTTGTGTTCTAGTTGCTTGAACAACACTCTCATCTCACCATGGACTAGAAGGGTGAGCTTGGAAATAGTGGTGACTCTTTCTAGGGTTTTTCCTTGTGTTGCCGTTTGGGTATAGTTGATGTGCAAGACCCCTCTTTCTTAGTCGATTGAGGTGAGCCAACTTCTTGACCCATTAGGGTTTTGGGTGCCCTTATGCTTGAGAGGGATGATGATCTTGTGAGTTGTACCTTGGTCATTATGAGTTTGGAGATGTGCTTCCCGGCAGACCTAGAACCTTGCACGACTAATGTGTGATGGTGATGGACGATACCCCTGGTTTCTGTGACAGGCGTCACACCTTCACTCTGCCTTATAATGGTTGTTAGGCCTTGAGCTGGTTGGCTGGGCGATGTGTTCTTGGTTGGCAATTTGAGCTACACCTCAGTCGTTATCTCTTGTAGAATACCTTGCTTGACACATACCTATTTTAGTTGGGGTTTAGTATCGTTGTGTGTTGCTAGTTGTAACAGGAGTTACATTGGTTATGTATCGTCTGATAGCCCTATCTTGTGACAGGCGTTGCACGTTATTGTAATGCCCGACATAGCTGTTGCCCGATAGGCAAGTACATAACAGACCTTGAAATGCAGTGTTGCCAGCGCGACACAACGTTATGCGCTTGGCCGATAGGTGTTAGTGTGTCGGCTGTTGTGTGATGGGCGTCGTGTGATGGACAATAGATAAGGGAAGGTTGCCTGATACATCTTATAGTAAGGGTTTTTGGTGTTGTTGGTGAGGGTATAGAGTACCTCTAGTGAGGGTTCTGTATATCATGGAAAGCCGATATGTTAATATGTTCTTGTTAAACAATGGTGACTCCTTGCATGTTTAATAGTATTCTTTGTAATAAAGCTTGTACCTTTAACTTAACATGGTTATACACATGAATGTGATCATCTTGATTATCTGTATAAAGCTGAGACAATGATAAGCATGTAGAATGGCTTGCTTAATGATGTAACCTATGTTCATGATCATAAGTTGATGCATGGTTGATAAAGTATATAATCACTAATGTTACCTTATATTGATAGCGTGGTCTTTCTATTGAGCCTATGATAGTTGTGTATACTAACCATGCAGGTGATGCATAGCCAATTAAAAGGGGCTATGAGGTATGTGTAGATGTTGAGTAACCCAGCTGTGATTGTTACTCTTAATGTTGAGATAATCTATACAATGTACATGTCTAATGTACTGGGAATTTCTATCCCGTGATGATGATGTAAGCCTTGAGAGGTAGTGGCACTATGTGATGAGGGATTGAGATCCCATGGTATGCGATGATCCTTGAAATGGATGTAGATGATTGGCAAGAGGCCAAGTGATAACATGTAGTATGGATCCTTGTGATGAATCAGGATGATGTGTTTACAATAAAAGAATAACTTTGAGTTTTATGTTATTTATTTCCTGTTATAGCTTGCATGTTATACAACTTGGTTGAATCTTGCAATCCATAAAAAGATACTAATTAATCACAGTGGAATATATCATGTAGTTTGCCCTAGCCATAGATCCATCATCGTCAGGAGATGGTGATGGTGAAACGAGTTCTCCTACGGGTTAACCCGGAGTGCATATTGTTGAGTATGTGAGGTTTCTCCTAGCCTAAAGTGAGGAGGTAAGAGTGCAACTTCGGTTGTAGACTCCAGGGTGCAGATTCAGGCCCGTAGCCCAAGTATGTGAAGAGCATGGTGAACAGGCCCATGACTCAGGATATGTGATATGGGGAACATGAATGTGTTCATGGCTCAGAGCACGATGAACATGCCTATGGCTCAGTTTCACTAGCGATACCAGTACCGAGGCGGGCTAGGTAGAGGGTAGCCTGACCCTGTGGCTAAGACCACTTCAGCATGTGACTGCGGTCCTTCTTGTGTTGTACTCGTGCACTAACCGCGAGGTGGGAGGTCGTGGAGTCCGACTCTTCCATTTGACCTTGTATGGCACCGGCTCCGGGTTTCGCAGTCATAAGTTAGATTTGAATGGTATGGTTCACTTCCTCAGGGCATAAGAATATGTAATCCAGCCGTATAGTATTTATTGCTTAAGGCAAAACACATAACATTGGTTGAGGCCTTGCTTGTGTAATTAAACCTTTTATATCTTGCAAGTTACTTATATGTTCCTCATGTTGTGTGGCAATATATCTTATCTTTTTAATCACGTTCCATAAAGAAATAAGTGTATATATGCCTTTCGTACATCTAGTAAGCTTTTCGGTATGAGTAGCCTTACTTTACATAACTTCTCTTGTTATACCTCTTATCAGTTATCTATTGTTATTGCTCAATCTTTCTGAGCGGGGAGTTATGTTTCTCGCTGGGACTGTGTGTCTCACCCCACTGGTTTATACCCTTTTTAGGTGGTCGAGCTAGACGTGGTTGTGGTCGCAGAGTTGCAGTCGAGCAGCTAGACGAGAAGTTGAAGCAAGCGATGGATATGATGTTGTTTTGATGTTTTGTAGAAGAGTGTAGAATCATCCCTGTACTCTCAGGTCCTTGGATGTGTTTTGATGTTGTTTCATGATGAGTAGTAGTTGATGTTTTGTATATCCTGTTGTTGGCCGGATGTGGGCCTTTATGCATGTATAAATAGGTGATGAACTCATGTGATGGTTTGACAGATGTTCCTCTAAGTTGTGGACACGAATCAGATCTTGTATATGTTTATATAACATATTTCTTTGCAAGATAAGGACTTGAATGTAATAGTTTCTCAGTTTATCAGCTTTCCGCAATCGATTTTAATTAACTCGTATTTTGGTAATCCGTGGTTTATGGTGATTTCCGCACATTTTTGTGTAACACCTCGCTATCTGTGTGATAGTGGGATGTGTTGCCACAAGGAGATATTTCAAACCTAAAATCAGTAGATGTTGATAGCAATGCTTGTGTTAAAGAAGAAATTGCCTCTGATAATGTAGATGTGAAAAAATTGGTTCCAATAGACATTGTTTATGATATGCTAGATAGTTTTGGAGTAGAGCACACAGATCCTCTTCCCATGTTTAGGAACATTGGGAATGATGTTGAGAGACCATTATAATGTACTAAGTTTATGAAGCTTTGCACTATGTTGAGATTGTACAAGCTGAAGGCTAATAATAGATGAAGCGATAAAAGCTTCAAGTACTTGCTATCTTTGTTGAAAGAAATTCTTCGTGAAGGAAACAAGCTTCCAATCTCAACATACGAGTTTAATAAATTGTTGTTCCCAATGGTAATGGAGGCTAGGAAGATACATGCATGCCCGAATGATTGTGTATTATTTCAAAATGACTGTGTGGATAAAATGACGACCTTAGGGAAGTCCAAAACTGGTTTTCCTACCAAGGTGATGTGGTATCTACATATAATACCAAAGTTTCAACACTTTTTTGCCAATCTGATAGATGTGAAGAATTTGAGGTGGCATGCAGAGGTTAAAAAAAATAATTATGGGATCTTAAGACATGTTTCTGATTCCCCATAGTAAAACTAGATTAATTTATTGAACCCTAAATTTGGTAAAGAAGTCAGGAATCTAAGACTTGGGCTTTGTACCGATGGGATGTATCTATATGGGATAGTGAGTAGCCAAGATAGCACTTGGTCTGTTATGCTTGTTATATACAATCTTCCTCCCTGGTTGTGTACAAAAAATAAGTACATTATGCTTTTGTTGTTGATATCGGGCCCTAAACAACCTGGAAATGATATCGACGTTTATCTTGAACCTCTGATTGATGACTTAAAGAAACTCTGGGGTGAAGGTGTGATATCATGTGATGCTTCATGTAGAGAGACATTTCTTTTGCATGCTATGTTGTTTTACACTATTAATGACTTTCCAGCATATGGGAATTTATCTGGATACAATGTAAAATGATCTAAAGTGTGTCCTATATATGAAGAAAACAATGATTCTATACGACTAAAACATGGCGGAAAGACTATATATCTTGATCATTGAAGGTTTCTTCCAAAATTCCACATGTACCAAAGGTTGCGCAAAGTGTTCAATGGATAGAATGAGGAACGGAGTGCACCTAAACCTATACCAGGGGAGGTTTTTTATGATAAAGTAAAAGACTTTTTCAATGAATTTGGTAAGAGATCACAATGTACCATGCCCACACAAAGTGACAAATCTTTATTCAAGAAGAAGTCAATATTTTGGGATCTTCCATGTTGGAGTTCTTTGGCAGTTAGGCATTGTATCTATGTCATGCATGTTGAGAAAAATGTATGTGATAGTGTCATTGGTACTCTGTTGAATATACTAGGTACGACTAAAGATGGGATCAAATCTAGAATGGACCTACGTGAAATGAGAATAAGGACAAAATTAACAAAGTATTAAGTACTTGTAACGATAGTCGCCAAATTGACAAACAAATCGTTACTAATTAAGTGGAATAAACATAAATAGTGGATTAACAAAAATCAATAAAATCTAAAACCATTTTACAAGGAGATCCTTGTCTAGAAAACTTTTACTAAAAGATCCAAAACTCATATATATCATGATTCACATTATACAACATTGCTTCATCTCATCTTGAGGACCACATATAATAGTTGCTTTATCAAAATACATATGGGAGAAACATAAAACCTCGAGAAATTCAAGCCAAAATCTCATATCATTCATGAAACTAATACAAACCAACTCCAAGGACCTGAGAGTATAGAGATGACACATAGGACTTTCATCTACAAGACATGATAGACAATATACTCAACCTGAGTTGTGACTGTTGTCCATACTACTGTTGTTCTATCCCTACAGTACACTCTCAACCCCCCCTCGTGCAGATCCACCTAAAAAAATGTGGATCCCACGGGGTGAGACAATTGTCCCAGCGAGAGATATAACTCCTTACCAACAAAGTTATTATCACAGTTAAATAGTATAATATTGAGCCAAGGATAAGGATTTCAGAATATTCTCATCTTTTAAAGCATTGCAACTATCTATGATAGAGAAGTGAATCATCTATTCTCTTTATAAGGAATAGGAAGAACATGTATATCATTTACCCATCATACTATATCTAACTCTTTACCCATCATACTATATCCAACTCTCAAGCTTATCTTGTGATACTCATTATCATGGTATGACATCCATGAATCATTCTCATTTCTATCTACTGGCCTCAGCTAATCTACTAATAAAATATTGAATTGTACCAGTGATGTGAATGTACATCATCATAATCAGTTCCAGGTATTGGCTTTGCCAATCCTGTGTAACAATTCTTGGACTATGCCAATCCTTTGATAATAGCCAGGTGTTGGGTTATTACCAACCCTGTGATAACAGCCAGGCATTGGGTTATTACCAATCATGTGATTAACAGGCAATCATTGGGTTATTACCAATCCTGTGATTAACAGCCAGGTATTGGATCATTACCAATCTTGTGATTAACATCCAGGCATTGGGTTATTACCAATCATGTGACAGCCAGGCATTGGGTTATTACCAATCCTGTGATTAACAACTAGGTATTGGACTCTACCAATCTTGTGATTAACAACTAGGCATTGGGTTATTACTAATCATGTGATTAACAGCCAGGTATTAGACTCTACAAATCCTATGATTAACAACCACGCTTTGGGTTATTACCAATCATGTGATTGTTGCATCCAGGCATCAGGTTTTCCTAATCCTGTAGTTTTATTAGAGGTATTGGTCTATGACAATCCTTTGAGTGTTGTATCCAAGCATTGGGTTTTCCCAATCATGTAGTTTTATTCTAGGTATTGGTCAATGCAAATCCTATGAGTGTTGCATCCAGGCATCGAGTTTTCCCAATCCTGTAGTTTTATTCCAAGTATTGGTCTATGCCACTCATGTGAGTGTTGCATCCAGGCATTGGGTTTTCCCAATCTTGTAGTTTTATTCTAGGTATTGGTCTATGCCAATCCTATGACATTATTCCAGGTATTGGATTATGCCAACCCTGTGCATCTATTCCAGGCATTGGACTTTGCCAATCCTATACATCTATTCCACGCATTGGACTATGCCAATCCTGTGCAACTCATCACTGAATACCACATCACCTTTACTAGGCATTATACCTTGGCCAAGCCATCATACTTATTCACATCCTTTATATAATACAAGTATTCCTCTTATCTCCTTTAAGCATATTCAAAACACTATAGCCCTCATTTAGAAATAAGCATAAAGCATGTGTGGTTAAGATTGCATTAATATTATTGTATCCATTTATTATTAATATTATGTTACTAAGTTTCCATTTCTTAATTCTTGTTTGAACATTATCATTTCTGACATGACACTTTTATAAACATCTTGATACCTCTCACTAGGCAACAACTAATCACATGGCTCACAAGGTCCATTAAACATCCTGTCACCTCTCACTAGGCAACAACTAATCACATGGGTCACAAGGCCCATTAAACATCTTGTCACCTCTCACTAGGAAACAACTATTTACATAGCTCACACATTTGAATTGTCCAACCACCATCAATTGATATGGACTCATCTCTGGTTGAGGCATTGTTGATATAAGGTTGTCCATTATTAATCACTTTAGGTATTTCACCTATCAAAGTATTAGCCACACCATTACTTGGTGTTACACCCATCACTCCTAAGAGTGTCTTTCACTCACCTTTACAAGGTGTCTCGGGTTAGAGGTGTACATATGCTCACCATATCGGGTTGTAGTTGTATAGACACCACCATATCGGGTTGGAGAGGTGTGTGCTTAACCCAATATCGTTTTTGAGGTGTTTGCTTGACCTCATGTTATGCAAAAGGTGCATACTACACCACCATATCGTGCAAGAAAGTATAAAATCATATCCATATCATTTTAGTGAAGTAGGTGCATCACCATATCGGGTTAGAGGTGATTGCTTGTGTTCTTGAACCTGATATCACATTTATAAAGTGATACCATCATCTTCAAGTTGTAGACCTTATTTCTAATTGTTATAGTTCATGGAAACAGATCTAAGCAACTACTAGAACACATTATTTCATAAACTATTTCAGGACATTTTGGAATTAAAAGTAGATCATTAAATATAGCAATTTAGGTGATGAATAATAACATCGTTGAGTTCAAGTTATATAACCCGCCTTAAGAAAAACTTCAAAGCTCCAAGCTACAAATATCCACATTCCTTAGGTTGAAGATGAACTTCAAAACTCCTTTATATGCAAAGAATCACCATGGATAAGCAATTGGTGAAGAATAAAAGAAAGGAAGATCATAACCCTAAAATCACGCTTCATTTCAAGGTTGAAGATGATCATGGTCTCACCTTAGGGTTAAGTATGAGGTCCGTCTTGATCCTTAGCACCCTTGAATGATAGACTACTACTCTTACACGATATGCCACCACCCATTCACGATATTCCACTCACTTGTGATCAAAACACTTCACTATGGGCGATATCACCCTTCTTGGCCGATACCACTTTACTTGGATGATATGATCTTGCTATGGAAGATATACAAGTCCCTATGCACAATAACACTTCACTAATACACTATACAAGGACCCTATGCACGATACCTTAGGGAATGAGGGTGGTAAGATTCGAAAAATTCCACTAAGGGGTGAAACTAGGGGTATATATACTTGTTTGTTCATGAAGGAGTGTAAAAATGAGGTGTCATCAATTTGAGCTAGTAGGTGTCACGTGTCCATGCATGGATGACACATTTACATGCATGCATAAACAGTTATCTTGACATGAAAAACAGTTGAGGATAATCTAGGGATGAATTTTCGTCCATTACTTATCCCTTTGAATAAAATATATCAACTAAATCAACACTTTATCCACAACCCGATACAACTTTTCTAAGGAAGTTGTAACCCATTACACTTCACCTCCATGAGGTGCTTTGTGCATCATGTGCTTTCCAAAGAGTCCGAAAAATGATATGGGATTCCTCCTATGGCTCCTTGGCCGATAGGCACTCATATATAAGTTTTTCAACTTGATACAACTCAAGTTAAGGTTTCACATTCAACCCTTTTCTTTGTCATTTCATCACCAAGATTACCATCACTCATAATTGATTCAAACATGGTGTCTCCATTATTTCTCCCCTACATGATACTATGAGGGAGTAGGGACACTCTAGACGTGGTAATTTGCATATAAACCCTACATTTTGGTTAATTTACAATTTGTACCAAAATTGGTGCACAATGCACTAGCATTATTCAAACAAGTTCAAACTTGGAATTTAGGCTTTTCAAAAGACACCACCTTGCATCATTCTCTCTCTTATGATGATAAAACACCTTAGAGGATTATATTAAAGTTCTAAGAAACTTAATTATCCAAAATAAATAGGGTTAACTCATAACCCAGGTCAGGGTCATTAAAAGTTATAAACCCCTAACAAGGATGTTGTCTCTGAAATCCCAAGTAAAGGGAGACAGATATTATTCATTCATCATATTATCAAGTCTACACATAACATCTTAATGTCATGCAGATGCCATAGATCTTTGATCAACACAATGTTCTTTCACATAGGTTTATTATAGAATCTGTCATACAGGACACATACTCCATTGTCCTTTTCATTATTGACTGTAGAGTCAACTTTGTGTCAAGTCACACTTTTCTTAGAGAAACATTACCCATACCTTATTTAACTCAGGTGTCAAACCTCATTGATTTGTCACCTTTCTCAACTTACAACAATATGTGACAAGATTCTTGATTCTAGGGAGTCTTCCATACTTCTCATTCAGTTTAGCATTTCACTTTCAAGGAAAGACCAGAGTTACGTTATGTCACCCACTTGGGACTACAAGTATTATCATGCATCTGTTGTGCCACTCAAATCTGTTGGCACAACACTAAACTTTCTTATGACTTGTATCAATTATCCCTTTATTTGTTTATTTTCTTTTCATAACGAAAGGCTATTTATTATGAAGAACCATCTCATAGGTATCTCTAGATGTTATGTATAAGCTGCCTTAACAAATCTAGATAGAGATATTCTAAGAAATTATTTTTAGCTTTATCAACTTCTCCCAAAACAATTTTTACAATTGTTCCTTTGACTCGTACATCTTTACTGATGTCATGTTAATGCGGGGCATAAACCCCTAACATATGGTATCCATACTACAATGTGTAACTGGACAAATTTCAAAGTTGGCCCTTCTAGGTAACCAAACATTACTTCTTATGAGAAGTCATGTTCCCATTTTCTCATATCATTGAAAGTTCTTGGATACTAGGATTCTTTACCTTGGTATCCATTATTTGTGTCAAAAACACATCACATCATCATCATTTCCATCCTATGTGGTTATTACCAAATATACACATATAAAAGGATCTTTCTTTCATATTTGGGACATTATTTATTACACATATCTTTATCTCCGAACCAAAGTCCAAGATGAACTGATACTTTTCTAAGTATCCATCAATTGAACACTTTTAAGTCATGCACATCAAGTGTCATAAGACTCACTTGATTGCCATGTCCCTGAAAGGAAAGAACAGAAAGAAACATATTCCTCTTATCACCCCATCATTAGATTGGGTTGTTTATCAAAGAGAAGAGATTATCATCTCCTCTAATTATAGCATGAACTTTCAAATGTTCATGAGTCATTCAATATTGCTTCCTCTTAGGTTCCTTACCATAAGCATATGAATTATAGAGATGATTACATGTCACCACCTCTCGGCATTATCATCATCATGATTACTAGATTTGGGTATTCAAACCCTCAGTCCATCACTGAACATTGTTACCTCTCATCATGTAACCATTACCTCTAGGTCCTCAGACCAAGGTATACATTATACTAAACATATTCTTTTGTTTATAAATTGATTTATGATTAACTCATATTTCTCCATATATCAATTAGGATGTGGTAGAAATATCAATGCCACATCTTTTACTTCATTATGCTCTTTAGATTGTCTCAGAATGACAACTTGATCAGAGTAATCAGAAAGATAGCAATCTAAGAGTATCATACTTACCTTTCCTTCAATAGATGAATACATGGCCAGGGTATTCAAGAACTGAAATTAGGTAGTATGCATTTCTTTTATATTATATTTCATCTCTTTAAGTTTTACTACTTAGTATCTCAAATTTTCTCTGGGTGTTTCTTTTACATGTATTCCCTTTCTACATGAAGAGAGAAATTTCAAAACATATTAGAGAATATTGGACTCAATATAAGTTCTCATCCTTCTTATCTCTTCCCTATGTACTCATAGGATTCATTATAGGAAGCTCCACAACAATTGTTTTATAATTATCAGATAAAATGTAGAGAAGACATATCAGAATGAGAAAGCTCTATCTGACTGTCACCCCTTGCAGTCATCTACCACTTTAGGTTGACTCAAACATAGAGTCAAGATATTTGTATTGTTGCTTTTGCCTTTTTATACATTTGGGATGTGACTATCGTAAGCTCTGTCGAGTCTGCCTTGGTTGTTGGGTCATTTAGTCCCTTCTTTTTTTAATAAAAGGGTTTAGTATGCATAACATGTCCATGTCTTATCCTCATACCATAGTCTTATCAGTCTCATTACTGATGTAGAAGCTAAGTCAGGAGTTCTTATAGGTGGAAAGTTAGGAATTTTTCCCTCACAAAATGACTACTGCCCTGGTGCACTAGGCATTTATTGCAGTGGTATCAGCAAAAATTTGTCTTTTTAAAAAACTAGGCAAATGTCTCTAGAATTATAGAGACCTTTCCTTAATTCTTAGCTTATTACCCCTCCTTAAGCATTGCCATCACAGATGTACTATCTGTCTATACTTGTGGAAGAGTCTACTTTCTTTCCATATGTCATTCCTTCCCACATTTTCCACTGTTCCAACATGACTATGTCATTCAGGAACCTTTTCAAAACCCAAACTTTCTACATTAAGGATTGATAACCTAGGTTGTAATGCTAGTATCTTTTCTACTAGATGTATCATTGTTGTCCTAACCAGCCCAACAAGAGCACAAAAATAGGATTCTCTATCCTGATTTGGTCAAGATGGGAATTCTTAGGCACTCGTTCTTCTCTTGCATGATCCCTTACACCCTCTCCTCGTGGAACAACATTGTTCTCAGCAATGTGTTCCTCGTGTTCTCCAGTCATTTTAAACTTCAACCTTTCTTCTACATAAACAGAAGTCACTATATGGTATATCGGAGGACACTAACATAGAATCAACACCTTAGTCCTATGTCTCTGTAGACTTAGCAAACCTTATTCTCTGATACCAAACTTGTAACGACAGTCACCAAACTGAAAAACAAATCGTTACTAATTAAGCGGAATAAACATAAATAGTGGACTAACAAAAATCACTAAAATTTAAAACCATTTTACAAGGAGATACTTGTCTAGAAAACTTTTACTGAAAGATTCAAAACTCAGACATATCATGATTCAAATTATACAACATTGCTTCATCTCATCTCGAGGACAACATATAATAGTTGCTCTATCAAAACACATACTGGAGCAACATAAAACCTTGATGTATTCAATCCAAAATCTCATATCATTCATGAAACCAGTACGAACCAACTCCAAGGACCTGAGAGTACAGAGACAACACATAGGACTTATATCTACAAGACACGATAGATAGTACACTCAACCTGAGCTGTCATTGTTGTCCCTGATGTTTTTGTTCTTACTTTGCAGTACGGTCTCAACCCCCCCTCCTGCACGTCCAACTAAAAAAAATGTGGATCCCACGGGGTGAGACAATTGTCCCAGTGAGATATATAACTCTCCGCCAATAGTGTTATTAGCACAGTTAAATAGTATACTACTGAGCATAGGATAAGTAGTTTAGAATATCCTCATCTTTTAAAGCATTGCAACTATCTATGATAGAGAAGTAAATCATCTATTCTCTTTATAAGGAATAGGAAGAACATGTATATCATTTACCCATCATACTATATCCACCTCTCAAGCTTATCTTGTGATACTCATTATCATGGTATGACATCCATGAATCATTCTCATTTCTATTTGTTGGCCTCAACCAATCTGCTAATTAGATATTGAATTGTACCAGTCATGTGAATGCACATCATCATAATCAGTTCTAGGTATTTGCTTTTCCAATCCTGTGCAACAATTCCAGGTATTGGACTATGCCAATACTTTGATAACAGAAAAATGTTGGGTTATTACCAACCCTATGATAACATCTAGGCATTGGGTTATTACCAATTCTGTGATTAACAACTAGGCATTGTGTTATTACCAATCCTGTGATTAACAATCAGGTATTGGATTATTACCAATCCTGTGATTAATAGTCAAGCATTGGGTTATTACCAATCCTGTTACAACCAAGTATTGGGTTATTACCAATCATGTGATTAACATCCAGGTATTGGACTCTACCAATCCTGTGATTAATAGCTAGACATTAAGTTATTACCAATCTTGTGATTAACAGCCATGTATTGGACTCTACCTGTAATGACCCCGCCTCCTGGTAACCCCCAATTAAGGAAGACCAAAAGGTCGGTGCCGTTATCCAATTAATAGGATCAAAGGTTCAACAAATAATCAATAACAATTATGAAATTTTACTAACTAACCGGAATTTGGTATAAAATTAAAACTGTACTTACCTTTGAAAATCTTGGAAATCTATCTATCCTGGTCTTGAATTACTCTATCTAATCCTCCTTTCACTTTATTTCTTTTTCCGCAATGTGTCACTTTACTATTTGTTCTTTCAATTGTTGTTCCTAAAATGCTGACAAATAAAACGTCAGTCAGTATATCGAAAGATACTGGTATGTGGGAACAACCAAAATCTTGCAAATATGGCTAACAATTTAATAGTCACAATCAAATTAATTAACAAGCCAATTTACATTTTTCGATATGACGTTCTCCACCGCTTTTGCCCTAACCCTGGCATACCCACCTTAGGGTGCCCCTTGCCAATGACTTAAGGCCACTGTCTCAATCCCGAGCTTGGTGCCTGGGGGTCACCACTCATGGTGCCCACTAGTCATGAAATATCATAGGCCACCTTATTGGTGCCTGGGGTCACCACTCAAGGTGTCCATTGGTCTACCCATCTGGGCCTGACCTTTGGCATCATCCATCAGGGTGGCATGTAGCTGCAAGAATACATACTTTTATTATTAATGTGATAATCATAGTGACTTTATAATTTGCAAGTATGAACATCCAACTGTTAAATTTGCATTCAATGCGATTAACCATTCGGAAAATACTCAAATAATTAAGGCGGTTATTCATAATTAACCACATACCTGTCAAGTTGTCTTGAATGCAGAATTAATCCAAACAATCAAGTAATCTGGAATCAAGCAAGCAAGCACAATTCAGTCCTGAAATAAACATCCAACATTTTCTATCATGGATCATGGTATCGAAGTCTAATAGACCTAATCGTGCTCTAGGGTTACTAGCCCCTTTTAAGGTTTTGACCATAATTAGGGTTTCATCTCCTTTTTATCACTTTTATTTTACTTTTATCAAAATATCCATCATACCCTAATTATCTTGTCGTATTTTCCATTAAGATCCTTAAGATCAGGTTTGGACCACAAAAACCCTAATTTCCATATTACTATATCTTTTCTTCCCTTTTCTCCTCACTTTAGGGTTTCTAATAGTTTTAATTACAACATTAGGTTTAAAACCCTAATTCTTGCAATTTCATCATCAAAACAGGTTAAAATCTAACTTTATCATTAAACAAGTTAACCACTTAAATTAATCTAATTGCAATATTAAATCTATCCTTGATTAACAATTAGGGTTTCTATCTACAAATTAACACCCTTTTCATAAAAAAATACACTTTTGTTAAAAGAGACAGATTTAGGCTTTTAAACCATTTTTATCTTATTCCTCGTATTTTTCTGATCATTTTTCATGTATATACTTTTCCCATCCGAGTTTCCTAGAAAGAGTTATGATTTTTGTAAGAAAACCCTTTTTTATCGATTTAATTACTAACTTCGGAAAAACGATGGTCGTCTGATTTGTGGTCCGTTGGTCCACTCAGGATCCAACAGTCAAGGATATGTGCGCCTGTTCTTTGCGATTAAAAGAAAGTGAAAAACAAAACTGCCCTTACCTTCCTTCTCAGACATCGGGGGCAACAAGGTCCTTTCCCTCCCCCTTCCTTTCTTCTTCCTCGCGAGTCTAACTCCGTCTGCAAACTGGTGCTTGCCCGTGGTCAACCTCAGGGTTGACTCTGGCCATCATGCTTCCTCAGTCATCGCGGATTCCACCATACCTCCTCTGGTCCCTTCCGAACTCAACAACACCCTCAGATTCTCTAGAAGTGGATCGAGTCAACGGGACGGAGGAGCCCCATCTCCGACGAGGAACTGCTCCAGGTTGGAGGTGCAGGTCGTCATCTTACTCGCAATCAATCCGCGTGCTGACTTGTCCCCTTCCGTCTGGACCCAAAGGGGTGATCTCGGCTTCCGCAGAGGGTGTGCAACCCTCTATATATATAGGGAGGTTTGCATGGTGTCTGATGTTATTCGGCCATTTAGGGTAAACTGTCCCACACCTGGAAACCCGGGGAAACCAGGGATGATTTAACTGACTCTATTGGGCATCTCATATTTCCAAAATGTGGCCTGAGGAGAGAGAGAGGGGTGCGAGAAGATTACAGGTTTTGCTGATCTTTACTTTTCTGACTCGAGCTGGAAGATGATCCCTTAATCATCTGATCACCATCCAATGGACATCACTGAGCGTGACTCCTGCCTGGGTTGGGCCTTGTTTCCCAAACCGATTTTAAATCACATGATAAATTGATTATCCCTTTGTTTTTATAAAATCAATAACTCCTTCCTCGTTAATCATTTTTCAATAAAATTTTAGGAGAAAGTCTATTATGACTTAATCTACCATTGTATGAAAATTGAGACCAAAACTCGAAAGGAAAAATCCTTTTTCATCATATGCAAGTCAAGGACTTATAAGACATATTTTATGCATATTTCCTCTCTCTTAATCTTTATTTTATTTATTTTGTTTCCTTTTAGCATTAGGAATCTTATGGATATGAAAATCCATCAAGGATAACTCAATCTTACCTCTTTCCACTTATTTCCCACATTTATCATCGTCTTCAATTTTTCTTAATAAAGGAAATATTTAATTGATCTCTTCTTTTCTTATTGCACTCTTTATGCAACTTTGGACTCCTTGGAACCCAAGGAACCCAAGAGGCACGAAATCCCATCTTGGGGAAATATTCATTTGCCTTTTACTTATCCATTTTCTTTTATCTTACTTATTTCCTTATTCTTTTTTAAGGATTTCCCTTTATCTTTCATTTCATTTTCCTCTTTTCATAATTCTTTTATTAGAAATCATATGCAAATGAATTTATTCAATTGTGTCCATTAATGCCACTTTCCAAGTATTTATTATAAATACTTTGCTTAATACTCATTGTCTTGTACTCTTTTCTTAATATTTGGACTTTTCTTCTTTTCTTCTCTTTTATATCCATTATTGGATTAATATAATAATGGGTGTCACGAAATTCCTATCCAAAGGAATATTTACAAGGAAACACATCCGTTGAAGCAAAGCTTACAATCTTTTTTTTATTTAAGCCCAATTTCACAAAGTTATTATATTTCAATAAATGAAAACACATGCAAAAATGAGGTGGTAACATCCTTCCCCTCTTATAGGAATTTTGCCCTCAAAATTCCCTCAAGAAACCAAAAAAAAGGATAAGCCTTTCTTATGTCCATCAGGGCTCCCATGTGGCTTCACCCTTTCCATGGTGCCTCCCAAGAACCTTCATCATCTCATATTTTTTCCATCTGAGTTCTTTCTTACCTTGGTATAGCATACCCTCATAGGTGACTCAGGACATTTCAACCTCTCAAAAGTTGAATAGATTCGGGGCTCAGCACATGGCTTGGGTACCTCACATAGTGCTCTAGATCAGACTCATGTAAAACATTATACATCATGTTATCCTGAGGGGTAAGGCTAAATACAACCATCTCCACCAATCCATCTCAAATGGACCCATATATCGGGGACTCAGCTTTCTCAGTTGTAGCTTAGAGGGGTCGGATTTTCACATCACATATTCTCCTACAGTAAACTGCATGTCAGTCTGCTTTGCATCAGCACGTGACTCATGTCACCATTGGGCCCCCTCCCAGCAATTGCACGATCAAAGCGACTTCATCTGCACACATTATGTTTCTTTTCTGACCTTCGCAAGGCCTCCTTCACCAACATCACCTTAACGAAGTGGTGACCGACACAACCTCTCTATAAGACTTCTTGCATCCCGATAAAGGCTATGGTAGTTAACATCACATCTTAAGAACGATCTCTATGTATCACCCTAAACAAGCACACTTGCTCTCATCAAACCCTCTAGTCTGGATCAAACTAATCATTAGTTCGGGGTGATAGGCGGTACTGACACTGAGTCCTTCAAGTACCTACTTCCACCTTATGGAAGTGAACCTTGGTCATACCCAAGAACTTTTGAACTCACATCATGGTGTAGTCAAACCATTTCTCTCTCTTATGTAGTTCAACGGAATCTATCTCTTGACAATAATCCTTTCTTTCTCATGTTATCTAGGTAAGGCGATCTACCATAACCCATATTGCATCTTGACCTTCTGGTTCAAAGGGAGACTTACCACAACATCCATAGTAACGAACTCTCATTCCCTCTCAGGGACTCTTTTATCCTCTATATTGATACACTGGGTTACTAGTGTTCGTCCTTCACCTCCTGGCTTGCATGGCCACCTGCTACATGCAACTTTGTTTTAAACATCCAGAGTGCTACTCACACTTACTATCTTTGTAGTATCAAGGTATATCATGACCTCATGCATTGTTATGATTACTCAAGCTTGATACCTTGGAAACCCTAAACCATTCTCAAAAGGGTTTTATTACCTTCCTATCCAAAGGAATATTTCTCAGGTTCTATCACAATCCTTTTACTATATCAAGGACTAAACTGTCTAACCAAACAACCACTAACTTGTTCAACATATCTTGTTTCATTTGTGTGTTAGGCAAAACACATCTTCTTTCCAAACATAGGGTTAGTCGAACAACCTCAACTTCTTCTACCTTCCAGCTAAACTAGGCAGCTATATCTCAACCTGAGCATTCATTACCACTTCTTATCCTTAGGTGTTAGGTAATGTCGAAGACATACACCTCAAAGCATTATACTTATCATCTCATCTCAAACTCTAAGTTTGTCTTCATCAAGAAACTATGAGCTCATACTAATGGTGATCAAACTCAACCTTGTATCACTTGCAAAATCCACATAGATCATGCTAAAAACATCCTTATAAGATGACTATGTTATCTCTCTTAGTGTTTGTAAACCATCCATGTATTATTCCTTCCAGAAAGTTATGTTATCATCTCTATCCTCATACCGTGTAGCAACGTTCTAACTTACATCATCTTTATCCTTGGTGTATAGCATGCATATTGTCCTATCTCTCACTCCCATAATAAGAAGAAATAAGCATTTGGAGGCCGTCCAAATACAAAGTTCTTCCCATTCCAGGAGTAGAGATGGTACATACCACTTTTCCAGTACACCTTTAAAACTAAGTTGAAACGTGCAACTTATGTCTCTACTTCTCAGTAAAATTGATATCAAAGTTAGTTTCATGGAAAATTGGTCTCAGACGTACTTGGGTCACCACACAATCCTTGGTCATCTCCTCTAGGTCTGTAGGGTGTCGACACTTTTGGGGTCATCCCTCTTCCCTTATGCATGCAGAGAGTGCCCTACTCATCTGCCCTTTGGGTCCCATGAGTTCATGAAGGTGATCAATCTCCTAACCCATGGCCCTGAGACAATGATAGTTGTTACCTCCCGACCCTTTGGTCATGTGCATCTAGGGAATTAGGCAACTTCGTCTTTCATTGGTCTTATCCCTACCTGACCCTTGGATAGACTTAGGATTCTAACATAGTACATGTTCAACTCAGAACCCTACCTAATCCTTCATCATCTCTCTCTGCATTCCTGGGCTGTCTTTTATCCTTCCATAAGGGTCATGGCGACCTGCCTACCTTGGTCGAGCCCCATACCGGTTACCTCCATGGTAACACATCCACATGCACATAGATATGGTTATCTATGGGTCTATAGGTTCACTCTCATGCCATGTACTCTTCACTTAGCTTCTCAAGATCCTACGAAACCTCCATAGGTTACCTCAAAACCAACCAAACTGGTAAACTCCCTACCAAAGGGTCACTCTCCCATGATGGGAGGAAACTACACCTTTATAACAAAGGTCACAAGAATTCTTAGGGTTTACATCCATATGAGCATGCTTAAACCAACAACTACTAAGGAACAAGCATACCTACAAAACCATGCTAGGTCACTTGTTCTCATCCTCAACATTACATCCACTTAGTTGTGAGGGGTTCATCAAACATACCCTTAACGTAAGGGATTTCCTTTACCTCTACACATGATGAGTACCATGCTCGAATCTATAGAGACTCAAATCTCATCATGAGAATTGGGTACACTGCTTCCCCTCTTAGGCCTAGGAACCCTAGGTTCGCCTTTGGGTATCCAACTGTATGCTCCATCTCTTTACCACGAATCAAGCATGTATAAGGCATGCCATGTACTCCCTGTCGTCCTTCTACTTGAGCAACACATCAGGGTCGAGTCCTTCCCAAGGAAAACCAACAAGGTATAAGGCCTCACAACCTGCTACCAAACCTTTCCAGGTCTAAGGAACTCTTCTTCCTATCTCATAAGGTAAACTCCTATACTACAGGCACATAGGTACCAGAAGCATCATCCTCTCTCTAGGGTTTGGTTCTACTAAGGGAAACCAAGATATCATCATCCTCCAAGGATCATGCATGAGGAAACCACTATCATCCACTTAGGTCGCATCATTCTCGACTCCCCATTGTTCCTCACATCTCAAGGTTTTAGGTTTCCAACCTTCTTACTTGGTTCCTTCTTACTCTCTCTCTAAAGCTAACTCCACATTTAGGCATACTTCTAGAGGTCATTTTTCCATGAAGGATCAAGCTCATAGGTATTCCTTTACGTGGGTGCAACCTATACTCAAGCTTATTTTTACTCATGGTTATCCATATCCCCTTATGCTTATCTCATGAGCCATCCATCCTATCCTTCTGGCCTCACTTTTAACTTACTACTCGTACTACTGAAGCATTCTAGGTGCATGCTATCCCCTACTTGCATAAGCCCATAGGGTTTCTATAGGTTCTTCACTAACCTCATCAATGAAGGAGATATCCTTCACTCTAACATGCCCGACCCTTTCTACGGTTGGGTCATCAAAGGTACATGGGTCATCTAACCTCTCATGGATTGTAGGGAAAACCAAAGGTATATTTATCCAAACACCCAGTCTACCATGACATCTAACTCATCATGTCATCTCTCTCTAACCTTCACTTAGGGTTAGGGTTAACATCATCCTCAGAGGATGTGCTAGGTCTCTACCTTCAATGGAGGTCTCTACCTCCAAGACTAACTGTCGCGCCCCAATCTCAGATTAACCACAAACCACGTGATTAGGACGCGACAGGATGGGATTACACACAACCAACCATTCATCACTTTTTAAAACAATTAAAGACATTAATAAGAAAATCTGATTTATGCTGCGAATGAAACTAAACAAACTGCGGAAGCATTTCTATTAAACTGACTAGAAATGTAAACAGAGTCTACGGCATATTACATTGTTCGATATAAAATAAAGCATAACAGTAATTTACATCTTTGTACACATTCTCTCTCTCACTCACACCTTATCCCGAAGATCGAGGGGAATGGACTAAGAGACCTCTAACTAGACTAACTACAAACCTTCTATCAACTAAGCGTTGGGATGAAACGATCCTTCTGATCCTGGATGCTGTTGCTGACCTGAAAATGTTTGAGTAGAGGGGTGAGCCTACTCGCTCAGTGAATAACATTTCACTTAGCTATCAATAATCAACTCGTCAGGTTTATTAACTGAAATAAACAGGTATGCAGTTCAGGCAGGGCAGTTCAATTGACATAGTAGATATACAGATAGTTATCACATTTCTAAACATCAACAAATATCTCAGGTAGATATGCAGTTATATAAATTTACTGTGATCCTACATGATTATTTATTCATTTTATTATTATGCCCTAAATATATGCAGTGTACTCTGCATATAAATATCCGCAACAAGTCCATGCTACGGTCCCACCGTACAAGACTTAGCGACACACCCGGGAAGTGCTAAGTCTGACTTCTCGTCCTGGTCTGCACAGGACCCAGGCTCTACGGCCTCAACGCACAACCACGTGTGCTGCACAACCACGTGTGCTCTCGACTCCTCCTTAAACCTGAGTACACCGATGGAGAGTCACAGGGTTACCTTCGTGACACAAGCACGAATGGTGTTAGATAACCATGTTTTCTTTTGTTGTCGCAGTGCCATCGTGACACAAGCACGATTGTTGTTAGACATTGCCTCTCTCTTTCCTCGTTTGTCCGTGACACAAGCACAGATGATGTTGCAACACGAGTTTCACCCCAAAGTTGCAGACCTGTCTAAGGGGTTCTACGGTGTTAGGGCATCTAGGTCTATTAACTGATTAACAAATAAACAATTTAACAGAAATAACACATTACAATTGTAAAACACAGAATTTCCTCTTTCTCATCATTCTTATCACGCATTTCAAGTTCCAATGAACTTATCATACTATTACTGAAGCAATTAGGCATTTAAAATGAGTTAAATAATGATTTCTGAATGAACTGCCACTCACCACTTGAAAATCGGCCGAACACGATGGAACTCGGCCGAACGCTTCCCAGATTCTGAAACTCGGCCGACCAACCTCGGCCGACCAACTGGAAACTCGGCCGATCCCCTGGGGAACTCGGCCGGCCAACACACCGCTTTATTTACCTACAAGGAAACTCAGCCGATCAGGACTAAACTCGGCCGACCAAATCGCTGTTCGGCAAACCAAATAAGAAACTTGGCCGATCCAAGACCAAAACTCAGTCGATCCGAAAACGATGTACAATTGCCCTAAAAAGAAACTCGGCCGACCAAAATAGAAACTCGGCCGAACCGCGCACATGCAGAACACAAAAACGGCTTGCAAAAGTCGATTTCTCTCGAATCGACGGGCAAATCTCGAACAAACACCGTGAAACGATCGCAATAGATACACATCACTAAACCGCACCTGAAGGGGAGAAAGAAACGAGCTAGGGCTGCTCCGTGCACCCCAATCTCTTGATCATTTTTCCTGCGAACGCAGCTCCAGCTGCAAATCCGATTCGAATCGACGAAGATGAAGATCAACGGAGTGAAGAGGACGAGTTGCAGCAGCTGATCGGAGCAAAACAGAGCTCCGACGTCTCTCCCTCCTCAGCTCCCTCTCTCTCTCTCTCTCTCTCTCTCTCTCTCTCTTTCTCTCTCTTTCTCACGCGGGAGGAGAACGCTTCCTGCGTTCCTTCGTTTCTGAGAAATGAAACGAAAAAGGAAGAGAGAAAGGATATAGAGGAAAACTTAGGGGCCTAAACGCAAAGTTCAAAAACTACAAACGGGTCCCTGAAAGCCCAAAAACATGCATCTTTTGACTCGATGGTCGGATTCGAATGATTTCTCTGGCAACACTTCAAGCGTAAGGTCCTACACGCTTTAGAAGCTAGAAAACACACTAAGCACATATCATATCCATTTTAAACATTATTAACAAAAACAAGCTTAGAACTTAACACATCAACTAAATTCTTGCTTTACAACGTACTTACAGGATAAGCTCGACGCGGGTCATAACAATTCCTCTTTCCCTTATAAGAATTTCGTCCTCGAAATTCCTAGAAGAGAAAAGGAAACTTGCTACGCATCTCAGACTCTAGCTCCCACGTAGCTTCTTCAAGATTATGGTTTCTCCACAAAACTTTCACTAAAGGAATCTCGCGGTTCTTAAGCTTTTTGATTCGGTAATCAACTATCTGCACATGTCCTTCAACATAGGACACATACGTTCTCAGCTGCGCCGGTTCTGAATCTAGAATCTTTTCTGTACCGGGATAACACTTTTTCAGCATAGACACGTGGAAGACATCATGAAGATTTGCCAACTCAGACGGCAAATCCAACATGTAAGCTACAGGTCCAATCCTCTCAACAATAGGATATGGACCCATATGTTGGTATGTATGCCCTGAGAGCCAATCATGTGATGATTGATGGATACATTAAGATTGATTTGATAAACATCAAAGGCAAGCTTCCAATTCATTCTGGTTCAGTCATATGAGATAGTGATAGAACAGATTGAATGTCTAGAGAATGACAATACTCAATGACGTATGCTTTCAGGTTAAGGACCTGAACGATGAGATCATACGGATGCTAAGAGTTTGTACATTCTTGTTATGTCCCTAGTCGGATGTCATAGTGGAAGGTAGATAGACAACTATGACACATAAGACTAGATTGTGGTGTTGGTTGATGACAGAATCTCATTAGTCATGATATAGAGATATCAAACCAAACACATAGGTACTTGTTAGAGAACAAGGTACCGGACAGACCCACCGTGAGTTTGACACATGGAACCATGAGATGGTAGTCACAGTCAGTACTCACAGTGATGGTGGTGAGTGTGATTCTTAGACCTGAAATCACTACACTCAACACATGTCGTTGGGCACACTTTGACATCATCAAATGCAGTCCTGAAACATGGGTTGTTATAAAGGTGATGATTGGGTGGCTTTGACACATGGGGCTTTTGAGGGGCGAGTGATAGATATGGGATTTGTCCCTCCTGAGGGAGCATGATATCCATGGACACTTGATGAGTAGGATTGAGAAAGGCGTGCACGCATATGTGAGTCAGTATGTGATACTGATGTCATACATATCTCTTCCAATCTACTCTGAGATCAAGAAAGTGAATGAACGTTGACAGGATGATGGATCCATGCCTCGAGTTCATTCGGGATATCAGTGACAAAGGAATTATACACTCGCTGTAAAACCATTCACGGATTGTAGGATGAAAGTTGTTATCCAACTTTCTACTTTCACTTGGGTAGCACTGATGTGTGACTAGGAACCGCTCTGTGCTTGTGAAGTCATAAGTGTTATGGACTTTCACTGCCAACGTGAAATGGACCTGCAGGGTCACACACATAGGATTTAACCTGGAAGAGGAGTTTTTCCACAAGCAATGTTTAGATTGATTACTAAAGGAGTTTAGTAGTTCAATTAATCACTCAATCAGTCGATGGATCAATATCATATGGTTCAAGGTGTTGGACGCATTGATTGGAGTATCAGATTGATTGAAATCACATTTGACTGATTCTGCACAATCTACACTCCCAACCGATCGGTTCATGAGATGAACCGGTCGGATGAGGTGCTGAACCGATCGGCTCAAGGGTTGAGTCGATCGGCTCATGCACAGAGTGAATCGATTGGTTCAAATGTTGAACCGATCGGTTCAACTGGTGCAATGGAGCAACTCGGGAAAGTAGGATTGGTGCGAGTTTTCCTTTCGTTTCGAATTCTAAATTGATTGGAAATGGGATTTCCAATTCGATTGGGAAAGTAATTGGTATTTCGATGTCAATTGGGAAAGAAACAAGGAAAGTCAATTTGACCCGGATCAGGACCATGAACCAATCGGTTCAGGGCACCAACCGATCGGTTGGAGTGCCCCAACCGGTCGGCTCATGTCGAACCGATCGGCTCAGTGGGTGAACCGACCGGTTCAGCCATGAACCGATCAGTTCAGGTTGCGAGATGGTTGCTTTTTGTGGAAAATCCCGAACCCTTCTACTCCTGCTTTTAGTCCCGCATTGCCCGGGATGGAGAACCATGTCCCATGACTCTCCTATATATATAGGGGTACTTGGGGGCTTCTCATAGTACAGCTCAGTGCAAGCAGTTGCTCTGCAAGTTGTCGTTCTCTCTGGTTTTGGTAACCGTGAGAGAGCCCGAGCAAGTGCTTCCCGCAAAAGGGAGGTGCAGCAAGGGAAAGACAACTGCAGTTGCAGCAGCAGGCAGGAGAGCAGGTAGGCGACTAGTACGTCTACAGGAGGGTGCGACTCCTTCCACTTCCTTGTGGGACAAGGAGTGTGGAGTTCCAGGTGGTCCGTGTGGACTACTACGGAGGCGGGAGGACACTGCCGCTTTGGAGGACAACTGTCATCTGACAGTCCGGTTCGAGCAGGAGTTGTGAGTCCCGGTGCGACCAGGAGCTGCACTGACACTGTCGAAGTCCGGAGTTGAAGACCGCGCATTGCGCGAGGTATTGTCGCCGAGCAAGCCTCGGGACAAGGTATGATTCTGCAAACCATCCTTTCCTAATTCATAGACGTTGACGCCTTTCCTCGGTATGGGTTGGGGGAGAAAATTTTTGTTTCCGCTGCCTTCTCTGTCTCCCCTAAAACCCAAAAGTGGTATCAGAGCCACATCAACTGCTCTATGTTTTAGGAATATCGATATGATCGATTTTGGTTTGTCACCTTTATTTATTGCATACGATGCGAATAATATTGGATTATGCATGTCCAATCTTAAATCCACAAATCCCTAATTACATATATGATATGTATTATTAATGCACTCGATACGCGTCGCCCTTAAACGAGTTTTGTGGTGGATGTATATAGCGTGATTATGGCCTATAAACCCCTATCTGTGATTGGTTGTGTGTGGTTGCTTGCATCTCGGTCTGCGCACCGATCTTCCCTCTCTTATTCCAGATGTAACTCGAAATAATTCGAGATTCTTTCCTACCTTTGCTCCCCCCGAATGTAACTCGGGGTTTCCCTTTTAAAGCAAATGTAATAAATAGAATAGGATTTTATTTTCCTGTTATGTCAAAGACCGGAGGACATCAAGACCACTTCTCAGACGGTCGGTTCAAGGAGTGAACCGATGGGTTGATGACCGGTTCGTGGAGCGAGATGAGCGGGTGGCGGACATGACGAGATGCACGACGACCAGGCGAGCCAATCGGTTGAAGGAGTCAACCGATCGGTTGGTGGCACCCAGACGACCGGCTAGAGAGTACGGATCATTCATGTGATGAGTTGATCTACTCGGATGGCAAGGCACAGAGTTCATCTTGTACATGTTGCATGTGATGTTGACCTAGATGACCGTGATTCCTCTTGGCTCGAGGAATCACATTAGGATGGCCATAATCATCGCTTTTATCGTTTGTGCATGCTTTTGTGTGGGATATAGCATGTATATGATACGTACTATATATTGTGGTGATTGGATATGTATATGTATATATAAACCAAATCCCTCATTAAAATATTAAGTTTTAGATGCCTTCCAAATGAGACACACGTGAAAAGCTTGATCGACCAAGTGTGGGCACACCCAAGCGTGGTGCACCGTCTATCTCGTGGAAGCGTGAAGGATGAATGTGTGGGTCTGCCCAAGCAGGGTGCATATTCATCGTGTTTGCTTTGGGTCGGACTTAACAAGGTGACCTAGATAGGATCTAGCGCCTTGAGGCATGGAGATGTTCATTGCAAGGAGTTGTATATGACATCTTATCAAGAGTTGCATATGATGCAATTGGCAAAAGTTGCCTACCTGAGAGATCTATGTTGTGGGTGAAAGCCCAAGCTGGTCCATGGCTTAGAGGATTTCAGGATCTTGCCCACTAGAAGGTTGTACGCTACAATCTTCCGAATTGATGGTGAGGGCTATCAATTTGTAATAAAATAGTGGGAGCGATAATTAATTAAAGGCCTAATTATATCGTCAAACTTTCAAATCAATCAAATAAGTCAAAAATGAGTTTTGGACTAAAATTGCATATTTTCCTTTTGTAGTTCAAATGGCAACAAACAACAACAACTTTTCTTTGCGATCGGTCCTTGACAAGGACAAACTGAATGGGACGAACTTCCACGACTGGTATCGGACATTGAGAATTGTTCTCACTCAAGAGCGTAAGCTCTATGTCCTGGTTACTCCAATTCCAGAGGAACCCGCTCCAAATGCACCAAAGACAGAAAGGGATGCTTACAAGAAGCATTCTGATGATGCCATTGATGCAAAGTGCTTGATGCTGTGTTCAATGAACCATGAGTTGCAGAGGCAACATGAGAACATGGGTGTCATAGAGATGATTCTGCATCTCAGGAACATGTATGAAGATCAGGCACGGCAAGAGAGGTACAATGTTTCTAGGGCGCTGTTCAAGTGCGTCATGACAGAAGGAGATCCAGTTGGTCCTCACACACTCAAGATGATTGGGTATGTGGAGAACCTGCAGAGACTGGGATTTCCACTGAGCCAAGAGTTGGCTACTGACGTGATACTGCAATCGTTGCCAGAATCTTACAGTCAGTTTGTGATGAACTACAACATGAACAACTTTGATAGGCCACTGTCAGAGTTGTTGGGCATGTTGAGGACAGCCGAGTTACAGATGAAGAAGGACAAGCCTAAGTCCGTGATGGTGATCACGAGCAAGAAGGGCAAGTCCAAGCGCAAGGGCAAGGGCAAAGCTAAGAAAGGTTCTGAAGCTAGCCAGGAGTCCAAGCCATCTTCAGCTCTCAAGGCCAAGGGAGGCGTGACAAAGAAAGGAAATTGCCACCATTGTCAAAAGCCAGGACATTGGAAAAGGAATTGTCCTCTCTACCTGGAAGAACAAAAGAAGAAAGAGGCAACTGAAGCTTCTACTTAAAGGTGTCATGAAAGTAAACTTGTAACACTTCTGAGATATATGATATCAAGATGTAAAGTGTAAAGCATTCTTACTTTGGGCAAGTGTTGCCTTTATAGATAGGAATACTTTAGTTTATTTTCAGCATACAAGGAATGTAATACAGTTATGAACTGCTATTTCATATTTGCGAATAAATAGAAACACTTTATTTTTGCATATTATATGACAATGATGGCAATTAATAAAGAGATGTTTCAATTTATAAAGATGTGATCTTTGTGGCAATGCCTTGTTTATCTTGTGATATTTGATATGCATAAGATAAGACGATACCTAAAGTTATAGATAACTCAAACAATAAAATTAGCATTAATCATGAGAAATTCATTTCTATTTTCCATGTGATGGATAAAGATAGACTCTTTTGGTTAGAGTACCAGTAAGAGACATGAATATCTTGGACATGACTGATCAATCTTCACTAATGTAGTGGGAGAATGATTATCCTATTAGGTATAATAAGTGTGATGTATTTACATACCTATTGGAACTAATGCTAATACTTCAAATGGTGTTTAGAGAAATACCAATATGAATATCTTGAAGTGTTCAAGATTATCATAAAATGAAGTACAGATTTGGTAAAGTATTAATTCTTGATGAGATCAAGGAATAGAATACTTGGACCAAATGTTTGAGATCCTTATGAGTGATTATGATAGTGTATCATAGTGTACTCATGATTAAGGCATGGTGATGTCTAAATCAAGAAGGAATCATACTCTAAGGAGTTAGAGAATGATTATCAAATAACTGAACTCTTCTTAATAAAAGAATACCCCACACTAATATAAGAAATTAAGAATCACAAGGGTTGTGAGTTCTTATATCCTTAACAGATACACCTCAAATTATCTATGTGATGAGTTGTTCATGTGATGAGTCAAATGTCTAGATGAATATGAGGAACCAAATCTTGAGTTATGGTTTTATGACCATTACATCCTAAATGACATCCATGTAAACCATAAGGTATGACCTTGATGGTAGCACTCATTGGATCATATCCATAAGTGCAAATGAGTCTTAAGTGTTAAGACACATGGATAACATTTTGAGAAGGATGATGCTTGTTGATTGCAACTTAATGACTAAGGCATTTGGCATATGGATAATAAAACCGCATTCCTATGAGGAATAAAACCAGGATGTGTACGTGACACAGCCTATAAGGTTTATGAATCCAATAATGCAAATGAAGTCTATAAGTTACAATGGACTAATCAATGTGATTGATTGAGTACAAGAAACTCAAAATTGGATCTTTATTTTGATGATATAGTCAAAGGGTTTGACTGATATGTCAAAGATAAAGAAGAGATCCGTGATTTAGTGGGAGAGTATTCACATTCCACATATTGATGTGAAATGGTAATGATTCTGAATTGGAAATCCAAAAAGTGGAAATTATCTTTAAGGAAGATAGAGATGTTTCCTATGTGATAGAAATAGAGATCTATAGAGATAGTTCTCGAAAACCTCTTGACCTGAAAAGAGAAATCATACATTGGAAATCTGTACTGAAATGTTCAGTATGCACAGATTCAGTGGGAGAAAACTTGTCCATGTTACATGGAGTTAGTATCCCAAGGCCAAGTGTCCAATTCTTATGAAGAATGAGAACACTAAGAATAGATATGGATCTATCATGTATGAAATCATCCCGTTGTCTTGCATGTATGACATGGCAAGAATAAAAGGTATTCATCATCTTGTATGTATGACATGACAATATGATGAGATCATCATGATAACTCGTATGTGGGACATGACGAGTGGATGTCTGTCTGCTTCCAGTAAGAGTTACTGGAATACCATGAGAACTTGATAAGTACTTGTGAAGTACTAGTTCTATGGAGATAAGGAAGAGTTCAATGTAATGAGTTACATTGATGCGAACTTCCAAAAAGACAGAAAATTAATCGCAAATTATACATAAGATGTATAAAAGTAAATGTTTGTTGATAATTGGAAGTGTTCCAATAAAGCCATTTAAAAGGGAAATGCCGAGTATCTGTGTGTTAGTGAACAGCAGTAGATACTATATGGATCTAGAAGTTCATGAGATGAACTTGTAGATATTCCAGTCATTGATGACAAGTCCGGAATCCTTGATCATGCAATGCGGCTAAAAGTTAGCAAATGGAATACTAGATCGCATATTACGGCAACTCCATCTCATACATGTGACGTACAGCGAAGAGATGTGAGACATGCAATTTGTACAGACTTTGGAAACGTGTTGTCATTACTCACTATGTTGGCACTAGAGCACAGAAATATGTGGGACATGTTTTGAAGATCACTGTGAATATGATTCATGAGTGATTGGCTCGCAGTGCAAGTGGGAGTCTGTTGGTATGTATGCCCTGAGAGCCAATCATGTGATGATTGATGGATACATTAAGATTGATTTGATAAACATCAAAGGCAAGCTTCCAATTCATTCTGGTTCAGTCATATGAGATAGTGATAGAACAGATTGAATGTCTAGAGAATGACAGTACTCAATGACGTATGCTTTCAGGTTAAGGACCTGAACGATGAGATCATACGGATGCTAAGAGTTTGTACATTCTTGTTATGTCCCTAGTCGGATGTCATAGTGGAAGGTAGATAGACAACTATGACACATAAGACTAGATTGTGGTGTTGGTTGATGACAGAATCTCATTAGTCATGATATAGAGATATCAAACCAAACACATAGGTACTTGTTAGAGAACAAGGTACCGGACAGACCCACCGTGAGTTTGACACATGGAACCATGAGATGGTAGTCACAGTCAGTACTCACAGTGATGGTGGTGAGTGTGATTCTTAGACCTGAAATCACTGCACTCAACACATGTCGTTGGGCACACTTTGACATCATCAAACGCAGTCCTGAAACATGGGTTGTTATAAAGGTGATGATTGGGTGGCTTTGACACATGGGGCTTTTGAGGGGTGAGTGATAGATATGGGATTTGTCCCTCCTGAGGGAGCATGATATCCATGGCCACTTGATGAGTAGGATTGAGAAAGGCGTGCACGCATATGTGAGTCAGTATGTGATACTGATGTCATACATATCTCTTCCAATCTACTCTGAGATCAAGAAAGTGAATGAACGTTGACAGGATGATGGATCCATGCCTCGAGTTCATTCGGGATATCAGTGACAAAGGAATTATACACTCGCTGTAAAACCATTCACGGATTGTAGGATGAAAGTTGTTCTCCAACTTTCTACTTTCACTTGGGTAGCACTGATGTGTGACTAGGCACCGCTCTGTGCTTGTGAAGTCATAAGTGTTATGGACTTTCACTGCCAACGTGAAATGGACCTGCAGGGTCACACACATAGGATTTAACCTGGAAGAGGAGTTTTTCTACAAGCAATGTTTAGATTGATTACTAAAGGAGTTTAGTAGTTCAATTAAACACTCAATCAGTCGATGGCTCAATATCATATGGTTCAAGGTGTTGGACGCATTGATTGGAGTATCGGATTGATTGAAATCGCATTTGACTGATTCTGCACAATCTACACTCCCAACCGATCGGTTCATGAGATGAACCGGTCGGCTGAGGTGCTGAACCGATTGGCTCAAGGGTTGAGTCAATCGGCTCATGCACAGAGTGAATCGATTGGTTCAAATGTTGAACCGATCGGTTCAACTGGTGCAATGGAGCAACTCGGGAAAGTAGGATTGGTGTGAGTTTTCCTTTCGTTTTGAATTCTAAATTGATTGGAAATGGGATTTCCAATTCGATTGGGAAAGTAATTGGTATTTCGATGCCAATTGGGAAAGAAACAAGGAAAGTCAATTTGACCCAGATCAGGACCATGAACCGTTCGGTTCAGGGCACCAACCGATCGGTTGGAGTGCCCCAACCAGTCGGCTCATGTCCAACCGATCGACTCAGTGGGTGAATGTAATATCCTCAAATTTTGGTAAAATTAAAACTATAAAATGCGACACATGAATTAAATTGGTAATTCCTCAATAATTTTATTGGTGGAATAATAATGATAATTTCCTTTGTTGCACAAGTGTTTTTGGCACAAGACAAATAAATAAAAGGAAATTCATGCATTAATAAATAGTAATGATATTGATAAATGTTTTCCAAAGGAGAATAAAGAATATGTATCTTTCCATTATTGGAAACGCAATGGTTGGGACACAAATAGTGTTACCCTGGGTTGTCTTTTTGGTATGTTGAAAGATAATTACAATATAAAACAATAAGAGGATTTCAAGGATAATCCAAGATAATGAGTGGCTTAGATAATTAATTAAAAGATTATCCACCTTTTCTTGGAAGTAATATAAAGGAACAATATGTAAGTTTCCTAAGAGAAATAGGAAACATGGTTTAAAAGAAAAGTAAGAGAAAGTTGAGAATATTATAGATATGCCTTGGTTTCTCCCTATTGGTGTGGATGGAGATAATTGTAAATAGAAAAGGACATATTGTAATTCTTAAAAGAAAGATAAAGGAAAGAGGGGTTATGCAAAGGTGCATGTTTTATGTTTAATACATTTCCATTAGTAAGTCATAACCCACATGGACTCCCGTTAGGAAAGGAGTCCATCTATCTTTAGGAAGGCAGTGGTTGTTCTCTTTTCTTGGCAATCATGTGCGAGGAAAAATAGTCCCAAGGACTTAGGGTTCGATGGAAGGGTTTCATGAGCAAACGGTATATATATATATATATATATATATATATATATATACCACAAGAGATGCTCCAGCCACAGGAGAACGGAGTGAAACCCTACAGATGAAAACCGAACAGACTACAAGCTACAAGATGGCCATGGCCAAAGATGAGGGCAGACGGATCCTCTCCGTCATCTATAAAGCAGAGTGTCCCGATCGCTCTGGGCGGCCCAGAGATTCTGGGTAGGTTCGTCGAAGATGGACAACACTGACCGAGCTTCGTGCGTGGCCGTATGCCTGAAGGAGAGAGAGAGCAAAGGCCCACCTTCTGTTGGGTCACCATGGAAGATTTTGTGGAGGTCTGAAACCTCTATCGAACTGGTCCGAGTGAGGATGGAGGACGGAGCATCTTGGGGGGTAGCGTCCAGGATCCTTGCCTCCAGCTGAGACATCTGTGGGGGCTCTGAAGCGTGTGGAAGCGCCACGCCCAAGGTGGAGGACGCCGTAGTCGGAAGGAGGAAGAAGCCATCACGCGTAGCTTGCGCTCTGTAGGAGGTAGCTAGGCGGTAGAAGGTGATGGGCTTTGCTAAGTCGGCACCTCATCGACCTTGGGCCGAGCACCAGAGGAGGTGTCAGGAGCTGCGGCGTCGTCTACCACCGTGCGCCTGCAGACTGCGGGGATCGCTCACGGAGGCTCGGCACTGAGAGCCTTGCAGCGCGGCTGTGCGCCGGGCGGAAGTTGCCGTAAGAGAATAGAGAGAGAGAGTAGGATAGAGGAGGGCCTGGATGGCGGCGACGGGACCTTGGTGGAAAAGTGTGCGGCGACAGGGGTGGTACGCCGTCGTGTTGCCTCTGGCAGCGCCGTGCGCGCTAGGCTGCGATTTGCAGATCGCGTGAGAGAGAAGGAGACAGGCTGGTCCATGAACCTGATGGTTCAAAACCAGTGAACCAAACTCTGATGTCCGGTCTAGAGATGAATCAAGGGCTGAACCGCGCCTCTACACTTATCCAAGTGGCGTTGGTATTGACCAATGGGATGACGCCATGCGGCCTGTGTTTAAGGTAAATATCCTATTTTTGTGTAATTCATAATAAATGCTAGGAATGTCTAAATATAGTGATATTATATATCAAATTGATCAGAAAAATGAGGGGAATCCAAATAAAATAATAGTAGAACCTGATTAGGATTCCTGTTCAAAAAGTATGTACAATACATGTTCTAATGTGTTTAATGTAAGGGAAAGCCTAGTTTTGGTTAATATGATGCTTAATTGGACATATTCGTTTATGTTAAGCTAATGCCTGATATAGACATGTATAATGAAGAAATCTTGGATAATTATGAATAATGGATGATTCTAGATTAGTAATCTTATACATGTTGTTTTAGGGTTTTAAAACCAATGCCGACATGTTGATATGATCTAGTGTTGATAATGGGATATAGATATCTTGAGTAGTCTGATATATTTAAAGTGATGAATAGAATTTCATCTAATATGGATAATGGAATTGGTAATCTTAGAAACCATAATATGATCAAATTAGGGTTTGTAACCCTAACCTATAATCCAAACACGAGATAGCCCTAAACCCTAGTTTAGGAGCGAATCTAGATATAAATAATGTGATACATGGTGACACATACGTAGTATGCTTTGTTTCAGATACTTGTTGATTACGTGCTTGGTTGATTGGATGTTTGGATTGCGTTCTTAAAGTACATATGATGTTCTGTACAATTCTGCATGGTTTCTGCGATGGCATAAGGTACGTGGTTACGCTTATGAATACATGTATCGAATTCTGAGATTGCCGATGTTTCTCGATAAGATTGAACGACAAATAAATTGCTTGCTTGTTTATTTAGTTCTTGCAAACTATAAAGTGCATATGAGTATCATGTAAAGTAAATAATAGTATTCTGAACCCTGGGTTAGACTGATCTTAAGGGTAATGCACACGAGCCCTAGAGGGACAGTGATTACACCTGAGGTAGTTGACTAGAGATGGGTTAGAATATGGAAACAAGTTTATATTCTTATATGCAGGATAAAAGATGTTTGCTTATATCTGTACTTGTGATTATTGTTTGAATCCACGTACCAGTATAGAAATATACTGATCGCGTATTTGTTTGTCGGCGTTTTAGGTATCAGATATACTTGATAGCGTGGACATGAGGGTACAGATAAAGATGCTGAAGACACTACAGTTTAATCATAAAGGTTTAGTCTTAATGGTTTATCTTCACATATGTAAAAGTTAATTCTCTTAAAAGTCATGTAACTCCTTAGAGGAGCTTTTTATCTAAACATGTAAATATTTGATCATTAATGGAAATTGTTTACTATTTTGTATTATTTCATGAATCTGATCCTGGAAGTTAAGATTAACGATCTGTGACTTTAAGGTCTTTTAGACACTCAAAAGTGCGGGTCGTTACAGTGAACCGACCGGTTCAGCCATGAACCGATCAGTTCAGGTTGCGAGATGGTTGCTTTTTGTGGAAAATCCCGAACCCTTCTACTCCTGCTTTTAGTCCCGCATTGCCCGGGATGGAGAACCCTGTCCCATGACTCTCCTATATATATAGGGGTACTTGGGGGCTTCTCATAGTACAGCTCAGTGCAAGCAGTTGCTCTGTGAGTTGTCGTTCTCTCTGGTTTTGGTAACCGTGAGAGAGCCCGAGCAAGTGCTTCCCGCAAAAGGGAGGTGCAACAAGGGAAAGACAACTGTAGTTGCAGCAGCAGGCAGGAGAGCAGGTAGGCGACTAGTACGTCTACAGGAGGGTGCGACTCCTTCCACTTCCTTGTGGGACAAGGAGTGTGGAGTTCCAGGTGGTCCGTGTGGACTACTACGGAGGCGGGAGGACACTGCCGCTTTGGAGGACAACTGTCATCTGACAGTCCGGTTCGAGCAGGAGTTGTGAGTCCCGGTGCGACCAAGAGCTGCACTGACACCGTCGAAGTCCGGAGTTGAAGACCGCGCATTGCGCGAGGTATTGTCGCCGAGCAAGCCTCGGGACAAGGTATGATTCTGCAAACCATCCTTTCCTAATTCATAGACGTTGACGCCTTTCCTCGGTATGGGTTGGGGGAGAAAATTTTTGTTTCCGCTGCCTTCTCTGTCTCCCCTAAAACCCAACACCATATACCTAGGGGTCAACTTGCCCCTCTTGCCAAACCTCAGCACTCCCTTCCACGGTGAAACCTTTAAGTAAACCTCGTCGCCTACCTCAAACTCAAGAGGTGGATGTCGTCTCTCTGCATAACTTTTCTGTCTATCCTGAGAAGCTTTCAACTGATCCTTGATCACTGATATCTTTTCTGTAGTTACATCAACTAACTCAGGTCCAAGAATTTCCTTCTCACCCACCTCGTACCAACAAACTGACGATCTACACTTCCTGCCATAAAGAGCTTCATATGGGGCCATTCCAAGACTTGAATGGTAGCTATTATTATATGCAAACTCCAATAGGCTTAAGTGTTCTTCCCAGTTACCTCTAAACTGTAGCACACATGCTCTCAACATGTCTTCAAGGGTCTGAATGGTCCTCTCAGATTGACCATCTGTCTGTGGGTGAAACGATGTACTGAACTTCAATCTTGTGCCCAACGCACGATGTAACTGATTCCAGAATCAAGATGTAAACTTTGGATCTCTGTCAGAAATAATAGAAACTAGAATCCCATGCAACCTGATTACCTCATCCACATAAACTTTAGCCAGCTTTGAAACGTCAAAGGTTGACTTGACAGGAAGAAAGTGAGCAGACTTAGTTAGTCTATCCACAATCACCCATATCGAGTCCGAACCCTTAGGCGTCCTAGGTAATCCTACCACAAAGTCCATCGTGATGTGTTCCCATTTCCATTCTGGTATAGGAAGCGACTGTAGAATACCCGCAGGTTTCTGATGCTCGGCCTTAACCTGCTGACACACCCCGCACCTAGCCACGTATTCAGCCACATCCTTTTTCATGCCAGACCACCAGTACAACTCTTTGAGGTTCATGTACATCTTTGTGTTACCTGGATGCATGGCATACATAGAAGTATGCGCTTCTTCAAGAATCTGCTCTTTCAACTCACTGTTTCCAGGTACACACAACCTATCATGAAGATACAACATGCCTTCATCAGAAAACATGAACTCTGTTCTCTTACCTTCTGACATTTCCTGCATAATTTGCCATAACTCATCATCACTATGCTGCAATTCCTTTATCTGATTATAAAAAGTAGGCCTGACCTGCATCTGAGCAATCAACCCACTCTGTCCTGTCATTTCCAAGTCCAAGTTCAATTTTCGCATATCTACAAGCAAGTCTCTCTTGAAACATGCCATAGAAAATGCATTGGCTGTTGAACTTGACTTTCTACTCAAGGCATCAGCTACAACGTTCGCCTTTCCAAGATGGTAATCGGTTGTCACATCATAGTCTTTGATCAGCTCAAGCCATCTGCGGTTGTCTCAACTTCAAATCTTTTTGAGTGAAGATATATTTCAAGCTCTTATGGTCTGGAAACACCTGACATGTCTCACCATACAAGTAGTGACGCCATGTCTTAAGAGCATGAACTATAGCAGCTAATTCCAAATCATGAACAGGGTAATTTTCTTCATTCTTCTTAAGCTGTCTAGATGCGTAAGCAACAACTTTACCTTCTTGCATCAGTACACAACCCAAACCTCTCTAGAAGCATCACAGAACACTGTATAGCCTTTTTCTGCTTCTGGCAGAACTAACACTGGTGCTGAAGTCAATCTTTTCTTCAAAATCTGAAAACTTCTCTCACAGTTATCAGACCAAACAAATGGTACATCTTTCCTCGTCAAGCCTGTCAAAGGTGATGCTATCCTACTGAAGTTCTTTATAAACCTTCTATAATAACCTGCCAAACCCAAGAAACTTCTGATCTCAGTAGGAGTCGTAGGCTGTTCCCACTGAAGCACAGATTCAACTTTCTTAGGATCCACGCTAACTCCGTCTCTCGAGATAACATGTCCAAGAAATGCTACTTCGGCCAACTAGAACTCGCACTTGCTAAATTTAGCAAACAACTGGTGTTGTCTCAACAACTGCAACACTACTCTCAAGTGTTGCTCATGCTGTTCAACGTCTCTGGAATAGATCAGAATATCATCTATAAAGACTACAATAAACTGATCTAGAAATGGTTTGAAGATCCGATTCATCATATCCATAAAGGCTGTTGGGGCATTGGTCAGCCCAAACGACATGAACAAAAACTCATAATGCCCATACCTGGTTCTGAAAGCTGTTTGGGGAATGTCAGAAGCCTTTATTCTGAGCTGATGATATCCAGATCTCAAATCAATTTTAGAAAAGATCGTCGCTCCACGCAACTGATCAAACAGATCATCTATTCTCGGCAAAGGATACTTATTCTTTATTGTGATCTTGTTCAGTTGCCTTTAATCTATATAGAGACGCATGGTACCATCTTTTTTCTTAACAAATAGGACTGGAGCACCCCACGGTGAAGAACTGGGTCTAATGAAACCCTTATCTAACAACTCCTGCAACTGCACCTTGAGTTCCTTCAACTCTGTAGGTGCCATTCTGTAAGCTGGTAGTGCTACTGGATGACTACCTGGATATACCTGAATTTCAAAATCAATGTCTCTGACAGGAGGTAAGCCTGGTAACTCTTCTGGAAAAATGTCAGAGAACTCACGAACCACAGGCACATCATAAACACTGGCGGTGCTCTTCTCTGCTCTGGTATCAACTACATGAGCAAGGAACGCTTCACATCCTTTCTGTAACATCTTATCAGCTATAGCAGCTGATATTATGCACGTAGGCAGAACTTTCCTGTCTCCAGTAAAGACACAAGAAAATTCTCCTAGTTGAAAGGTAGCTTCCTTCTTCTAACAATCGAGTTGCACTCGATATGTTTCAAGACAATCCATACCCAAGATGACTTGAAAAGTATTTACATCCAAGGGTATGAGATTAGCAGCAAAGGTGAAACCTCCAAAAGATAACAAGCATCCGGGACAAAACTCGGATAAAACTGTTGGTTCACCTAGTGGAACCCTCAACACTAACTCATCTGCCAACTCTTGAGTTAACAGATTAAGTTCACCAACTAAAGAACGTCATATAAAAGAGTGAGTAGCTCCCGGATCTATCAAAACTGAAACTGGTATTGTAACATCCCTGACCTGGGTTATGAGCTAACCCTAGGTGTTTTGCCTAAATATGTAATTAAATCTTTGTGATTAACTCTGAGCATGTAATTAAGCTTCTCAGAAATGTATATTTCGGTTTTTGCTCCTTTTTATATAAAGTTGTAGCACTGTTTTGTAATACAGGGACCTATGTGCAATTTACCCAGTTGAAAGGGTTAACTTGCAATTTGCACATGATGAGATGTTCCTCTGATGTTGAGACATCATGAGAATCTCTTTGGCAAAGTTTGAGGGATTTCCCAAGCTAGAGCACCAAGGTGCAGCTGTGGAAGCAATCCCAGGGCTTGAAACCCTAATTTGGGGTAAAATGCAATTTACCCAAATTATGGGAAGCAATTTGTAAAGAATGTTATCTAAAGTATCTTGTTAGACTCTTGCCATCATTCAGAGAAGAAATGATGAGGAATTCACCTCAATTGAGTTATCAAGTTAAGAAATAGGCTCTGTGATTGAATAATCAGGGTATATGTGCAATATCCCTTTAAGTATGAACTTTATTATTAGATTGTCCTTCCTTGCCTTCTTTTCTATAACTTAAGATAAGGTTTGTCCTTAGAATAAAGAGGAAGGGACGAGCAAGTAATGAAGGAAGGACTTAGTTGGAATTAAGGGAAACTTATGAGCTAATGTTGAAAATCCTATCCCATGTATATAAGTCATCCTTCCTTTAGTTGCAAGGGAACTTAACCTTCGCTCCCTTTACTGTTTCATTTCACCAAATACGACCAAGGACTGCCTTGGAGCTAAGGAGGACGAACAAGGGGTGCAAGGTAGGTTTAAACCCCTCTTCTTGCCTAATTCCATGGTTAGAATTCGAATTCAAGGTCATCTTCATGGCTAATTCTCGAAACCCTATCTTTCTAGCCGTCTCTTTTCATCCTTCCTTGGAGTTTTCACCTTGGCCAACCTGTGGGAACTCAAGGACGCCATTAGAGCTTGGAGCTTGAAAGCTTGGAGCTCAAGAAACAAGCTTTAGGCGGGTTTTATAACTCTAAACCTATGCTTTACTATGTGCATCTTTATATGCGAGTTAATGATAGCTCCTAGTATTTCCCTACTTTTCCCTGCTATTTTGCAAGCAAACCCGTGGGATATCTGTACTGTTCTTGAGCTAGAAGATGAAGGCGTGTTTTCCAAGAAAAACCCACCGTTTTTCTTTTCCCTAAACGGTCCTAACAGTTTTCTCTCACGACCTCAAGACCGTGAGGGAGCCTCGCGGTCTCGAGACCGTGAGAGGGCTCGCGGTCTCAAGACCGATTGGCCCTGTTGACCGAGCGTGGACCATATAAGAAACCTGTTCCTAATTATATAGGCTAAATACCCTCAAAATTTGGGAGACTAACTCCAAAGGAATCGGGAGATATGACCTTTTTAAGTCACGACTTTAAATGAATTAATTGCTGATTTTCAAACGGTCTGAAATTGCCTTTTTGGGCAAAAGGTCTCAAGACCGTGAAAGGTCGTTGACTAAGCATTGACCCCATGAGATTACTGTTCAAAATTATGTTAGTTAACAACTCACCAAGTTTGATGGTCTAATTCCAAACGGGCTAAGAGTTGAAGGGCGAATACTAGGGCTAACCCTAGATAAAATCAGTACTGAAATTATGGTGACCTAATTAGGGTTTTTAGGGTTGATTGACCTAAACGGTCTCAAGACAATGTGGGGTCCACCCACATGACCTCAAGACCGTGAGGAAAATCACCCAAGACCATTTGAAGGTCTAGGGTTGAGTAATTTGACCAATTGAACACCCAATTGCAAATAAGTTATCAAGTTAATAAAAATTCGGATTTTGTGACCAATCATGGTTCAACCTCTATCAAATCACCTTAGATGTTGATGAGATCTTGGGCAAACGGTCTCAAGACCATGTGGGGTCCACCCACATGACCTCAAGACCGTTTGGGCCAAGTTTGGGCCCAATTGGAGCTCAATTGAAGGGTTCAACCTTGTGTTGATACACATTGTTGAGTGTTGATGGGTGAACATTGATAGACCTTAATTGAATCGATTTCAATCCTAATTGGTCAACAATTGAGGGTCAATTGAATGACCATTTGGTTAAGCATAACCTTAATTAACTCAATCCATAGGTGGTCAACAGTTATTGGACCTTTTGAAGGCTTCAACATCAGTTGACATCATCGTTTGATTTGTTGAACCTTTGTTGAAGGACCTTGTGGTTGAGACCATGAGAGGCTCACGACCTCAGGACCGTGAGGTGGCTCACGACCTCAGGACCGTGAGGTGGCTCACGACCTCAGGACCGTGAGGTGGCTCACGACCTCAGGACCGTGAGGTGGCTCACGACCTCAGGACCGTGAGGTGGCTCACGACCTCAAGACCGTGAGGTGGCTCACGACCTCAGGATCGTGAGGTGGCTCACGACCTCAGGATTGTGAGGTGGCTCACGACCTCAAGACCGTGAGGTGGCTCACGACCTCAGGACCGTGAGGTGGCTCACGACCTCAAGACCGTGAGGTGACTCACGATCTCAAGCCCATGAGGAGGCTCACGGTCTTGGAGCTAGAAAGGGGCTCATGGACTTGAAGGGTCAAAGTGAGCAATCGGTCAACACTTTCAACCGATCTTGATTCAATTAATGATTAATGATTGGAATTAATCTATGTGACTCATGGTTGACCACATTCAATCATGTGATGGTTCAATGTTGCTCAAATCAAACACTAATGATAATCTAAGATAGTAAGGAGTTATTTGACTAAGGTTTTTGACTATGATGATGATCAATGGGGTGAATTACCAAGATACCCCTGAAGGGTCAATTGAGTTATACCTTGCTCAATTCAAACCCTAATTACATGAGAATGATGTTTTTAGTTATAATGACTCTATCTGACCTGATCTAGTCTAATGTTATCATCAACCATTAGTATGATGAAAGAGAAAGTGCTCTAGAGAGAGAGAAAGTACCCTAGAGAGAGAAAGTAACTCTAATCACTTAATGGTGATGCTTTTGGCTATGTTAGCCTATGATGACTCAACCCAACCTGTTTTAGAGTGATGTTGACATCACCTAACCTTACGATGAGAGAGAAAGTACTTCTAGAGAGAGAAAGTACCTCTAGAGAGAGAAAGTATCTCTTTTAAATGGAAACTCAATTGAAACATCCCCAATACACAGAAATGAGTATAATTAGGGTATGATCCACCTGTGTGAGATCATAGAAACCCTAATTATGATAAATGATGAATCTTTAACTAATCCAGGAGCATCAATGAAGGTGTTACTCAAACATGATGATGTTATGAGTTTAATTCACCTTGATGTGAATAGTAAACCCTAATTCAAGGGTGATGACATGTAATGTGAATAGTAAACCCTAATTCAAGGGTGATGACATGTAATGTGAATAGTAAACCCTAATTCAAGGGTAATGGCATGCTTTTGAGCAATAAACTCTATTTGAGTAGAATTAAAGATTTAACTCTTATGACAAGAGTAGGAAGTACATTCCTTATTATTGTATTTCCTTTATCAGATGTATTAACCATGCAGGTTTTGATATGAAGGTAATCATATCCAGGTATGGATGTTGATGTTATATTCATTGAAGGCATGTTGTTAGCCTTATGAATAAGTAATGTAATCTGATGCCTTGCCAGTGGCATCCTATACTGATAATGGGCTGTGAGAGCCATGAATACCATCAAGGTCATGCTTTAGAGATGACTTGTGATGAGGATAATGAGAAATGATGATTGATATGAGTTAGGCTTGTTACATTTAGTATTCTTCTTTTATAGCTGCTATGCTACTGTTATTGTTTGAAGAACAATGTATGCTGTTAAAGAATACTGAATGTACCTAACTAATCAAGTATAATGTAGAGCCCTGATCATAGATCCATCATTGTCAGAAATTAAGTGATGGTGAAACAGGTTTTCCTTAGGGAACTCCTGGAGCACATACTTTTGAGTATGTGGGGTACATGGATGTGTAGAACCTTACATCCTAGTGTAGGAAAGTGATGTAGATGTGGAATCCATCCATCCTTCACTATAGTTCCATACCGTATCAGTGGTAGGTAAACATGAAACCTCCTGATGACGAAGAAAGCACAGATATCCGTATCAGTGGTAGGTAAATATGAAACCTCCTGATGACGAAGAGAGTACAGAACGCCACTGTGACTCTAGAATAGCGAAGGACCAGTTTACCCTGGTGAGCTATAGTAGTAGAGACATGAGATGTCCTACAAGTGATCCTCTTACTGACTGAGGAAGGTGAAGGTCATAAGAATCCGGCTCTCTTAATGACCTATGTATGATACTGATGCGGCTTCTCAGCGATCAGTTGGAGTATGAGTGGTAAGCCTCATCTCCACAGGGCATAATGTTGTTTGTAAAACATAATCAACCATGTAGTATAACTTGTTAGAGATGACTCCAAGTTAGTTGATTGATGTTACATTGCAATAATGTTGATATTCTCCATATCTCCTAATTTGTAGAGATCTTGTTATATCTGCAACTGTTATAGAATGCTTTGAAGGCTTTACTGTTTAAAATAATCTTTGATGTTATAATAAAGCTTCTGGCGAAGAGTTATAACTCTCGCTGGGACAATTATGTATAATTGTCTCACCCTGTAGACTTCAACTTTTTAGGTGGACGTCGGAGACGAAGAAACCAGCCTACAGGTGATCAGTCTCAGCAGCAGCAGCACCAGGGGCAGCAGTAATCTCAGGTGGAGATTTGTCCTGCCATGTGGTGTAGTTAGAGTCAGTCCTATGTGTCCTCTGTACTCTCAGGTCTTGGAGTCTTGTGTTATGTGATCTTGAGATTTTGTATCTTTATGTATTTAATTACTCAAGAAGTAATTATCCTGAGATGTAAACAGTTACCTCTCTTTATGAAAGGAGTTTTTATGGATACAAGTTCTTATCTCGAAAAGTTTTAATTTCCCGTGATTTTTGTCTTCCGCTGATTACCGATTCGCTTCCGCTAAGTTTTATTCGTGTTTATGTCATGGTTTGGAGATCAGAACCCACAATTAGTGGTATCAGAGCTCCAGGTTCAGTTGAGTCTACAGAGGCATAGGACTTAGGATGTCGAGTCTACCTTTAGTACTCCTTCCTTATCTAATAGAATCTTCTGCTCCTCAGGAGAAGAAGATACATAAGAATGTCAGAACATCACGATGAGCACGTGGCTGAGAGTAGTGCTAGTGAACCTCGAGGCGGTGCAAGAGTTCCGAGAATAGAACAACCTGCACCTAAGTCGCCAAGAGAGCCACCCCAGTTCGACCCAGCTGACATGAGTGATCCAGCTATACAGACGATGTTCGGGCAGTTTATGACTGCCATGACACATATAACCGATAGGATGCCCATTCCTGCACCTAGGGCACCTGTCCAGCCTGAAGTACAAGGTATTGGTAAGACATTCGAACGACTTCGTCGTGTCGGAGCTACCGAGTACTTCGGAACTGCCGACCCTGCAGATGCTGACTTATGGTTGACAGAGTTGGAGAAGGCTTTCAGGATTCTTATGATTCCGGAAGCTGAGAAGGTTAGACATGCTGTCTATCTTCTCAAAGGCAGTGCTGGTCACTGGTGGAACATGGAAGAGCAGAAGAGACCTGGAGTAGAGTTCTCATGGGAAGAGTTTCGTCGGGAATTTATCAATAGATATTTTCCAAAGACCTTCCTAGATGAGAAGATTTCTCAGTTTGAGAAACTAAGGCAGGGTATGATGAACATTAGTGAGTATGAAGCTAAGTTTATGGAGTTGTTGCGGTTCTGTCCGCACATGGCTTCTACGGATGAGGAAAGAATCAGAAGATTTGAAAAGGGTTTGAATTCCGATATGTCAACCCCTGTGTCTGCCTTAGAAAACAGAGAGAGATTCTCTACCTTCGTTGAGTCAGTCCGAAGGATAGAGAGATCTGTTGTTGAGAAAAGACAAACCCATAAAAGATATCCCCAGTTCCAGGGTTCTTCATCTAGGGATTCCAAGAAACCTAGATTCTCTGCACCTAACCCTCCACCACCCAGATCAAGTTTTCAAACTCAATGGACACCAAGTAGAGGTACAGGACGGAGTCAACCGCTTCAAGGGATGCACAGTTCTGCATCAGTGTCAGTCACTGGACCACCCAGACCACAACAACAGGAGAAGAGTTGCTACAACTGTGGTAAGGTGGGACACTTGATGAAGGATTGCCGTTCTAGGCCTGTCGGTGTGACACAACAACCTCCGAGACAGAATCAACAGGGATCTCAGAATAGACAACATCAAGGAGCAGCTCGAGGACGTGGACAAGCGTCTCAAGCTGGATCATCAGCACCACCTCAACACCAGGCGACTGCGAGGTTCTATGCTATGAACCCACCTGAGGCAGTTGTCAATCCACGGGTAGTGGCAGGTCAGATGAAACTTTTATATTCTGATATGTCTATATCCTGTAATATATCTGTTCTGATTGATCCGGGTGCTACACACTCTTTCATCACTCGTGAAGTGATTCGTAACTGCAATATGACTGTTAGTCATAGAGAAGATAGTTTGTTGTTAGAGACTCCGTTGAGTGGGTCTGCCGTTTTGCAGGAGGTATGTTCTCCCTGCATCCTTTTCTTTTCTGACCATCGCATTCAAGTGGACCTTATACCACTTGATATGCAGGGGTTTGATATAATCCTTGGGATGGATACCTTAGAAAGGTATAGAGTTGTCTTGGATTGTGAGTCCAAGTTGGCTGTGTTTGCTGATGAAAGCAACACATGGATCTTTCAAGGTGAAAGAAAGATTCTGCCCACCTGTCTTGTGTCAGCTATGGTTGCTGATAAGCTGTTGAGGCAAGGATGTTATGCATTCTTAGCCCATGTGGTAGATGTTACCAAGGAAAGTTCCAACCCTGCTGAAGTTCCCATAGTCAGGGAATTCGAGGATGTGTTTCCTGAAGAACTTCCTGGTATACCACCACCTCGGGAGATTGACTTTGAAATCAATCTGATTCCAGATACGAAACCCATAGCTCAAACTCCGTATAGAATGGCTCCTGCCGAGATGGCAGAACTCAAGAAACAGCTTCAAGAGCTACTTGAGAGAGGTTTTATCCGACCAAGCACTTCACCTTGGGGTGCTCCGGTCTTGTTTGTTAAAAAGAAAGATGGGTCAATGCGGTTGTGCATTGACTATAGACAACTCAATAAAGTGACAATAAAGAATAAGTATCCTCTGCCGAGGATTGATGATCTCTTTGACCAGTTGCGTGGTGCAACAGTCTTTTCAAAGATAGACTTGAGGTATGGATATCACCAACTTCGTATTAAGGATAGTGACATATCCAAGTCTGCCTTTAGGACAAGATATGGTCACTATGAGTTCACGGTTATGTCGTTTGGATTAACCAATGCACCAGCTGCATTCATGGAACTCATGAATAGAGTTTTTCGACCTTTCCTTGATCAGTGTGTTGTCGTCTTCATAGATGACATACTGATTTATAGTAAAGATGCTCAACAGCATGAGCAGCATCTTCGCCAAGCTCTGACCTTGCTAAGAGAACATAAGCTGTACGCTAAGTTTAGCAAGTGTGAGTTCTGGCTGCCGGAAGTATCTTTTCTTGGACATGTAATATCCGCCTCGGGAATTCGTGTTGACCCTACAAAGGTAGAATCTGTTCTACAATGGGAACAACCGAAAACACCGACGGAGATTCGAAGTTTCTTGGGGTTAGCTGGCTATTATCGAAGGTTCATCAAGAACTTTAGTTCTATAGCTTTACCTTTGACCAAGTTAACCCGGAAAGATGTTCCTTTTTCTTGAAGTGATAAGTGTCAACAATCTTTCCAGCTGCTGAAGGAGAGGTTGACAAGTGCACCTGTGCTAGTGCTACCTGAGCAAGGAAAAGGGTATATAGTTTTCTGTGATGCTTCCAAAAATGGACTAGGATGTGTGTTGATGCAGGATAAACAAGTGATTTCTTTTGCTTCCCGACAGCTTAAGAAACACGAGGAGAATTATCCAACACACGATCTGGAGTTAGCAGCTGTGGTTCATGCTTTGAAGATCTGGAGACATTATCTCTACGGAGAGACATTCCAGATTTTCACAGACCACAAAAACCTTAAGTATATCTTCTCTCAGCATGAACTCAACATGAGGCAACGTCGCTGGATGGAGTTAATCAAGGACTACGACTGTACAATTGATTACCATCCAGGTAAAGCCAATGTTGTTGCAGATGCCTTGAGTAGGAAATCAACAACATCAACCATGGATAGAGCACAACTAAACTCTTTAGTATGCTCTAGAAGAGATATGCTTATCTCTTTAAGGCAAGACAATGTACAATTGAAGGTGTCATTGCTAGCCGGTTTGTTAGCTGAGATGCATATTAAACCTACCCTAAGAGAGCAGATTAAAGAAGCACAGCTAGATGATGCTGCAGTTCAACATATAAGATCTGAGTATGGAAATGAGAAACAAGATGGGTTTCATGACTCAAAAGATCAAGTAGCTTGTTATAATGGAAGAATGATAGTGCCGAATGTGGACAACTTAAGGAAGTTAGTCCTGGAAGAAGCCCATTCTTCCATGTATGCTATGCATCCAGGGAGCACCAAGATGTATCGGAATTTGAAGGATCTGTATTGGTGGCCTGGGATGAAGAAGGACGTTGCAGAGTTTGTTTTGAGGTGTTCTGTGTGTCAGCAAGTTAAAGCTGAACACCAGAAGCCTGCAGGGACAATGCAACCTTTACCCATATCACAGTGGAAGTGGGACCATGTAACCATGGACTTTGTTGTTGGCCTACCCAGGACAAGCAAAGGACATGATTCCATTTGGGTAATTGTTGATAGGTTGACTAAGACAACACATTTCTTACCTGTCAAAACAACCTATTCCGCTGAAAGGTTATCAGAGTTGTATGTTCAAGAAATAGTGCGTTTGCACGGAGTTCCTGTCACAATAGTTTCAGACAGAGGACCTCAGTTTACAAGTCGTTTTTGGGAACAGTTGCACAGTGCCTTAGGCACTAAGCTGAGGTTTAGTACGGCCTTCCATCCACAGACTGATGGACAGTCAGAAAGGACCATACAAACCTTAGAAGACCTGTTGCGAGCATGTGTTCTCCAGTTCACGGGAAGTTGGGATCTACACCTAAGCTTGATAGAGTTTGCCTATAACAATAGCTATCAGCATAGTATTGATATGGCACCATATGAAGCTTTATATGGTAGACGTTGTAGATCACCCTTGTGTTGGTTTGAGACTGGTGAGCACCAGTTGTTAGGCCCTGACCTGGTGCAGCAAACCACGGAAAAGATTAAAGTTATACAACATAAGATTAAGACTGCTCAGGATAGGCAGAAATCTTATGCTGATAAACGTCGTAGACCTTTAGAGTTCCTGGTTGGAGACAAGGTGTATCTTAAGGTCTCACCTTGGAAAGGGGTCCTTCGTTTTGGAAGGAAGGGGAAGTTAGCTCCTAGATATATGGGGCCTTATCCAATCATTGAACGGATTGGAAAGGTAGCATATAAACTAGAGCTGCCCCCAGAATTACAGAGGTTACATCCTGTGTTTCACATTTCTATGTTGAAGAAATGTCACCCAGACACCGAGTCAGTTCTACAACCTATGGAAGTAGAATTGAATGATGACATATCCTATGAAGAGGGACCAGTGTCAATCCTTGATAAACGAATTAAAAAGTTAAAGAAGAAAGATATAAGTCTTGTGAAAGTCCTCTGGAATCATCGTGGTATTGAAGAAGCCACTTGGGAGTTAGAGGATGAGATGAGAAGGAAGTATCCTACCCTTTTCTCGTAATATGTTTTATCGATTTCGGGGACGAAATCCTTGTAAGGGGTGGATAATTTGTAACATCCCTGACCTGGGTTATGAGCTAACCCTAGGTGTTTTGCCTAAATATGTAATTAAATCTTTGTGATTAACTCTGAGCATGTAATTAAGCTTCTCAGAAATGTATATTTCGGTTTTTGCTCCTTTTTATATAAAGTTGTAGCACTGTTTTGTAATACAGGGACCTATGTGCAATTTACCCAGTTGAAAGGGTTAACTTGCAATTTGCACATGATGAGATGTTCCTCTGATGTTGAGACATCATGAGAATCTCTTTGGCAAAGTTTGAGGGATTTCCCAAGCTAGAGCACCAAGGTGTAGCTGTGGAAGCAATCCCAGGGCTTGAAACCCTAATTTGGGGTAAAATGCAATTTACCCAAATTATGGGAAGCAATTTGTAAAGAATGTTATCTAAAGTATCTTGTTAGACTCTTGCCATCATTCAGAGAAGAAATGATGAGGAATTCACCTCAATTGAGTTATCAAGTTAAGAAATAGGCTCTGTGATTGAATAATCAGGGTATATGTGCAATATCCCTTTAAGTATGAACTTTATTATTAGATTGTCCTTCCTTGCCTTCTTTTCTATAACTTAAGATAAGGTTTGTCCTTAGAATAAAGAGGAAGGGACGAGCAAGTAATGAAGGAAGGACTTAGTTGGAATTAAGGGAAACTTATGAGCTAATGTTGAAAATCCTATCCCATGTATATAAGCCATCCTTCCTTTAGTTGCAAGGGAACTTAACCTTCGCTCCCTTTACTGTTTCATTTCACCAAAGACGACCAAGGACTGCCTTGGAGCTAAGGAGGACGAACAAGGGGTGCAAGGTAGGTTTAAACCCCTCTTCTTGCCTAATTCCATGGTTAGAATTCGAATTCAAGGTCATCTTCATGGCTAATTCTCGAAACCCTATCTTTCTAGCCGTCTCTTTTCATCCTTCCTTGGAGTTTTCACCTTGGCCAACCTGTGGGAACTCAAGGACGCCATTAGAGCTTGGAGCTTGAAAGCTTGGAGCTCAAGAAACAAGCTTTAGGCGGGTTTTATAACTCTAAACCTATGCTTTACTATGTGCATCTTTATATGCGAGTTAATGATAGCTCCTAGTATTTCCCTACTTTTCCCTGCTATTTTGCAAGCAAACCCGTGGGATATCTGTACTGTTCTTGAGCTAGAAGATGAAGGCGTGTTTTCCAAGAAAAACCCACCGTTTTTCTTTTCCCTAAACGGTCCTAACAGTTTGCTCTCACGACCTCAAGACCGTGAGGGAGCCTCGCGGTCTCGAGACCGTGAGAGGGCTCGCGGTCTCAAGACCGATTGGCCCTGTTGACCGAGCGTGGACCATATAAGAAACCTGTTCCTAATTATATAGTCTAAATACCCTCAAAATTTGGGAGACTAACTCCAAAGGAATCGGGAGATATGACCTTTTTAAGTCACGACTTTAAATGAATTAATTGCTGATTTTCAAACGGTCTGAAATTGCCTTTTTGGGCAAAAGGTCTCAAGACCGTGAAAGGTCGTTGACTAAGCATTGACCCCATGAGATTACTGTTCAAAATTATGTTAGTTAACAACTCACCAAGTTTGATGGTCTAATTCCAAACGGGCTAAGAGTTGAAGGGCGAATACTAGGGCTAACCCTAGATAAAATCAGTACTGAAATTATGGTGACCTAATTAGGGTTTTTAGGGTTGATTGACCTAAACGGTCTCAAGACAATGTGGGGTCCACCCACATGACCTCAAGACCGTGAGGACAATCACCCAAGACCATTTGAAGGTCTAGGGTTGAGTAATTTGACCAATTGAACACCCAATTGCAAATAAGTTATCAAGTTAATAAAAATTCGGATTTTGTGACCAATCATGGTTCAACCTCTATCAAATCACCTTAGATGTTGATGAGATCTTGGGCAAACGGTCTCAAGACCATGTGGGGTCCACCCACATGACCTCAAGACCGTTTGGGCCAAGTTTGGGCCCAATTGGAGCTCAATTGAAGGGTTCAACCTTGTGTTGATACACATTGTTGAGTGTTGATGGGTGAACATTGATAGACCTTAATTGAATCGATTTCAATCCTAATTGGTCAACAATTGAGGGTCAATTGAATGACCATTTGGTTAAGCATAACCTTAATTAACTCAATCCATAGGTGGTCAACAGTTATTGGACCTTTTGAAGGCTTCAACATCAGTTGACATCATCGTTTGATTTGTTGAACCTTTGTTGAAGGACCTTGTGGTTGAGACCATGAGAGGCTCACGACCTCAGGACCGTGAGGTGGCTCACGACCTCAGGACCGTGAGGTGGCTCACGACCTCAGGACCGTGAGGTGGCTCACGACCTCAGGACCGTGAGGTGGCTCACGACCTCAGGACCGTGAGGTGGCTCACGACCTCAAGACCGTGAGGTGGCTCACGACCTCAGGATCGTGAGGTGGCTCACGACCTCAGGATCGTGAGGTGGCTCACGACCTCAAGACCGTGAGGTGGCTCACGACCTCAGGACCGTGAGGTGGCTCACGACCTCAAGACCGTGAGGTGACTCACGATCTCAAGCCCATGAGGAGGCTCACGGTCTTGGAGCTAGAAAGGGGCTCATGGACTTGAAGGGTCAAAGTGAGCAATCGGTCAACACTTTCAACCGATCTTGATTCAATTAATGATTAATGATTGGAATTAATCTATGTGACTCATGGTTGACCACATTCAATCATGTGATGGTTCAATGTTGCTCAAATCAAACACTAATGATAATCTAAGATAGTAAGGAGTTATTTGACTAAGGTTTTTGACTATGATGATGATCAATGGGGTGAATTACCAAGATACCCCTGAAGGGTCAATTGAGTTATACCTTGCTCAATTCAAACCCTAATTACATGAGAATGATGTTTTTAGTTATAATGACTCTATCTGACCTGATCTAGTCTAATGTTATCATCAACCATTAGTATGATGAAAGAGAAAGTGCTCTAGAGAGAGAGAAAGTACCCTAGAGAGAGAAAGTAACTCTAATCACTTAATGGTGATGCTTTTGGCTATGTTAGCCTATGATGACTCAACCCAACCTGTTTTAGAGTGATGTTGACATCACCTAACCTTACGATGAGAGAGAAAGTACTTCTAGAGAGAGAAAGTACCTCTAGAGAGAGAAAGTATCTCTTTTAAATGGAAACTCAATTGAAACATCCCCAATACACAGAAATGAGTATAATTAGGGTATGATCCACCTGTGTGAGATCATAGAAACCCTAATTATGATAAATGATGAATCTTTAACTAATCCAGGAGCATCAATGAAGGTGTTACTCAAACATGATGATGTTATGAGTTTAATTCACCTTGATGTGAATAGTAAACCCTAATTCAAGGGTGATGACATGTAATGTGAAAAGTAAACCCTAATTCAAGGGTGATGACATGTAATGTGAATAGTAAACCCTAATTCAAGGGTAATGGCATGCTTTTGAGCAATAAACTCTATTTGAGTAGAATTAAAGATTTAACTCTTATGACAAGAGTAGGAAGTACATTCCTTATTATTGTATTTCCTTTATCAGATGTATTAACCATGCAGGTTTTGATATGAAGGTAATCATATCCAGGTATGGATGTTGATGTTATATTCATTGAAGGCATGTTGTTAGCCTTATGAATAAGTAATGTAATCTGATGCCTTGCCAGTGGCATCCTATACTGATAATGGGCTGTGAGAGCCATGAATACCATCAAGGTCATGCTTTAGAGATGACTTGTGATGAGGATAATGAGAAATGATGATTGATATGAGTTAGGCTTGTTACATTTAGTATTCTTCTTTTATAGCTGCTATGCTACTGTTATTGTTTGAAGAACAATGTATGCTGTTAAAGAATACTGAATGTACCTAACTAATCAAGTATAATGTAGAGCCCTGATCATAGATCCATCATTGTCAGAAATTAAGTGATGGTGAAACAGGTTTTCCTTAGGGAACTCCTGGAGCACATACTTTTGAGTATGTGGGGTACATGGATGTGTAGAACCTTACATCCTAGTGTAGGAAAGTGATGTAGATGTGGAATCCATCCATCCTTCACTATAGTTCCATACCGTATCAGTGGTAGGTAAACATGAAACCTCCTGATGACGAAGAAAGCACAGATATCCGTATCAGTGGTAGGTAAATATGAAACCTCCTGATGACGAAGAGAGTACAGAACGCCACTGTGACTCTAGAATAGCGAAGGACCAGTTTACCCTGGTGAGCTATAGTAGTAGAGACATGAGATGTCCTACAAGTGATCCTCTTACTGACTGAGGAAGGTGAAGGTCATAAGAATCCGGCTCTCTTAATGACCTATGTATGATACTGATGCGGCTTCTCAGCGATCAGTTGGAGTATGAGTGGTAAGCCTCATCTCCACAGGGCATAATGTTGTTTGTAAAACATAATCAACCATGTAGTATAACTTGTTAGAGATGACTCCAAGTTAGTTGATTGATGTTACATTGCAATAATGTTGATATTCTCCATATCTCCTAATTTGTAGAGATCTTGTTATATCTGCAACTGTTATAGAATGCTTTGAAGGCTTTACTGTTTAAAATAATCTTTGATGTTATAATAAAGCTTCTGGCGAAGAGTTATAACTCTCGCTGGGACAATTATGTATAATTGTCTCACCCTGTAGACTTCAACTCTTTAGGTGGACGTCGGAGACGAAGAAACCAGCCTACAGGTGATCAGTCTCAGCAGCAGCAGCACCAGGGGCAGCAGTAATCTCAGGTGGAGATTTGTCCTGCCATGTGGTGTAGTTAGAGTCAGTCCTATGTGTCCTCTGTACTCTCAGGTCTTGGAGTCTTGTGTTATGTGATCTTGAGATTTTGTATCTTGATGTATTTAATTACTCAAGAAGTAATTATCCTGAGATGTAAACAGTTACCTCTCTTTATGAAAGGAGTTTTTATGGATACAAGTTCTTATCTCGAAAAGTTTTAATTTCCCGTGATTTTTGTCTTCCGCTGATTACCGATTCGCTTCCGCTAAGTTTTATTCGTGTTTATGTCATGGTTTGGAGATCAGAACCCACAGGTATACTATTAAACAAAAGCATCTCTCCTGTAACAACTTGTAAAGAGATTATACCTTCCTGAGGTGTCAAAGAAAAGAAACGTGCTGAAGCTCTTCCTCTGCCACGTTGTCCTCTCTGACCACTCCTACCACTAGACACTCCACCTCCTCTAGAACCAGAAGCCATAGAAGAACTCGGTCCTTCAGCTGGAGGTTGTCTCTGAACATCATAAAACTGAGACTGAGAAGCTTGTGATGCTGCTTGTCGAAGTTGAGGACATTCTCGTTTGACATGTCCTATCTGTCGACAGGCATAACAACCTGAACTCCAACACGGCCCAGAATGTGGCCTTCCACATTTGTCACATGGCAATAATTCTTGTCTCTGAGGACCTGTCACCGACATTGACGACCCTGAAGACTGTCCACTAGTGGCACTGCTCCATCTTCTTGGGTTATATCCTCCTCTGCCTCTGAAAGTAGTGACATCCTCAGATCTCTGTCTGCCAAAACAACTAAAGCCACGCCCAAGTTTAGAAAAGAAACCTCTACCTCCACCTCTGTATCCACTACTGGACTGTCCTCCACTGAACTCTGCAGATCTCTTCTTAGACTCGGGCACCCTGTCAGCATTCACAGATTCTTCAACCTGTCTGGCAGCCTCAACAAACTCGCCAAAGTTCTCTCTGTTCCTCCTGCTAGTAGCGGAAACTGTATGCCGAATCTCTGGCCTTAGCCCTTCCTGAAACCTTCTGCATCTCTCTATGTTATCGGGAACAAGCTGCGGACAGAAATTCGCCAACCGTGTGAAAAGCGCTTCATACTCTGTAACTGTCATGTTCCCCTGCTTGATATTCTGTAACTGCCTGATTTTCTCATTAAGGAAAGTGGGTGGATAGAATTTGAGATGAAACTCCTCAGAGAAATCCTGCCAGGAAAGCTCTGCACCTCTCCTCTTTTCTTCCACCCCACGCCACCACAACTCTGCATCGCCTGTCAGAAGATAGACTGCATGATTGATCTTCTTGTCTTCTGGAAGCTCCATCAGACGAAAGACCTTCTCTATCTGTCTGAACCACTCATCAGCTTCGGCGGGATCTGTGGTGCCACTAAACTCTTTGCCAGTAAGCTTCTTCACAAGCTCATTAGATCGCATCAGATCTTTACTGTTGGTAGAAGAGGAATCTCGCCTATCAGCCTTGTACCTTTCTTTGGTCTCCAAGAACATCCTGTACATCTGGGATGCTTCATCCACGTGGTCACCACCACCTGGACCCAAGTACCGAAGTTCAGGGCCAACATGGCTCTCGGCCTGATCATCACGATCAAATCCTCTTCCTGCCATCTGCAATGATATAATAGAATATTTCCTATTAGAAAACTACAGATAGAAGAAAGACACCTAAACCTTAATCCTATTAGTCTCTTATCGTCCCCTGACCTTGAGTAACTAAGTACTCAAACCTAGGCTCTGATACCAAAATTATCGCGCCCCAATCTCAGATTAACCACAAACCACGTGATTAGGACGCGACAGGATGGGATTACACACAACCAACCATTCATCACTTTTTAAAACAATTAAAGACATTAATAAGAAAATCTGATTTATGATGCGAATGAAACTAAACAAACTGCGGAAGCATTTCTATTAAACTGACTAGAAATGTAAACAGAGTCTACGGCATATTACATTGTTCGATATAAAATAAAGCATAACAGTAATTTACATCTTTGTACACATTCTCTCTCTCACTCACACCTTGTCCCGAAGATTGAGGGGAATGGACTAAGAGACCTCTAACTAGACTAACTGCAAACCTTCTATCAACTAAGCGTTGGGATGAAACGATCCTTCTGATCCTGGATGTTGTTGCTGACCTGAAAATGTTTGAGTAGAGGGGTGAGCCTACTCACTCAGTGAATAACATTTCACTTAGCTATCAATAATCAACTCGTCAGGTTTATTAACTGAAATAAACAGATATGCAGTTCAGGCAGGGCAGTTCAATTGACATAGAAGATATACAGATAGTTATCACATTTCTAAACATCAACAAATATCTCAGGTAGATATGCAGTTATATAAATTTATTGTGATCCTACATGATTATTTATTCATTTTATTATTATGCCCTAAATATATGCAGTGTACTCTGCATATAAAGATCCGCAACAAGTCCATGCTACGGTCCCACCGTACAAGACTTAGCGACACACCCGGGAAGTGCTAAGTCTGACTTCTCGTCCTGGTCTGCACAGGACCCAGGCTCTACGGCCTCAACACACAACCACGTGTGCTGCACAACCACGTGTGCTCTCGACTCCTCCTTAAACCTGAGTACACCGGTGGAGAGTCACAGGGTTACCTTCGTGACACAAGCACGAATGGTGTTAGATAACTGTGTTTTCTTTTGTTGTCGCAGTGCCATCGTGACACAAGCACGATTGTTGTTAGACACTGCCTCTCTCTTTCCTCGTTTGTCTGTGACACAAGCACGGATGATGTTGCAACATGAGTTTCACCCCAAAGTTGCAGACATGTCTAAGGGGTTCTACAGTGTTAGGGCATCTAGGTCTATTAACTGATTAACGAATAAACAATTTAACAGAAATAACACATTACAACTGTAAAACACAGAATTTCCTCTTTCTCATCATTCTTATCACGCATTTTAGGTTCCAATGAACTTATCATACTATTACTGAAGCAATTAGGCATTTAAAATGAGTTAAATAATGATTTCTGAATGAACTGCCACTCACCACTTGAAACTCGGCCGAACACAATGGAACTCGGCCGAACGCTTCCCAGATTCTGAAACTCGGCCGACCAACCTCGGCCGACCAACTGGAAACTCGGCCGATCCCCTGGAGAACTCGGCCGGCCAACACACCGCTTTATTTACCTACAAGGAAACTCGGCCGATCAGGACCAAACTCGGCCGACCAAATCGTTGTTCGGCAAACCAAATAAGAAACTCGGCCGATCCAAGACCAAAACTCGGCCGATCCGAAAACGCTGTACAATTGCCCTAAAAAGAAACTCGGCCGACCGAAATAGAAACTCGGCCGAACCGCGCATAGGCAGAACACAAAAACGGCCTGCAAAAGTCGATTTCTCTCGAATCGACGGGCAAATCTCGAACAAACGTCGCGAAACGATCACAATAGATACACATCACTAAACCGCACCTGAAGGGGAGAAAGAAACGAGCTAGGGCTGCTCCGTGCACCCCAATCTCTTGATCGTTTTTCCTGCGAACGCAGCTCCAGCTGCAAATACGATTCGAATCGACGAAGATGAAGATCAACGGAGTGAAGAGGACGAGTTGCAGCAGCTGATCAGAGCAAAACAGAGCTCCGACGTCTCTCCCTCCTCAGCTCCCTCTCTCTCTCTCTCTCTCTCTCTCTTTCTCTCTCTTTCTCACGCGCGAGGAGAACGCTTCCTGCATTCCTTCGTTTCTGAGAAATGAAACAAAAAAGGAAGAGAGAAAGGATAAAGAGGAAAACTTAGGGGCCTAAACGCAAAGTTCAAAAACTACAAACGGGTCCCTGAAAGCCCAAAAAACATGCAAGTTTTGACTCGATGGTCGGATTCGAACGATTTCTCTGGCAACGCTTCAAGCGTAAGGTCCTACACGCTTTAGAAGCTAGAAAACACACTAAGCACATATCATATCCATTTTAAACATTATTAACAAAAAAAATCTTAGAACTTAACACATCAACTAAATTCTTGCTTAACAACGTACTTACAGGATAAGTCGACGCGGGTCGTAACACTAACTCTCTTAACTCGTCCTCCTGACAAGGAGGTCTATCCTCAGGTGTCTCCTGAGGGAAATGACAACTGGTGTCATACAACCTAAGCATGTATATATTCTTTAATTTGCGCCTAATCTATTAAGCTTATGTCCATGACATCTTATTTACATGCTTTTCATTAATTTGGTGGAGGATTCCTTAATCCTTATCAACCTTACACATACCTCAAGAGGGTGAGGAGAAGAGAGGAAACCCTAATCCTTAAGGTCCTTAAAAAATTTGAGTTGAGAAGGGATGAATGAAGATGAGAGAGTCCTAAAGGTATCTTATTTTGAATTATACCCTAAGACTTTGCCCAGGCAGTCACACGGATCCGAGAGTCCTCGTATTCCGACTAGCGGTGCGGAGGAAAATATTGCCATCCCCCAGTCGTGATCCTTTTCTAGACACCTCTGTATTTCAGATAATCCTCTAATAACTCCCTTGGTTCTATGGAATTTGTAAAATTTAATAATTATTAAAGATTAAATGAGGAACATATGCTCTGATACCAATTGTAATGACCCCACCTCCCGGTAACCCCCAATTAAGGGAGACTGAAAGGTCGGTGCTGTTATCCAGTTAACAGGATCAAAGGTTCGACAAATAATCAATAACAATTATGAAATTTTACTAACTAAATGGAATTTGGTATAAAATTAAAACTTTACTTACCTTTGAAAATCTTGGAAATCTATCTATCCTGGTCTTGAATTACTCTATCTAATCCTCCTTGCACTTTATTACTTTTTCCGCAATGTGTCACTTTACAGTTTGTTCTTTCAATTGTTGTTCCTAAAACGCCGACAAACAAAATGTCAGTCAGTATATCAAAATATACTGGTATATGGGAACAACCAAAATCTTGCAAATATGGCTAAAAATTTAATAATCATAATCAAATTAATTAACAAGCCAATTTACATTTTACGGTATGATGTTCTCCACAACTTTTGCCCTAACCCTGGCATACCCACCTTAGGGTGCCCCTTGCCAATGACTTAAGGCCACCTTCTCAATCCCGAGCATGGTGCCTGGGGGGTCACTACTCATGGTGCCCACTAGTCATGCAATATCATAGGCCACCTTCTTGGTGTCTGGGGTCACCACTCAAGGTGTCCATTGGTGCAAGAATACATACTTTTATTATTAATGTGATAATCATAGTGACTTTATAATTTGCAAGTATGAACATCCAACTGATAATTTGCATTTAATGCGATTAACCATTCGGAAAATCCTCGAGAAACGGAGGCGGCTATTCATAATTAACCACATACCTGTCAAGTTGTCTTGAATGCAGAATTAATCCAAACAATCAAGTAATCTAGAATCAAGCAAGCAAGCACAATTCAGTCCTGAAATAAACATTCAATATTTTCTATCATGGGTCATGATATCCAAGTCTAATAGACCTAATCATTCTCTAGGGTTACTAAACCCTTTAAAGGTTTCGACCATAATTAGGGTTTCATCTCCTTTTTACCACTTTTATTTTACTTCTATCAAAATATCCATCATACCCTAATTATTTTGTCATATTTTCCATTAAGATCCTTAAGATCAGATTTGGACCACAAAAACCCTAATTTCCAGATTACTATATCTTTTCTTCCCATTTTTCCTCACTTTAGGGTTTCTAAGGGTTTTAATTACAACATTAGGTTTAAAACCCTAATTCTTGCAATTCCATCATCAAAACAGGTTAAAATCTAACTTTATCATTAAACAAGTTAACCACACTTGAATTAATCTAATTGCAATATTAAATCTATCCTTGATTAACAATTAGGGTTTCTATCTACAAATTAACACCCTTTTCATCAAAACAATACACTTTTGTTAAAAGGGATAGATTTAGGCTTTTAAACCATTTTTAACTTATTCCTCGTATTTTTCTAATCATTTTCATGTATATACTTTTCCCATCCGAGTTTCCTAGCAAGACTTATGATTTTTGTAAAAAAACCCTTTTTTATCAATTTAATTACTAACTTCAGAAAAATGATGGCCGTCTGATTCGTGGTCCGTTGGTCCACTCATGATCCAACAGTCAAGAATATGCGTGCCTGTTCTTTGTGATTAAAAGAAAGTGAAATAAAAAATTTCCCTTACCTTCCTTCTCAGACATCTGGGGCAACAAGGTCCTTTCCCTCCCCCTTCCTTTCTTCTTCCTCGCAAGTCTAACTCCGTTTGCAAACTGGTGCTTTCCCGTGGTCAACCTCAGGGTTGACTCTGGGCATCAGGCTTCCTAAGCCGTCATGGATTCCACCACACCTCCTATGGTCCCCTCCAAACACAACGGCGCCCTCAGATTCTCTAGAATTGGCACGAGTCAACGGGACGAGGAGCCCCATCTCCAGCGAGGAACTGCTCCAGGTTGGAGGTGCAGGTCATCATCTTACTCGCAATCAATCCGTGTGCTGACTTGTCCCCTTCCGTCCGGACCCAAAGGGGTGATCTCAGCTTCCACAGAGGGTGTGCAACCCTCTATATATATAGGGAGGTCGGCATGGCGTTTGATGCTATTCAACCATTTAGGGGAAACTGTCCCACGCCTGGAAGCAGGGGAAACCAGGGATGATTCAAACCGACACAGTCACCTGATTCTATTGGGCATCTCATCTTTCCAAAATGTGGCCTGAGGAGAGAGAGAGGGTGCGAGAAGATTACAGGTTTTGCTGATCTTTCCTTTTCTGACTCGAGCTGGAAGATGATCCCTTGATCATCCGATCACCATCCAACGACCACTACTGAGCGTGGCTCCTGCCTGGGTTGGGCCTTGTTTCCCAAACCGATTTTAAATCACATGATAAATTGGTTATCCCTTTGTTTTTTAAAATCAATAACTCCTTCCTCGTTAATCGTTTTTCAATAAAATTTTAGGAGAAAGTCTATTATACTTAATCTACCATTGTATGAAATTTGAGACCAAAACTCGAAAGGAAAAACCCTTTTTCATCATATGCAAGTCAATGACTTATAAGGCATATTTTATGCATATTTCATCTCTGTTAATCTTTATTTTCTTTATTTTGTCTCCTTTTAGCATTAGGAATCTTATGGATAAGAAAATCCGTCAAGGATAACTCAATCTTACCTCTCTCCACTTATTTCCCACATTTATCATTGTCTTCAATTTTTTTCTTAATAAAGGATATATTTAATTGATCTCTTATTTTCTTATTGCACTCTTTATGCAACTTTGGACTCCTTGGAACCCAAGAGGCACGAAATCCCATCTTGGGGAAATATTCATTTGCCTTTTACTTATCCATTTTCTTATTATCTTACTTATTTCCTAATTCTTTTTAAGGATTTCCCTTTATCTTTCATTTCATTTTCCTCTTTTCATATTTCTTTTATTAGAAATCATATGCAAATGAATTTTATTCAATTGTGTCCAATAATGCCACTTTCCAAGTATTTCTTATAAATACTTTGCTTAATACTCATTATCTTGTACTTTTTTCTTAATATTGGACTTTTCTTCTCTTTCATATCCATTATTGGATTAATATAATAATGGGTGTCACGAAATTCCTATCCAAAGGAATATTTACAAGGAAACTCATCCTTTGAAGCAAAGCTTACAATCTTTTTTTAATTAAGCCCAAATTCACAAAGTTATTATATTTCAATAAATGAAAACACATGCAAAAATGAGGTTGTAACATCCTTCCCCTCTTATAGGAATTTTGCCCTCAAAATTCCGTCAATCAACCAAACAAAAAGGATAAGCCTTTCTTATGTCCATCAGGGCTCCCATGTGGCTTCACCCTTTCCATGGCGCCTCCCAAGAACCTTTATCATCTCATATTTTTTCCATCTGAGTTCTTTCTTACCTTGATATAGCATACTCTCATAGGTGACTCAGGACATTTCAGCCTCTCAAAAGTTGAATAGGTTCGGGGCTCACACATGGCTTGGGTACCTCACATAGTGCTCTAGATTGGACTCATGTAAAACATTATACATCATGTTATCCTGAGGGGTAAGGCTAAACACAACCACATACGAACAAGATCATAGAAGGAGATAGTGTAATTAGGGTTAGGAGTTATGTAACCCGCCTTAAGCCAGCTCGAACCTCCTAGCTTCAAGAACCACCAAGCAAGGAAGAAGGAGACTCTAAAGGTATCAGCCACCAAGCTTGATCCTCCAAGGATATCGACCACCAACTTGCAAACGAGAAGGGTGTGTCGTGCACTAAGGTGGAGAAGAAACTAAAGGACTAAAAGGAACTCTTAGCAAAGGAAAGGAAACACCTATATAGAAGGGAAAGGAGGAGAAAACAAGGTAGATCCATGCAAGGTGTCGCCCACCTAGGGACACTTGTCCTAGTGCACAAGACACCACTCTAGAAAGCCCTAAACACATGTCCAAGGTCATTGCTACATGCAAGCATCAAGCACCAAGTGTCCACTAGAGGTGACACAAACGAGGTCAAAGCTTAGTCAAAGGCTCTAGGGTGACACACTTGGGCGATACACCCCCATGGGTGACACACCTCCATGGGAGACACACTCCTCTCTTGCTCGATACAAGGTTGAACCAAACCAAAGCAAGGCACCTCAAGGCCCAACAAGCTCAACCAAGCCCAACAAAACTCAAGCGACGAGCCCAAACCTTCCTCTCTATACTAGAGGAAGCAAGGAGAAAGAGGAACACCTCACAAGGTGGCAAACTTGCCCACAAACCCTAGACTTGGGTTATTTGCAAGTAGCACCTCCAACTCTCCACAAAGCACAACCAAACCCTAATCACCACTAAAGGTGATTAGAAAGCAACTAAGCATCAAGGTTAATCAAAACAAACAGGGTAAACCCTAAATGAAGGTTAGGATCCTTACAAGCTAACCCCCCTTCAAGGGATTTCGTCCCTGAAATCCGAAGATACTTCCTCCTCATCTATTCCTCAAGCTCCCACGTGGCTTCCTCAACGCCACGGTGACGCCAAAGAACCTTCACAAGAAACAAGTCCTTCCTCTTCATCTTCTTAACCCTCCTATCAAGGATCGCCACATGACCTTCCTCGTAGGTCACATCTTCATCAAGCTCAACTTCCACTGGCTGTATAACACTGTTCCCGAATCTGGATGACTTTTCTTCAGCATACTGACATGGAACACTGGATGTAACCTGTGCAACTCTGGAGGTAACGCTAACTCGTAAGCTACCTTGCCAACACGTGCTATAACTGGGTAAGGCCCCATATACCTGGGTACTAACTTACCCTTCCGACCAAACCTTAGCACACCTTTCCACGACGAGACCTTAAGATACACTTTGTCTCCTATCTGGAACTCCAAGGGTCGTCGGCGATTGTCTACATAAGACTTCTACCTGTCCTGTGCCACTTTCAAATGTTGTTGTATCACCTTGATCTTTCTGTTGTCTGTTGCACTAACTCAGGACCCAACAACTGATACTCACCAGACTCATACCAACGCAAAGGAGATCTACACTTCCTCCCATACAAAGCCTCATAAGGAGCCATGTCAATGCTCCACTGATAATTGTTGTTATAGGAAAACTCTATCAAACTGAGATGTACATCCCAACTACCTAGAAACTGCAAAACACAAGCTCGAAGGAGATCTTCTAAAGTCTGAACAGTCCTCTCAGACTGTCCATCTGTCTGTGGGTGAAAGGTGGTACTGAACCGCAACTGCGTTCCCAACGCTTTGTGCAATTGTTCCCGAAAACGACTTGTGAACTGAGGACCTCTGTCAGAAACTATCGTTGTAGGCACACCATGCAAACGTACTATCTCATCCACATATACTCGAGTGAGCTTCTCAGTGGTATACATTGTCTTTACTGGTAGGAAATGGGCAGACTTCGTCAATCTGTCCACTATCACCCAAATGGAATCATGATTCCTAGTTGTCCTGGGTAAATCAACCACGAAATCCATGGTTATATGATCCCATTTCCACTGTGGTATCGGAAAGGGTTGCAATGTACCCGCCATATTCTGATGTTCAGCCTTCACTTGCTGACAAACCGCACATCTAGCCATGAGCTCAGCTACATCTTTCTTCAAGCTGGCCACCAATACAAGTCCTTCAGACTATGATACATCTTGGTGACACCAGGATGCATAACATACATTGACATGTGTGCTTCCTCGAGTGCCAACTTCCTTATATCATCAACATCTAGAACCACCATCCTATCAAAATAGCAAACTAGCCCATCCTCGGATTCATGGAACCCATCATGCTTTTCACTGCCGAACTCTAATCTGATCAACTGTACCACATCATCTGTCTGCTGTGCATCTTTGATCTACTGTCTCAATGTAGGCTTGACTTGTATCTGTGCTAAAAGTCCAGCTAACAAAGAAACTTCCATCTGTACATTCATTTGTCGCAAAGAGACAAACATATCTCATCTATGGCATACCAAGGAACTCAACTGTGCCTTCTTTGAAGAAAAAGAAGAAGACTTTTGACTAAGCGCATCAGCTACCACATTCACCTTACCAGGATGATACTCGATAGTGCAGTCGTAATCATTGATCAACTCCATCCATCGACGTTGTCGCATGTTCAACTCATGCTGCGAGAAGATGTACTTCAGGTTCTTATGATTCGTAAAGATTTGACACACTTCCCCATAAAGATAGTATCTCCAAATCTTTAACGCATGAACCACTGCCGCCAACTCCAAATCATGAGTCAGATAGTTCTCCTCGTGTTTCTTAAGCTGTCAAGAAGCAAAAGAAACCACATGATCTTCCTGCATCAGCACACAACCTAAACCTTTCTTGGGAGCATCATAGAAAACAACATTGCCCTTTGCAGGCTCTGGAAGGATTAACACTGGAGCAGTGGTTAGCTTCTCCTTCAAACTCTGGAAAGCTTCCTGACAACGGTCATCCCAGGAAAAAGGTACATCCTTTCTTGTCAACTTTGTCATTGGAAATGCAATCACACTGAAGTCCTTGATAAACCTCTGGTAGTATCCTGCTAAACCCAGAAAACTACAAACTTCTTTCGGTGTCTTCGGCTGTTCCCAATCTGCAACGGATTCCACCTTCTTCGGATCTACTTTGACTCCTTCAGCAGATATTACATGACCCAAGAAAGTCACTTCTTCCAACCAGAGCTCACACTTACTGAACTTGGCATATAGCTGATGTTGGCGAAGAAGAGTCAACGCTCGACGAAGATGTCACTCATGCTCTTGCTTGTCCCGACTATAGATCAAGATGTGATCTATAAAGACTACAAAAAACTGATCTAAGAATGGACAGAACACTCTGTTCATAAAATCCATAAAAGCAGCAGGTGCATTGGTTAGCCCAAACGGCATAACCACAAACTCGAAGTGACCATACCTCATCCTGAAAGCTGACTTTGGTATGTCATCCGCCTTAATCCTCAACTGATGATAACCAGATCTTAGATCGATCTTTGAAAACACTATAGTGCCACACAACTGATCGAACAGATCATCTATCCTCGGTAATGGGTACTTGTTCTTGATCGTGACTTTGTTCAACTGCTGATAATCTATACAAAACCGCATCGATCCATCCTTTTTCTTGATGAACAACACTGGAGCACCCAACGACGATGTACTCGGTCAGATGAAACCCTTGTCCAACAACTCTTGCAACTGCTTCTTCAGCTCTTCCATCTCTACTGGAGCCATCCTATATGGTGTCTATGCCACTGGTTGCGTTCCTGGTACCAGATTGATCTCGAAATCAATCTCTCGGGGTGGAGGGACACCAGGAAACTCATCAGGAAACATGTCGGCAAACTCTCGAACAACTGACACCTCCTCGAGACTAGGGCCTTTCGCCTTGGTATCTACAACGGTATCCACCACATGAGCTAAGAACGCCTCACATCCTTGCCGTAGCAACTTCTCTGCCACCATAGCTGATATTAAACACGTCGGAAGAATTTTCCTATCTCCCTGGAAGATCCACTTCTCTCCCGCATCATCAAACACCGCCTTCTTGGAACCACAGTCCAATGCAACCTTATACTTTTCTAAGGTATCCATCCCAATGATGACATCGAAACCATGCATATCGAGTGGTATAAGATCCACTTGTATACAATGTCCCGAAAAAGACAAGACACAATATGGACACTCTTCTCAAAGCAACGAAGAACCATCAAGAGGGGTTTCTAACAACAAGCTATCCTTCTTACGACTAACAGGTAAACGACAGTTTTCAAGCATACTATAGGCAATAAAAGAGTGTGTAGCACCCGGGTCAACCAGAACAGATATAAAGCAAGAAGAAGACATATCAGAATGAAATAACTCCATCTGACCTGTCACCACTCACGGGTTGACTACCGCCCCCGGCTGACTCATTGCATAGAATCGAGCCGTTGCTTGTTGTCCACGTCCTCTGCTCCCTTGAGCAGACGATCTTGCTTGAGACACTTGATTGCGTCCTCATCCTCTGCTACCACTGAACTGTTGTCGATCTGACCCTTGCTGATTCTACCTCGGCTGTTGTGTCACTTCCACATCTCTGCTCGGGCAATTCAACCTAAAATGCCAGGTCTGACCACACAGATGGCATACCATATCATCGAACTGTGGCCTAGATGGCCCAGTCACTGCCACTGAAGCTGTACTATGCACCTTAGATGGCGAAGAAACATAACCTCTCCCCTTACTCAGAGACCACTGTGATGGTACACCAGAACCTCTCATCACTGACGTCGACGAAAGCTTGGGCTTCTTGAAGCCACCAAACCTTTGTCCCTGAAACTGAGCAGGTCTTTTATGACACATGGACTCTCTTTTCTCTCTTACGGACCTTTCAATCCTCCGAACAGATTCCACAAATGTAGCAAACTGCTCTCGGTTCTCCAACACAGAAGCAGGTGTTGTCAGCTCAGCACTCAGACCTTTCTCAAAGCGTCTGATCCATTCTTCATTTGTCGATGCCATGTGAGGACAAAACCTCAGCAAGTCCATGAACTTGGCTTCATACTCGGTGATGTTCATCGTCCCTTGTCGCAAATGCTCAAACTGATTGATCTTCTCATCCAGATACATCATTGGAAAGTATCTGCTGATGAACTCATGTCAGAAAACCTCCCAACAGATGACCTCACCAGGCCACTTCTCTTCCTCGATGGTCCACCAGTGACCAGCACTACCCTTCAGAAGGTAGACATCGTTCTTTACTTTGTCTGCTTTGGGGATTTCGAGGATCCAAAAAGCCTTCTCAAGACTTGTCAACCACAGATCTACATCCGCTGGATCAGTCGTTCCATCATAATCCGAAGCTCTGACTCGGCAAAGCTGCTCAAAGGTCTTCCCAATACCCGATGATTCTCCATAGGGAGCCTGTTCTCTCAGAGGAGGCACTGGCAATCGATCAACCATGAGATTCATTATATCCATCATCAGCGCCATAAGCTGTTGGTAGGCAGGATGTTCAAGAATGGCTAGGTTAGGTTTGGGGACCTCAGGCACCCAATCTTCATGTGCCTGACCTGCAACTCCATCAACTGATGCAACATCGCTATGCTCAGGAGCATGTTCTTCATGATTTGCAGACATCTTAGCTTTTCTTCCGCTGAGGGAAGAAGATGTTTGTAAGAAAACCTGGAAAAATTCATAAGAACAAACTCAACCTAGTCCTAAATCCCTGTAGACTCAGAGAACCTAGAGCTCTGATACCAAAACTTGTGGCAACACATCCCACTATCACACAGATAGTGAGGTGTTACGCGAAAATGTGCGGAAATCACCATAAACCACATATTACCAAAATATGAGTTAATTAAAACCGATTGTGGAAAGCTGATAAACTGAGAAACTATTACATTCAAGTCCTCATCATGCAAAGAAAAAGGTTATATAAACATATACAAGATCTGATACGTGTTCACAGCTTAGAGGAATAGCTGTCTAACCATCACATGAGTTCATCACCTGTTTATACATGCATAAAGGCCCACATCCGGCCAACATCAGGATATACAAAACATCAACTACTAGTCATTGTGAAACAACGTCAAAACACCTCCACGGACCTGAGAGTACATGGATGATTCTAGATTCTTCTACAAAACATCAAAACAACAACATATCCATCGCTTTCCTTCTACTGCTCGTCTAGCTGCTCGGCTGCAACTCCGCGATCACCACCACGTCTAGCTCGACCACCTAAAAAGGGTATAAACCTGCGGGGTGAGACACACAGTCCCAGCGAGAAACATAACTCCCCACCAAAACTACATAACCTTAGAAAGATTGAGCAATAACAACAGATAACTGATAAGAGGTATAACAAGAGCAGTTATGTAAAGTAAGGCTACTCATACCGACAAGCTTACCATATGTACGGAAGGCATATATACATTTATTTTTTATGGAACGTGATTAACAAGATAAGATATATTACCACATAACATGAGGAACATATAAGTAACTTGCAATATATAACAAGATTAATTACACAAGCAAGGCCTCAACCAATGTTTCGTGTTTTCCCTGAAGCAGTAAATACTATACAGTTGGATTACACATTCTTATGCCCTGAGGAAGTGAACCGTATCGTTCAAATCCAACCGACGGCTGTGAAACTCGGAGCCGGTGCCATACAAGGTCAAATGGAAGAGCCGGACTCCACGACCTCCCACCTCATGGTTAGTGCACGAGTACAACACAAGCAGGACCGCAGTCACATGTTGAAGTGGTCTTAGCCACAGGGCCGGGCTACCCTCTGCCTAGCTCGCCTCGGTATAGGTATCAACGCTAGTGAAACTAAGCCACGAGCATATTCACAGTGCTTTGATCCATGAATGCATTCATGCTCCTCATATCACATATCCTGAGCCATGGGCCTGTTCACCATGCTCTTCACATACTTAGGCTACGGGCCTGAATCCGCACCCTGCAGTCTACAACCGAAGTTTCACTCTTACCTCCTCACTTTAGGCTAGGAGAAACCTCACATACTCAACAATATGCGCTCCAGGTTAACCCGTAGGAGAACCCGTTTTACCATCACCATCTCCTGACAATGATGGATCTCTGGCCAGGGCAAACAACATGATATATTCCACTATGATTGATTAGTATCTTTTATATGGATTGCAAGATTCAACCAAGTTGTATAACATGCAAGCTATAACAGGAAATAAATAACATAAAACTCAAAGTTATGCTTTTATTGTAAACACATCATCATGATTCATCACAAGGATCCATACTATATGTTATCACTTGGCCTCTTGCCAGTCATCTAGATCCATTTCAAGGATCATCACATACCATGGGATCTAAATCCCTCATCACAGTGCCACTGCCTCTCAAGGCTTACATCATCATCACAGGATAGAAATTCCCAGTACTTCAGACATGTACATTGTATAGATTATCTCAACATTAAGAGTAACAATCACAGTAGGGTTACTGAACATCTACAAATACCTCATAGCCCCTTTCAATTGGCTATGCATCACCTGCATAGTTAGTATACACAACTATCATAGGCTCAACAGAAAGATCATGGTATCAATATAAGGTGACATTAGTGATTATATACTTTATCAACCATGCATCAACTTATGATCATGAACATAGGTTACATCATTAAGCAAGGCATTCTACATGCTTATGATTGTCTCATCTTTATACAAATAATCAAGATGATCACATTCATGTTTATAACCATGTTAAGTTAAAGGGACAAGCTTTATCACAAAGAATACTTTTAAACATGCAAGGAGTCACCATCGTTTAACAAGAACATATTAACATATCGACTTTCCATGATATACAGAACCCTCACTAGAGGTACTCTCTACCCTCACCAAAAGCACCAAAAACCCTTACTATAAGATGTATCGGGCAGCCTGCCCTTATCTATTGTCCATCACAGGACGCCCATCACACAATGGCCGACACACTAACACCTATCGGCCAAGCGCATAACGCTGTGTCGCGCTGGCAACGCTGCGTTTCAAGGTCTGTTATGTACTTGCCTATCGGGTAACGGCTGTGTCGGGCATCACAATAACATGCAACGCCTGGAACAAGGCAGGGCTATCGGCCGATACAGAACCAATGTAACGCATGTCACAACTAGCAATGCACAACGATACTAAACCCCAACTAAAATAGGTATGTGTCAAGCAAGGTATTCTACAAGAGATAACGACCGAGGTGTAGCTCAAAATGCCAACCAGGAACACATTGCCCAGCCAACCAACTCAAGGCCTAACGACCGTCACAAGGCAGAGTGAAGGTGTGACGCCTATCATAGAAACCAGGGGTATCGTCCATCACCATCACACATGAGTCATGCAAGGTTCTAGGTCTGCCGGGCAGCACATCCCCAAACGCATAACGACCAAGGTACAACTCACAAGATCATCATCCCTCTCAAGCACAAGGGCACCCAAAACCCTAGTGGGTCAAGAAGATGGCTCACCTCAATCGACTAAGAAAGAGGGGTCTTCCAAATCAACTATCCCCAAATGACAACACAAGCAAAAACCCTAGAAAGAGTCACCACTATTTCCAAGCTCACCCTTCTAGTCCATGGTGAGAGGAGAGTGCTGCTCAAGCAACTAGAACACAAGCTCACCTCAATCGACTAAGAGAGAGAGGGGTGTTGCTCATGATACTAGGAGCTCAAACTCACTCCTCTAGACCAAGGGGAGAAAGGTGTATTGCTCACCAAGAAACCCTAGATCACAAGGTTCAGCCAACATGGAAACTTAAGCAAGATACTAATCTAACAACATACGAACAAGATCATAGAAGGAGATAGTGTAATTAGGGTTAGGAGTTATGTAACCCGCCTTAAGCCAGCTCCAAGCTCCTAGCTCCAAGCACCACCAAGCAAGGAAGAAGGAGACTCCAAAGGTATCGGCCACCAAGCTTGCTCCTCCAAGGATATCAACCACCAACTTGCAAAGGAGAAGGGTGTGTCATGCACTAAGGTGGAGAAGAAACTAAAGGACCAAAAGGAACTCTTAGCAAAGGAAAGGAAACACCTATATAGAAGGGAAGGGAGGAGAAAACAAGGTAGATCCAAGCAAGGTGTCTCCCACCTAGGGACACTTGTCCTAGTGCACGAGCCACTACTCTAGCAAGCCCTAAACACATGTCCAAGGTCATTGCTACATGCCAGCATCAAGCACCAAGTGTCTACTAGGGGTGTCACAAACGAGGTCAAAGCTTGGTCAAAGGCTCTAGGGCGACACACTTGGGTGATACACCCCCATGGGCGACACACCTCCATGGGTGACACACTCCTCTCTTGCCCGATACAAGGTTCAGCCAAACCAAAGCAAGGCACCTCAAGGCCCAACAAGCTCAACCAAGCCCAACAAAACTCAAGTGATGAGCCCAAAACTTCCTATCTATACTAGAGGAAGCAAGGAGAGAGAGGAACACCTAACAAGGTGGCAAACTTGCCCACAAACCCTAGACTTGGGTTATTTGCAAGTAGCACCTCCAACTCTCCACAAAGCACAAACAAACCCTAATCACCACTAAAGGTGATTAGCAAGCAACTAAGCATCAAGGTTAATCAAAACAAACAGGGTAAACCCTAAACGAAGGTTAGGGTCCTTACGCTACATGCCAGTACCATTCTGTATAGTCTTGTACAATCCCGTTGACATGATATGACTTATAATTTCATGACCAATGCTGACTTTCAAGTTGTTACTGCAATGCCTGCATGGACAATAGAACTTATTTCCAGGTTCTTTTCTTTGATCCTCTACAAATCTAATAAACTGATCAAGACCGACAATAAACTTTGGGGTGCAGTGATTTGGAATGGACATCCATGATCTATCCATTCTATGATCAAAGAGAAAACAGGTATGTATTAGGCTTTAACATTAAAAGATTAGAGTTTAGGATTAGGGAATTATATATAATAAATGTGTACCACCTATCCCATTCTTGAACACCTAATCTCACTAGTAAGTGTATAATGTATATTTAATTTTCAAGAAAATTTTGGCAGCATTTCCTCGCAGTTCTCCAAGTACACCGATGTACATGGGAAAATTCCCATCAACATATGTACTTAGAGAATAAATGGGGAAGTGCTGACAAAACATCATGAAAACAAAATATATATTATACACTTACATCCTAAGTGAAAAGAAAAGTCTCGAACTGGGAACTATCTAAGATTTACTCCTAGTGAGTAAATCTCAGACAAGTTTCTAGGCCAACAAAATACATATATGTATGTTATCATTCCTATACCTACAATTCTAGTTTTTTCATCCATATCCTAGGTTTCATGTAACATCATTTAATCTAGGAACCATATTCTATAACATGATTTCAACATCTCCAATGTCCATGCATGTTCATCATCAAGATAATCATTACACATAAATTAGTCATGAGCTAGGGAGGGAGAGATTCATAAATGATTTCAAAATTTCAAACTAGATCATGCATTATCATCATCAAACTGCGTCATACAATATGGATTCATGTATAGTTAGGGTGACACATCCCAACAAAATCAGAGATCTAACATTAGGGTTTTAATATCTTAGATAGATTGATCACAAGATTTGAGCAATATAGTTAATACAAGATTAGGGTGAAATGTGTACAAGATTAGGTCTCAAATATAGAAACATGCATATTAGATCACATTTCATTGCTATCAAGTTGAGATATAGTTCAGATATTTGTCAAATTTGATTCATAGCTCAAATTACATGCATAAATATTTATTACAATACATGGGGAGCTGTTTGGGGATATAAAACATACCTAGAACAAGGGGAAGTATAAGCACAAGTGCCTTGTGAGCTCCAATGTCCTCAGGATAGGCCTGAACTCTGGTGACAATGAGTATAGAGGGTGGCAATGTCCTCCCAGTAGAGCGGCATACCTTGCGGTGGTGTAGAGCTCTTCACCGTGGTGGCGTCCTCCCAGCAGGCTCACCAACGGTGGTATCCTCCCAGCAGAGCTCCATGGTAGTGGCTCCTCAACAACAATAGCTGCATGACAGCTCCTCAGCGGTGGCAAGCCAACAATGACAGCGGCGATGGTGAGGAATCAGCAAGCCAACGAAGGAGGAAGATGATCGTCGATAGTGAAATCGCCCTAATGAAATCATGATGAAACATAGAAGGGGAAGAGTATGTTTTGTGGGGGTAGTATTAAGTTACCTTTGGTCGTGAGTTGTTTACCAAACCCGACGCCTAATACCAATAGGCGTCACTCTCACATGAAAAATCGACAACAAAATGCAATTTTAAATAAAGTTTTTTGCACCCGATTAGGTTTTTAGTCATCAGTTTCTAGGTATACAAATGACGTCTATTCACATATTTCAACAAAAAAAGTTTGTTACCATTGTTGTCGGTCAGCTAATAAAAACTGACACTGAAGAAGAAAATTGGGGGGGGGGGAAATATTTTTAGGGGGACAATGCGCGAAAACACCCAGTCGTCAGTTCTTCATGGAAAACTGACTACCAATGAGGGAATAAATTTTGTTTCATGAAGGGTGATTAGTCATCGGTTGCTGACAAAGAATCGATGACTAATAAGGGATAATTTTTTTTGTGGGACCATAGCATGAAACTTGTGTCGTCAGTTTCTGTCCAGCCAACGCCATATTGAAAATTTGGAGGCAAATGTTTTTCTTAGAAAATTGTATATTGCATAATTTTAGATGTAGGTTTTTTGACAAATAAACTGGCATTACAGTAAAAGTGGTACCTGTGTCTTTTGTAAATATGTCGGACTTCACGTATTGGTGATGGTTGTAGTATTTATCAGACATTGTTGGTTTATGGCGTTGGTTTTTTCTGTGTAGCAGATGCCATCAAATGTGACATTATATATCATTTCTGTACTAGTGCCCCTATAGATCTTTCAGTTAGTCACACCACCATCTATAATGGGATACACCACATTAGTTATCATTCATCCATAACCTAGTTACATGTCAAGGTTAACATGATTTAAAAGCTTTGGTGGTAGGTAGGACATCCTATTCTTGATTTTTTTCTATATGTTTGACTATATTTTTGTTATTTTACATGTCATGCAGTTGCATTTCATCTATTTTAATTCATAACATTTTTTTTTATTTTAATTTCCATTCCAGAAACTATCTTGCAATGCATGTAGCTTTGTATAGTCTATTGTAAGTGCTACTTAGCTCTTTTTATTTATTGAGCTTATTTCTTACTATGTTTCTTTTGACATGGTCATGAGTATTTTGAAGTAATGCTTACACCTTCTACTCAAATTTGAAAAAAAAATTTCCATGTAGACATCTACATCTTTCAAATTATTTAATGATATTTGTGGAATGTGTCCACTGTTTCTCAATATACTTCTTTTAAAAGTGTTATCTTGATTTAAAAGACAATTGAAACTTCTCTTTTAGATTATAATTTGATGGAGGAGTTTCAATGGTTGAAAATTCCAGGATCTTAGGTTTTTGATCAATTCTTATAAACATATGGTTATTTGTTCTTTTTTATCATTATAGTTTGGTCAATGAATTGGTGAAGTGAGTTTAGTGTCTTGATTGTAAGAAATTCGATATAGAGATCCATGTCACTTGGACTCTCTCTTCACCTTCTTTATTCCATCATCTCGTTCCCCTAATGATACCCAATATACAAAAAGAGTAAGCCTTACTGCTCTCAAATAGCTTAAGGTGACGAACCATTACTGCTCTTTGAGTATTTCTATCACCCTAAAAACCTACATAGAAAAGGGAGAAGAAAAATAGAATCCATAAAGAGAATAAAAATTCTCTCATGTAACATAAGAGGAAAAGGGAAAAGAAAGTTGGAGTGTTCTTATGTAATAGAAAACCCTTCTCTTTTTGGAATTTATTTCATCTATTTTCATACACATTGGGCTAGGGAATATAAACCATGGTCCATCACACCCTTTTTGCATAGAAAAGTAGTCAAAGGGAGGTGGATGAACATTCAAGTTAAATACTTTAAAATGATAAAAATTGCTAACGACTTTCACAGTTCCTACTAATATACAATTTACTTGAAGTTTCATGATGCATTACTGGTGAAATTATGACACCCTATACAGAAAACTTGTAGTTTTGTCCATCGAGTGTGAATGGATTGGTATATTCCTTAGGAGATACATAGATTACATTAGTGAAATCATTTTTATCTTGATCATATAGTAAATACTTTTATGAATAATTACCATTTATTTTTAGTAATGACTAATTCCAAGATTTTGTGATCGAATACTTGAGGACAAGTACATTGAAATTCGAGGTGGTAATGGTGACCTAGTTTTGTGCCCCCATTTTTCTTCATTTTTCTCATGTATCTTGTCAAGATAGTTAGAGTGCATATTTGTTTGCAAAAAATATTAATTATTTTGAAATTCAATATTGATCTTATTTTGAAGTTTTTATAGGTATTTGTTCTCTAATGTAAGATAGAGGTGATGGACAATGATCCAAGGTGTTCACCAACCCACATAGGAGATAAAAGACCACATAGATTTATCTCAACCTACACTAACAGGCTTAAAAAATGATTATAGAAATATACCACCATGGATACCATTTGAATAAGTGAAATACATCATAAAATCCCTATCAATGGTCATGTACAACAAAGTTTGTCATTACCAAAGGGTGCTAATATATTTAGATTGACATGTTATTGAAGAATCAAAAAGTTAAAATCCAACTACAATAGGATGACCATGGAGATCATAGGATAAAATAATTGTGTTATTCACCATGACCATGTTGTATAAGATCTATTTCACTATAACCTATTGATATATTGTAAGACTACTGACCTAGCTTAACCTCTTACACATTCTTTTTTAGTTTAACTATGTATTTTTTTGCTCAAGAACAAGCTTTATTTATATCTATATAACTTGGACTTGGTTGGGTGATCTTAGATCACCTAATTAAGTATCCTTCCCCTCCATCAGTTGAGGACCGATGGAGGCACCTTGCCTTCTCATTAGTTGAGGACTGATGGAGGCTCACTACCTCTTCATTGCTTGATAACTAATTCAAGAAACCTATCCTGATTCCCTTCTATGTTTTCATTAGTTTTCAATATTCAGAATGGAGAATGATGAGAGCCTATATTTTATCAATTGATGACCCCTATCTAAGCTACCGATCCATGTGTGAAGGAGTTTGTTGGAAGCTGACTTCTCATCAATTGAGGACTAATGAGAGCCAATTGGCATATTGTTTAATCTTCATTAGTTAAGGAACAATGAGATCCAACTAGTATCTACTGACCATTCATCATTTGAGAAATGATGGAGGAGCTAGGCAACTGGTCACTGACCCTACATTCATTGAGAATCGATGGAAACTAGCACTAACAAAAATGACTAGAGAGTGTGATCAATGTGTGCTTCCCAAATTGTTCTGACATAAAGAACAATGGACAATTGGTTCTTGGAAACTCTGATAGAATCTTGATGTACACCTACAAATGATTTTCCCATGTGTTTGGATAGATGGTCAAAGACCAGGATGTAATCTTCTGACGAGGCTTCTAAACTTGATGCCATGGATGTAAGGACCAATAGCTTTGAAACTTTGACCACCTATGTTCTTTTCCTCTAGGGCTATATATACTATGACAACCTGCATTGCCAAACAAGATTACTCAAGACCCAAATGCCTATCAAACACAAATTTACCATATCATAAAAAGGTATAAAATTGAAACCAACTAAAAAGTTCTAAATAATATTTTGAAAAATTGAAAGAAAAACCCAATATTACATATATTTATACCAGGTATCTTTACATGAGATTCTAGCCTCATCCACAACCTTTACCCAAAATCCATATCCCATATAGTTACAACATTTACACTATTAATGACATACAACCAAAAATATAATTTAGCATACATCATATACTAATCCCCATGCCCAGACCTGAGGGTGCAGAGATGACTCTAGAACTCTAACAACTAACACACCAACCTCTTAGCTCTACAAATCTCCAAATTGAACTTCCACATCTCCATGGGTCTGACTGTGCTTAATCACCTAAAAAGGTGTGGAAACCGTTGAGGTGAGACCCCAAGTCTTGTGATATGATATAACCTCTAGTAACATTTATTGATTAAAAGCATGTCATGAAATTGAAATACTTAAAGTAGATATCATAATAGGTTAGAGAATTAATTAAAGTCTATAAATGAACAAGTGAAGGTACCCATATATGTAAGTGAACATGTAAAGATATGAGTTGCATATAATACTAGCATGAAGAGCAAAGTAATGTTTATCATTAAATGTGATTCACTAATAGTCCTAACAGATATGCTACCTTGTTTGTATTAAATGTTTATTAAAGACTAGGTTGTTTGAGGCATACAACACAGACTACTTGGTAACCAGTGTAAGTGGAAATCAGTCCCATATAAGATCTAAGATGACTGAAATCCAAAAAATCGTTTTCCCTTGATCATACAAGTAACAAACTGTAGTAGCACAACAACACAACTACATAAAAATCAAACCTAGTATGTCCAAGGTATTCAAGCCTTGACACCAAAAATAGGATATAAACTCTCAAATTAACATCACAATCACGATGCTCTCTATAAACATAAAATCTAAAACACGACCTCAACTTCTCACTATAACCTTGAGATCAAAATGACAGAGATAAATTCACCATCCACCCACATATACTCAACAATATATGAGTTTGAGATCCTTTTGGATTATTCATTTCACTATCCAACAAGTCCTTCTACTGAGATCATTCTATAATCACAAGATACTACATGGATAAAGTTACACTTGATTAATTAAGCCAATTAAGTAATTTTTACTGCATCAATCAAGATATGTACACGCTCCTATATGAATCTTGCATAACAAATTAAGAGTTTGCAACTATATAATATATAAATTGTATAAATAGTTCCATATTACTCAATCATAGTATGCTTATCCATCCTTAACCACAAGGAGGACCAAACCTCAAGCTAGGGCACTTAAAGGCCCATTTAGTCATTTACCCCATAACACTGGTAACTCCTTGTAGAAATCGCACTAGAATCCAAAATTTTAATAGAAGTTTAACATGGTACAAACAATGTAGAACCCAAAATAAAAAATTTGTGCTCCATAATATGTAAAAGTTATGTTATTTTTAAGGTTTGAGCAAAAATGAGGTCAAAACCTAGCATGCATGGGAAACTTTAATTACTAGAATCTCATATAGTAATTATTTCAACACTATAATAGTAAATGGAAACACTGGTATTAAAAATAAGACTACTAACATACACCAAGGATTAATGTGTGGGTCAGATGTTTTCTTATTGGGTCCCATAACACCATAAAGTGACATCTTTAAGGGTCTTTATACTTGTATTTCGAATTGTAGTTGATACATGCTAAAAAAAGATACTTGCATTACAAATGAAATTATATTTAGAATAAAAAATATAATTTAAGATTCATGTTATCACCTTACTCATCAAAATAGTTTATTAAGGACTACTTTTTAGCCCAATATGGACTTTTAGAGCAAGATTAACATTATGTATGTCATAAATAGACAAGAAATATATCAAAAGTTACATCACTTCCCTCAAGGGTGAAGATAAAGTATAAATAGAAACACTCCGATCTTAAAAGTTGAGGTGTATCTAGAGAAAATAGAGAATTTAACCATGTGCAAGAGTTTCCAACTAGAAGCACTATGGGTTCCATCTATGGAAGAGACGAGAATATGGAGATAGTTAGAAAAAAGGTTAGGATAGAAGATATTACATTCACAAAACAAGGAACTAGTAAATAAGCTTATATTCATCCTAGAAGAGCTAGATCCAAGGCTTGCAACAACATACATCCATGATCTTGCAAGGTTTTTCCCCCAAGAAGTCTTCTCATAATCAACTGTTGGTTTCTCATTGGTCTCTACCAGTAGCAACGGGTTAGGTAAAAGGTTCAGTTGAAGGGAGTGTGAAGGGGTATTTATATCTCTAATAGAAGAATGAGAAGTCAAAGGGTCTAAATAAGTGTTTCAATAGCTCAAAGGGTTAGGATTCCCATTGATTTTCCTGTATAGAACCTCCACTGATTTCCAACCATTTAGAAAAGCCATTATTTTACGAACATGTGAAACTTTTTTTGTTTTGTCAATATGCAGAACAACCTTTGCTATAACACTCAGAATAACCTTTATTTAACACTGTCAGAACAACCTTTAGTTGTCAAAACTTGAATAGACTTCTATTGATGAACATGTAGAATAATTTTTGCTTATTGAACATGAAAAACAACAATCAATTGACGAACTCGTAGAAAAACCTTCTATTTTTTAACATGCTGAACAACCTATGATTGATGAACATGTAGAGAAACATTTTCTTATTGAACATACACAAAAACCTTCAGTTGATGAATATGCACTCAATTGTTAAACATGTGGAACAACTTTTAGTTGATGAACATGCAGGACAACCTTCAATTGTTGAAGCAAAAAAAGCATTAGTAGGTTCCGTTGCCATCACTTCCATAGAAAACTAATATAATGGATTGGTACCTTTATGCAATAAGGTTACACACCATTTAAATAAGATAAAACTTGACAAATTATCAAGATCACCATGCAAAATATATAAATGTATCAAAATTATGGTTAGACCTTTAGAAAAAAAGTCGCAGAATAGTCCAAAACAGTACTTGAAATACAAAACTAGAGCAAACAAAGTCTGTGTTGGCTCAAAATTTAAATATAGCTTTGTTAATTTATAAATATCATAATATAAGGTTAAGTTATGAAACTAAGACCCCAGTTAGGAAAAAAATTCATGTTTCTGAGCTAAGAAAGGTTAGGGGCCTTACATTCATAACCCCTAACAAGGGTTTTTACCCCAAAATCCAATAAAACATATACACAAACTTCCTATACATATCATCCTCTAATATCCACAAGCTTCCTCTACCAGATGATGATGACTCTACACCCTTACTAAATATATATCTTTATTTCTTAGCTTCTACGAATGCCTATCTAAGAAAAAAACTGGGCCCTCAACAAATGAAACACCATCATTCGATTCCACTCCACTAGATGTATTATCTTCTTTGTATTTGGGTGACACTACCTATAGATACTACATGGAACATATTGTGCAACCTATGTAGCTTTGACTATAACTTCAGCCTATATGCCACCTTCCCAACTCGAGTAGAGATAGGGTAAGGTTGCATAAATCTAGAAGTTAGCTTTCCCTTCTTTCCAAACCTCTGAACACCCTTCCAAGGAATTACTTTGAGATAAACTTGGTCTCAAATTTGGAACTCTAAAGTTCAATGTTGATTGTATGCATATGAAATCTTCTTGTCATGTATTTCCTTCAACTATTTCCTAATCACTATACTATTTTCTATAGTTTGACTTAACATCTGATGACTCAACATCTTATAATCTCCTTCCACATATCAATAAAGAGTAAATCTACAACATATTCCATAAAAACCCTCATACTATGACATGTATATGCTGCTCTGGTAACTATTGTTGTAGTAAAATTCAATCAGACTTACCTAATTCCTAAGATAGTGAAGTATACATGCCTTAAATAGATATTTTAACATTTGAATGGTCCTTACTAATCAACCATCTGTATGTTGGTGCAAGGCTGTACTGAACCTCAATTGTGTCCTAAAATCTATATGTAGATTCTTCTAAAGCCTGCTCATAAACGAAGGACCCCTATCTGATACTATTGTAGTTGGTGTTTCATGTATACTGACTATCTAATAAGCATAGATATGTGCCAATTTCTCTATTGTCTATGTGGTCTTGACTGGTAAAATGTGAGCTGAGTTTGTCAATGGATCAACAATCATTCAAATGGAATCATAACCCTTGGATGTCTTAGGAAGACCAACAACAAGGTCCATTTTTATGTCATACCATTTCTTTTGAAGAATTGGCAATGGATGCAACATCTATCGACATTCATGATGCTCAACCTTGACATACTAGAAAATTGGACACTTGGCAACAAACTACATCACACTTCATACCTAGCCAATAGTACAATTCATTGAGATTACGATACTTCTCTATATTGATGATGCACTAAACAATTTTCATTTTCTACATGCCATTTCACTATGTATTTTGTACACTTATTGCTCATTTTGATATCATTTGTGTATGAATCGTCATCATTGGCATGTGGCACTTAATTGCATTATTTGTTATTTTTATTGTTCCATATTGATTTATCATTGTTTTGGATCTTATGTTCTTTCTTGTTTATGTTTTAGGTGTTTTTACAAGAAACGAATCCGCTCGGTACTATCGATAGGTCTATCGGTGGTACCAACATTTGACAAAAAAGAATAAGGATTGATAGAGGAAACTTGATAGTATTGAAAAAAGAATTGGTACTGCTGACATTTTAATAGGAGATCTCTAGAGGAGTCTTAGCACTACCGAAGCCCAGCTCGATGGTACCGACTTCAACAGGAAATTAAATAGGAATTGTCTGGGGAAATCTTGATATCACCAAAATTGACTATGTAATATTCATAGTTTATAAGGTATCTTGAATAAAAGAAGGAATCTTTGCTACTGACACCCCATTGGTAGTACTGAGTTGGTACGATCAGGCGTGATCATAAATCATATTTAATCTAATGGTCGTGACTTAATGACACCCTAAGTCACTTCTATGACTAAGGGGGAGTGCAACCACACCAAGGGAGGATATTCTTTTTCATTGTGTGACAATTGAGAGCCAAGAGAGAAGAAAGAAGAGAAGAAAACCACATTCTGGAACATCCTGGCACATCCGATGGATGGATTTTAGAATAGAGGATAGAAATTCAACATGTTTGAGAGAGGGAGTCATCCTGACTATCTTCTTTAAGGTTCCTTTAGTTTTATAATATTTCCCATTTTATTATTTTTTACTCCCATGTGTTTGATAATGGAAATCATGTGAGGCTAATCTCCTTTGATCCTTAGGACCCATGACAATCGTAGTTTTGCACTGTAATTGACAATTATGAATTAATATACATATTTCTCTTAATTTCTTTACATATCTCTATGATTGCTTCACAAATTACGTGTCCCTGATCACCATAGGTGATTTCTTAGATCGTAATAGCTTCACGAGAGGGATCAAGGGTTGGATAGGTTGTAGACAAACTTAGCTTAGACCACACTTTGAGAGAAGGCCTACGAATATGAAGGGAGCAAACTAGAGAAGTCATTAAAGCACCTAACTAATAATTAAATTACTAGAAGAGTGGGATTTGTATTAGATTAGGTTGTGAATTACGCTGTAAGAGAAGGTAATTCTTTCTATAGGTCCCTTGGTCCAGGGTTAGGAGAGATAAATATTAATGAAATGATGTTAAATTCAATGTGAACTATGGTAAAATCACAATCCTAAGGAATCCATTCCAATTGTGATTACAACCAATAATTGTAGTTTTACTTCTTGCAATTTAGTCAAATATTCAACCAATCACTCGTTTTCTCAAGTCTAGCTGATTTGGTCATTGGTAGTAGTAGTTTTTGAATACACATTTTTCCCATTTTTGATATATGTTCCCCTTTGGTCCTATATTACATTGATACATGCACTTGTGTTTCTATGTGTAGTAAACACACATCAAGTTTTTACATTGTTGCCGAGGAGAACAGTGTGTCTAGCACTCCGAGTGTTGTGAAATGACACTTTAGGCCACAATTTTATTTTTATTTTTCATTTTACATCATTTTTAAAGCTACAAAGTCTAATTTTTTATTCAACCACTATTATCTTGTTCTCACAATATTTTTATATGTTTAGGTACTATTGAATGGTGCAGACAAGAAGCACCAACTATGGAGGGTCAACTCCATGGAGTGCTTACCAGGAGGATTTCTTGTGAAGGAAAAGAGATTATAGTGATTATGTGGGAGGACTCATTCCATCTCCACCACCCTAGCATACACTACAAGAACAAACCAGAAATGGGTGACAAAAATCCAGTAGCTTAAGGTCAAACTGTCTGGGAGAAGATCAATGGTTCTTCAATCACAACACACTTGGGACCGATCAAGAGGCATGATATTAATGTGGGCAGTTACAAGATAGACCATGGTTTGGTGGCACTAGTCAAATCATAAGCGTTCCATGGCTACAATATGGATGACACAATGACACACATCAGTAACTTCATGGGGAGTTACAACATGGTTAAGATTTATAGGATTCCAACAACAATGATCTATTTGAAGCTATTTCCTTTTTCATTAACAAATAATACAAAGTCATGGCTCTTTAGACATCTGCTAGAGTTCGTAGAAACCTAGGATCATATGATAAATGTCTTCTTTGAGTGGTATTATCCACTACTGAAGACAAATGAGCTAGTGGGGAAGATCTGTAATATCAAGCATTAGGCAAAGGAAGCATATTTTGAAGCATGGGAGAGATACTAGAACATGCTTAGGAAGGTCCCTCATCATGGGATTGATCTTTATAGCCAATAAAATACCTTCTACTACAAGCTGCACAAAGGAGAAAGAGCCTCATTGGATAGCACAAAGGTTGGATTTTTCCTCAACAATAAAGCATCCAGGTGTCATGAAATTACAAAGAACATGGATAAAAGTCAATCATGGAGGGAAGAAAGAGAATCTCCAACAATAGTCAAAAGTGTTGGTGAGTCCAAAGTCATCATGGAAGTGAGTGAGAAGTTGGACAACCTCGCAAGGAAGCTTGAGAAAAAATATGGCACCGCATTGGGAGGTGAAGAGTAAGATTGCATGTACCCACATCAGTAGTATCTATAGGAAAAAGTCCCCAATAAGATAGATAAAATTGAAGACATGCTAGGCAGGATAGTGAATCAAAATGAGACCTTACTGGACCATACAAAATGGGTGCATCAAAATCATGAGGCGAAAAACCACAATCTTCAAAACCAGATATCTCAGCTGATAACAGAGGTGGACTCCATGAAGAATCCCATTCAACTAGGATTTCATTGGAATGCAGAGACAACTCATCAACATCACCAAGTAAATTTTATCTCTTTTTTCAGGGAGATAGAACATCGGATGAAGGATCCACCAGAGCAACATACACTAGAGCTGGATTGGATGTATGTGCCATAATTTCCATTTCCCTACAACCTTTACAGAAGACGAGGAGGCTGCAAAACTCCAGTGTAGTATGTTCACACATGCACCTTAGTAGATACAGGTCCAGCAGAAAGTTCCCTAGTGTAATGTCACCACCTCCAGTTCTAGAAAAGGTGCCTATGCAAGAAGAACATGTGAAGGTTCTATTTTGTAGTGGATCTATCATAGTCAAGAAGGAGACACCCACAATTTAGAAGGAGAATCCACCAGTCATTCCATTCATAGGAGACATGACAAATTTGTTCTAGAAAGTAGTGTTGATGCCAAATTAGGGGAGGATATCCCTAATGTGCCATATGTTCCTCCGTACAAGCATACAAAGAAGCCACATGTGCCATTCTCAGATGGTCTGAAACTGAGAAAGGAAGAAAAGTATTTCAAGAGATTCCTTGATATCTTCTAAAAGCTCCACATCAACATCCCACTTGTGGAGGTGATAGAACATATTCTGGCATATGGAAAATTCTTGGCGGGCATCATCAAGAAAAAGAGGTGGATAAAATATAAATATATCTTATATGTTGATGAAGTGGTGAGTGATATGATTTAGGGAAGGCTTTCAGTCAAAAGAAAGGATCCAAGATGCTTTTACATTCCTTGTATAGTAGGCAATAAGAATTTTCAACAAGCACAATGTGACTCAGGGGAAGGCATAAATTTCATGCCTCTTGCTACTTTTAGGGAGTTGGGTTTGAAGAAACCAACAAAGACGTCTGTGGCAATTTAGTTGGAGGATAGATCAATTTTGAGGCCATACGAGATATGTGAAGATGTCTTATTCGAAGTTGATAAGTTTATCTATACTTATAAATTTTGTGGTTATGGACATGCACAATATGCTAGGATCAGAGATGTTGTTAGGAAGGCCTTTCCCAGCTACGACCGATGTGATCATTGCCATGGGGATAGGTTACTTGAAAATTAGGATAGACAATGATAGAATGGAGATCAAACTTCTAAATGAATCTTCACAACCATCCTGTGACAAACCAGGTTGAAGCAAACTCATTTGGTCAAGCCTAGAACATTAAACAACCCATTTTCATTTTGGTTATTTACTATTTTATTAGGTCTTTTCTTTAGTTACATTTCATATTGTTCTTGTTAGAATTTGGTTGATGTAAAAAGGTACCTTGATGCTCTTGTTTGGTGTTCAGGCAGAGTCAAAGTCAGTACTACCGACACCCAAGTCGGTACTACTGACTCCTTATCAGGTTAAAATCTGTAGAAAGTCGATACTACTGACACCAAAGTTGGTACTACCAACTTTTCTCAGCAAAAAAAAATACAACTATAGAAAAAGGTCGGCGATACTGTCGACACACATATCGGTGGCACCGACTCATATCACTTGAAGAAGGATAGAGAATGTCATATCTTGGTACCTCCAAGACACAAGTTGGCGGAATCAAAAAGAGGGATGTCTGCTAGCATAACTTGATCCATAGAGCCACCATTGCTTCCACCACCACCGCCCTTTAAACCAACTCGTACCACTGTTCCACCTCTTTGATTAGATTTTGACTATGAGGACATAGTCAAGTTCAAGCTTAGGGGGATGATGGAACAACTCTATCTTTTTTTTTCAGTTTTCTTTTAGTTTTATCATTCTAAGTGTGAAGGATCCACAACAATATAGTGTAATAATGGAACATTGTTGCATGATTTATGCCATTTCATAGAGTGTTCTCTTCTATGCTTTTGTAGTGGATTCTAAAAATACATATTTTTCATATCTTTGAATGCTTAGTGCAAATTCTTGAGATGCATCACCCAGAGGAAGTGTATGGGTTATTCATCTTAAGGACATTTGATATGAATGGAAGTCTTAATTATTCATTATTTGTTGATGACGATGGGGTTTGAGCCTAAAGTAACCAAACAATTAACATTATCTTAAATGGAAGTTTTAGAAAGAAATTATAAGGCTATCATGTACACAAGTTAATAGTATAGGGGCATATCATAGTTTAAGGAAGGCATTGTCTCATAATCTTGTGATTCCATCTGTTTGTCATTCATTTGATCCACCACCTCAATATGATCAAGTAACTCAAGTTATTTTCTCTTGAATTGCAATGGATAGCATGATAGGAGACATGATAGTTAGTTTCCTCTTTATTGCATTACTTACAAGATTAAAAAAATATAGCTTTTTTGTACATCATCTAGTTTCCTTACAATTAATGCATGTAGATTGCATATCTTTTGCATCATTTATTCTCACATCATGTGTTCATGTTGTTTTCATCTGAAATTAAAGTGCAGGGATACAAATCATACTTCTCAATAATTTGAAAATGAAAAAAAGAAGAAAAAAAGATGAGATATAGTAATGAAGCCCAAACATCCATCATGCTAAAATCGTGGGCCAATGAGAAAAAGAGATTTGTTTTATGAATAAGAGAGGGAGAAAGGATGCCCTAAACTCAGTTTCACATTTTACTTCACCAAGAAATGAAAACATCTACATGATGCATGCTTTTATTTTGCTCTCATCCACCCGATGAGAGTTTCAGTGCATGCACCATTCCACCCATAACAATAGGCATTAGGATTCATGCATATCTAAGTACCTTCATTCAAATAGGTTCATCATATTGTGTTTTTTCATAAATGATTTGAAGTTACTTGTGATTCTTCATAATCCAACTGATTTCATTCCATCCATTGCTCTTATTGGCAGGCCACAAAACATGATTGATCTCCTCATTCATTCTTATAAGGAGAGCTGCTTTCAATTAGTTGGTAGTTAGAAAAGAGCAATGTAGATAGGAAATCAAATGATCCACCAAGAGAAATCAAATGATCCACCAAGAGAATGCCTAATTGACTATGATATTAACTGCTCTGTTGATAGTGTTTCACTGATCTAAGGGTAGACAACTATAATGAATATTTTTTGTCACTTAAGAGTAGCTAACTGTCCAGTAATCAGTAAAGGTCGGTTTGGGACCTCCAGGTGGGGGTAGTTGAGAATGGAATTCTTTGTCCTTTTACATACTTCTCTCAAACAAATCTGAGGTTGTGTTTCTTGAGGACGAGCAACATCTAAGCTTAGAGGATTTTGATGCACTTAAAAAATATCACTTTTCACTATGTATTTTATCCACTTATTGCTCATTTTGATATCATTTTTGTATGAAATGTCATTATCGGCCTATAACACTTAATTGCATCAAATATTATATCTTTAATGTTCCATAATAATTTATCATTATTTTCGAGCTTATGTTCTTTCTTTTTTATGTTTCAGGTGAATTTATGAGAAATGAATCAGCTCAGTACTACCGACAGGTCTGCCGGTGGTACCAACATTTGATGAAAAGGAACATGGATCAATGGAGGAAACTCGATAGTACCAACACAAGAATTAGTACTATTGACATTTTAATAGGAGCACTCTGAAGGAGTCTCGGTACTACCGAAACCCAACTGAGTGGTACCATCTTCAATTGGAAATTCAACAAGAAATGTCAGGGTGGTTCTCTCCCGCCAATGGCATTGCACACCACTCAATTGAAGTTTGAATAGATGAAACCCCACAGATAGAAGCACACGGTTGGATTCACTTTCAAATTTATAAGGACCTACACTCAATACACTCACACAAACTAAAACACTACACCCACAAGCAGCAAGTATAGGGTAGATCCATAGGGAGAAAAGGGGGAACTAGAGCTAGGTTAGTTTTTGGTTCTAGGTTCCTACTGTGGAGACTAGGGTCAAGGGTTTAAAGGTGATTTGATTGTTAAACTAAGTTGAGCAAGAAAGAATGACAAGCCAGAAGAAAACCTAAGTTATCCCCAGACAATTAATTCTAGTAAGAAGGAAAAGGAAAGGCAAGGTAAGAGAAGAGTAAACTACTCTAAGGCAAGTCAGAAGAGAATTAAACTACACTAGACTATAAAATAGAGAAAAAGAGCAAATAAAGAGCTAATCTAGCAAGAACAAATTAAGAACATGGAAAGAAGCTAACTGAGCAAGAAAAGAGCTAATTAAGATAACACTAACTAAGCAAGATGGAAACTAGGGTTTTAAAGCAATTAAGGGAGATGTGGGTTGTTTAAGGTATGCACTTATCAATTGAGTTGGGGGGTGACATGTGAACATTATGATTCCATTTAGATTATCCTAACCAAACTATGAGCTAGAGTCTAATAAATTATCCTAAGCTACTGACTGGACATGGATATGCTAGGTTGTGTATAGGGAAAGTAGTCCCTAACACTCCCTACTACCCTTGCGAGGATGATTTGGGTTAGGTCTTGGGTTGTAATTCAATTAGAGTCTAAACAAGTCTATGTTTCTAGGTTAGATGATATTCAGATGATTATGGGATGAGATTAGTAATGGGAGTGGAAGTGAGGTTTTAGGCTTCCCTTCACCCACATTCTGACCTTGAGAAAGCTCCATGCTAAGAACACCAATATCATATAAACTAGTTAATTAGATCTATCTACTAGGGTTAGGAAAATTGATTATGATGTAGGAGGTTGGGTAGGTAGCTAGGGATCCAAGAATTGAACCTAGGAGCAAATCCCAAAATTCACACACATAAGCAATTTCCCTAAATTACCATTTGATTTCAAGCACAAACCAACAAGCAATTTATGGAGAATGAGATAAAAGTAGAACAGAATCATTAGCAAATGTAATTACAGAGTTTATATATCATTTTCCGCAACATGGTATTATTGTAACATTTTACACCCAAAACAGCCCACCTAAGGGGCCTAGATACTCATATAAATGCAAAATACAAAAAGAAAGGAGAAAGAGGTAGAAGAATCCATGGAGCTTGCTGTAGATGAAGATATTCTCCACCTCAGCTATGGCAACGTGTCCTCCTCTCTCCCCAAGGTGTAGGGGCATGGAATGATGGTGGAAATGGGTGGAAATGAGAGGAAACTAGGGTTTTGGTTGTGGAAATGGTGAAATGGAGGTGGAAATGGAGTGGAACGGCTAAGGGGTGAAAATGGGGATCTAAGAGGTGGTACAAGGTATCTAACCTTGTGCTGGAGCTACCACCTAGGTATATATAGGTGTGGGGGAAGCACTAGATCATGTAGGGGTAGTATGGGAAAAATAGTGAAAAAGTAGCAAGGTTTTTGTAGGTAGCACGACTGCGGTGGTCACTGTGGCTGTGGTGGGAATGGGTGAGAACGGTCGTGGTGGATGGGAATGATCGTGGTGAAAAATGGAGATCATAGGGAATAGGTCAATTTTGTGGTGGAGGTGACACGTCCCTGGTGGTCACCACGACCGTGGTGGGGCTAGGGTACCACGGTCGTGGTGGTCACCACAGTCGTGGTTGCTTGAAATGCACAAGTTGTTCTCTACTCCACGACCGTTTCACTTCTGCTGCTACATGGCCATGCAAGGTGGCATGGTCATTATGGGTTAGTGCACCATGGCCATTCTATGAGGCACGACCATGGTGATTCTAGCTTTACTTGAGGATGACTCTATTGATTTTGAAGCATCCTAGAATGGACATTCTGTGGAACCAAGACTGTATTGGTCTCTGGATCAACACTTTGACTTGATTATTTGGACTTTCATGGACATATTTGCTTTAATGGTTCTTTGGTTACTAGTAGTAGGTCGAGGGAGCGTCAGACTTCACTTTAGATCTCTCAAAGGGTAGGGAAACCCTAAGATCACTCCTTCTCTCTATCATCCATCAAGTGTGGTTCAAATACCTAAAAACATGCAAATAATGTCCATAAGTGCATTTTACATAGATATGCATACTGAGGGAAATAACATGTAATCAAATAGGTATAAACGTGATTGAAGTGCACTATGGCACAATATAAAGCCCTAAAATAAGGCTGAATCACCACCTTAAACTTAAAACATAACTGTCCTCAAGTATGCTCCAACTCAATATCTCTTCAACTTTCCACAATCAAGAAATGAAAAATACAATGCAAAGGATGATTATTGTTGTATGGGGTCATAAAATGACTAAGTACATGTATTCCACCTCTCTCCTCTCCTACTTCCACAAACCAATCATGAAAAGAGCACAAAGCATATGAACATCAAATTTTGAGCATAAAACACACAAGCTATCCATATTTCTTTCATGCAGTTTTGGGTAGACCATTTCATAATGGCATTAATCAAGGATGACTAGGAGTGCTATTTCACCTTCATGCATTCAATATTATGTTTCAAATCATACCAAATGACCCACGTGGTTGGGGAAATGGAAAAATGAGCTAGGTTTGATGTTTCCTAGTTGAATGGGTATGAAAAAGGAAGAAAGGATTGTGGTAAGATTTTAGAGTTCTATTACATAGATAACTCATCTTTTCTTTATTCAGATGCTCCTAAACATGAGCATCTTTTATTTTCTTTTTGCTTTTGTTCTTTTTTTCGTTTCCCTTGGAGTAGATAGGGCATATGGTGATGAGTGAAATGGTGATATGTAGATTTGACCGCCCCAAACTTTTGGAGGTGGCCACAGCTGATATGTGCACTTTTGCATCCTTTCATGAGGCACATGGGTCAGAAGATGGTGAGTGAATGGTTAGGTCAAAGAGGAGTCACTGGCATGATTCTCAACATAAGGTATCCTACATGAAAATTAATCCATCACTTCATCCAACAATATCACACCACATGAATGAACAACTTGAAATTGATAATTCTATCAAGTGATTTCATAGGCCTAAGTGCTCATAGTTTTCTCGAGTCACAATTCAAAAAAATAATTCACAAACACAAGAGAGGTGGTGCCCATGTAAAAAGTCAAGAATTGATACCATTTAGTAATAAACAATGATAATTCACTTGCATTTGTCAAAGGTCATCATTTTTAATCCAAAAAGTAGAGATTGGGTCGAAACACACTTTTAGGCAAGAAATCTCAAATTTGGGAAAAAATAGCCAAAACAGTGCCAAGTAGCCTTCAATCACATCTAAGTCTATATTATGGAACTTAAAGTAGTAAACAAACAAATCCTAGCTAAAACAAGAAAAAATTACCAAATATCTACATTATATGCAATGCATGGCAAAAAGAGTAAGATTTTTGGAAATTACACAAACATGACAAGAAAGTGAACTACATGACATGAAAGTATGCAAAGTAAGTAAATTCTAAACTAAAGCAAGAAAAAGCAAACAAACAAAAGTAAATGGTAGGTGAAATACAAAATAAGAGTGAAAATGAGATAGGACATACCTTCCTACCACCCCAAACTTTTGAGTCATGTTGTGCTTAGCATGACACTAAAGTCTAGGAATGATTGGGTAGATTATCACTGTGGTGGCGGTGGTCCTCCCTGTGGTGGAGGGTGCTGGTAGTAGGATCCCCAATAGTCTGACTATGTTGGTGGGTAGTTATCCTAATATGCTGTCAGTGAACTCCACCAATCTTCCCCATGCTCCTCTCTTCTTGGGCATGATGGAACTGGTATAGGTGATTGAATTGATAATGCATCTCCTAGTGGTCTAACTAGAAGGCATCCTGAGTGCATTGGAAACCCTCATGTGCCCACAAAATACCCTCATGGGTGCTCAAAATGTGATCTTGAGTGCTCTGAATGCCCTCCAACTGCGCATGAATGGTGGACATGTCATATGCATTTGTTGTGGGCTGCTGCTGCTGTGATGACTCTGTCTCATGGCACCTCACCATGAGGTTCTCTATCTCCTTAGCTTCTCTCCTCCTCTCGGCGACTACATGTGACTCTCTAAGCCCCTCACGTAGATCTCTAGGATGCTTCTGCCATGTATCTATAGGAAGGTCCTCTTCCCACCTCCTCATGATGGCCAAAAAGTTCGGAGATGGACCACATACCTCTAGGAGAGGTGTGGCATGATAGAAGAGCTCAAGTGAAACCCCAGCATAAGGAGGGTTGACCTGGTAGAAAATCTTCTGATCCACCACTAATATCATCGATGACAAGTCAAGTAATGCAAGTCAACTAGCTTTCCTCATTCTGCCTTTGTGTATCCAGATACATCATGTCCTAGGGCCAAAGTAATGGAAGTAACAATTCCTCCCATGATAAATGGATTCTTTCTCTTGTATGGGATTGTCTTCATAAGATCAATGATAAGTGACCCCATATTTACAATCTTCCCTTACACCATCCATCCTTCACAAAAAGGTCTTTCCTTGTGCAACATCCTTGGTTTTTATATCTGGAAAAGATGGTGTTCGCCAAGACCTTCTGAATGTGCCTCAAAATGGGATTGTAGATTAGAATAGTCTTTGATTTACCCACCATAAAATTGCTTTGCCCGAAAATTTTCTTCCACATTGCAATGTAGTTTGCATTAGTTTCTCTATGCTTCCTTCATTGAGCGACACTCCTGCCTCGGCAGTCAAATTAAAGATGCCATTAAGAAAGGATGAAGTGATGAGGTAAGTGTTACTCCCCAAGGTGATACTGATGGCGTCTTGTGAGACCTTCTTTAATGTGACAAAGAATTGTTGTGTAAGCTCGACATAGGTCTTCTACACTGTGATGAACACCTCAACTATCCCAACGGGCTCCACGACATCGTAAAAAAAATTGAAGGTACCCAAAATATTCATCGTATCCTGGCATACATATCGAGTGGCAATCACTCAACGTGTCAAGCACCCTGGAATGCATGGGCTCTTCCCTTTCTTACTTTGACTATCATTTGTTTCCTAATGACACATTTCAGGTGCATCCTATGGCCATGCATTTGTCATTGCTTCATCTATATCATCTACCAGTAATCACCATCGTGCTATCAGATGCTATTGTGGCTGCAGTGTTGTAGATGTCCATCTAAAAATGATGGAAGAGCTACCAAAACTGATGGAAGGACTTTCGAGATCGATGTTTGGGCTGCTTCTGTACCTCTGCAAGGTAGTTTGGATGACTCCTCCATAATAGGATCCACCACCGCAGCCACATGGTGTGATTCCATGTGTGAACTGGAGGCTCCCAAAGGTGCTAGGAGGGTAAGAGGGGTTGTTGGAACTGAACATGAAGCGTTCTTGTGTCGGCGTTCGTAGGAGATCCAGTCTTTGGTCTTTGCTACTAACTTCTTAGCCATTTTCTTAATTTTAGTTTGAATTTGATGGAGAAAAATTGGATGTTAGATTTTCATTGAAGAACATCGTTGTTGGGGCGGATTTGAGAGAAATGTGATGTTCTATGGATGAAAATGGGAGAAATATGGAGATTGAGGTAGTGGAAATGGTGGGGGACTGATCAGAGATGGACTGGGGGTGATTTGGTGGAGATTCGAGGGTGGTAGGGTGGCCGGGGACTGCTGCATGGTCATTGTTTTAAAAATGATTTATTACATGGAGTCATTAAACCAACAGTTCATATATGATATCATTAATATCACAATATAGAATATGCAACATATATAATTTACAACTGTTAATCAAAATAATCTGATAGATACAAGAGATTCCGTTTAGTTACATTAAAATACTCTAATAACACCCACCATTTGTCTAAAAGTACCAATTATAAGAAACTTTATACACACTCAACAAAATGTTAGCTTCACAAAGTAGTGAATTCAATAGAGTCTTCTATTTGGCTAAGGAGCGATTGACTCATCTCCTGGGCTTAAATTCTATAAATTTATTACTAAGCACATTAGTGAGAATATAAGACATAAGAACAATTAAACACAATTTCGTATTCATTTCAATTAGTTACAATTGATAAGATTCAATACATTCATTTAATATGCATACTCATTAAATCTAGAAACTGACTTGGTATTAAATAAAATATAACTTAGACATGCATGAATAGAAATAGCATTCATTATAATTTTCATTCTTAATTTTGTAATAATTTTCCTGAAACTACTTTGTTTGTAGCTAACCAAGTAAAATTTGTCATGATGTACTCACATGTATGACTCATTGTCCATGCATTAAGGTGTAGTTGTCACCCTGAGACAAATAGCTTAGCCCAAGTTCACTATAAGACTAGGTAGGTATTGTATCATCACTACCTTCTCATTCACACACATTTCTACATGGATGGGTCATACCTCATCCTATTTCTCTTATATATCACACCATTCACAATTCATATCTCATTTTCTAGGTTTGGAGTTCCTATCCTTAATCCTTTCTTTCTCACATTATATGATTACATTTGGGGACTCAAACCCACCTATATGGGTCACATAATCATTATATATTAGTCCTGCGCATCTAATCCACAAAACATTTTCTTCAATGGATGCACTCCACTACAAGAAAGACATTTTTAACCTTCCTGCATGGATGTCGAGTAAGGTTCTTGTGTTATTGGAACCTATATAGTGAAATAAGGGTATCACTTTGTTAACTTATGTGTCTGAACCATATTAAATGAGTAATATCATTAAAATCCACAATTTAATTGACAAGAATCACCATTTACAAAAATATTAATGTTTCATGGAAATAGACAGTGAAAGTATGGGGACATGGGGAGTGATGTCGAGGGTTCTCATAGAAACAGGGGAAAAGGAGGAGCAGAAGTCGATCGTGGTCCAAAAATTCTTGGAGGAACAAAGCATATCATGGGGGGTGGAATAGAAGAGATCCATCCGAGTGCAAGTACCAGGGGGTTTTCTATCACCTTTCCAGAAATAGGGTTGTCCTTTGCATTCTTAGGGATACAATGAGAATCAATATATTCTAGTTGCACCATTAATTAGATTCAGATCCCGAATATGAGACAATCAACAATACAACAAATGGAAATATAGAACACATATGTGACTACTAACCCTAATTCCTAAATGGTGACATCGCATATGACATTTAGTAGTCATGGCTCTCATCTAGGGGGCATCGTTATACCTGGATATGGTTCTTTCAGCAACATGGTTTCTAGGGAAAGTCGGTAGGATCAATTAGGATTCTTTCTACAAAAGTTGTTTGAGGAAAATCTATCTATAAAAGATGTGTATTTAGGGGATCTGGAAGGGAAACATACATTGAATATCCTTCTAGAAGAAGAGGATAACCTCATACGACCTTGGAAATATGGTAATGTGGTATGATTCATTGGAATGAAGGTGGGCTACAAGACTCTGCACAACAAATTAAAACTATTATGGAAGATCACTGGTAGGTTCAATATTTATCAATTGAACATCAACACTTCTTAGTCCAACTTTCATGTCCAAGGGACCATGCGACAACCTCGATATGTCCATGGGATGTTTCAGATGCAACGTCACAGTTTGGGAATGGTACCCATCATTTATACCTACAAAAATCTATAATAAACTATTAGTATCTTGGGTAAGGATAGTTGATCTCTACCTCCATATTTATGTCCCAGCCATGTTTGAATACATAAGGCTAGCTCTTAAGTGGCTAATAAAGGTGAATTCTTATACATCAAGTAGGACACGTAGAAAATTTATGCATCTGACCTTGGAGATTAATACAACTCCTCTAATGATCTCCTTCTATTTTAATCAATGGGGGTAGAGTACAGAGTTGAATATGAGTGTGATGCCTATCTCAGAAAACGAGATCAAAGAATGCGAAAGCGATTAATTAGCAGTGGAATTATTGAAAATCACTAAAAATTAAAACTTTTTGTAAAGAGATCCTCAAATGGTAAAACTATTTCAGAAAGAAACAAGGTAAGTTATTTACAAGCTGATTCATCAGCACATCTCTGCATTATCTCATCTCGAGAGTCATAACACTGACTGCCCTGATAAACTGCACATGAGCAGTATACAAAAATATCGAGGCATTACGCAAAAAATATTTGATCTATATTAAACCATTTACTGACTCCTAGGACCTGAGAGTACAAAGACGACACATAGGACTCTCTATATACAAGACTTAACAAACACTGACTCCACCTATGGATCACTGCTGCCCTTGATGTTGTTGTTGCTGCTGTTTCTCACCCACTGATGGGTTCCTCCTTCCTCGACGTCTACCTAAAAAGTAGAATCCCAAGGGGGTGAGACAATTGAATAATTGTCCCAGCCAGAGTTATAACTCTTCGCCAGAAGCATTTTCATTGCAAATAATTGAATAACATTGAGCAGTAGAATTATAATTATTTAACAGCAGGAAATTCATTAAATAAGATAAATAGAGCAGTAGTCTCTATGCAATCATTTCAATTATTTGATTGAGTAACAAATCATCTATTCAATAAGGAATATGAAGAACATGTATACTAATTATCCAACTAGGACATTATAAAAATGTATCTTCAATCATTGTTTCTCACAATTCAACATAACCAATTATGCTACACGGCTTATTACATTTTACAAACATACTTATGCCGTGAGGAGATGAGGTATACCGCTCATACTCCAACCGACCACTACGAAGTCGAAATCGGTACCATACATAGGTCATCAGAAGAGCCGGATTTCTATGACCTCAACTTCCTCAGTCAGTGTGAGGAAAAACATGCATGAGATTTTGTGTCTCAACTATAATAGCTCTTTAGGGTATTCTGGCAACTTCGCTATTAGAGTTACAATGGCATGTTGTACTCTCTTCTCCATCGAGGGATTTCTTATCTATCTCACATCGATGCGGCATTAACAACATCATCGAGAGATTAGTGATACATCTTCCCGGCATATACATATAATGAAGGATTGAGAGATTAAATGTTTATCTCACATCAATTTCTCCATTAGGACGTAAGGATATTCACTTCCATAACCCCCACATACTCAAAAGTATGCTCTCCAGGAGTTCCCTTAGGAAAACCTATTTCACCATCATCTAACTTCTGATGATGGATCTATGGTCAGGGCTCTACATGATATCATTATACTTGATTAATTAAGTACATTACATCATTCTTTAGCATCAGACATGTTTTCAAACATAAACTATTAAAACAATTGCTATAAAGAAAGAGTACTATTTGAATCAAGTTCATTTCACATCTATATCAACATTGGGATCTAAATTCCCTATCAATTTATCATCATGATCCAAGATTATGGGTTTTCAACCCTTAGATCATCAAATCATTTGTTACCACTTTAACAGATAACTCAATGCCATTAAATCGTTTAACAGTGTAAACATAATAATAACATTGTAGGTATTTCATATGGCTCATATAGTTTGTCAATCTCATCTGTCACCTTTCAATAGGCAATATTGCATATTATTGCTTAAAAAGATCATTAAATGTTTTTTAATTAACAAAGCATCATAGCTCTTACCTGGCTTTATTCAACATTTCATAAAACCTGCAAGATTAGCACATATGATAACATGTACATTAATTTCATATCAGCATATTACAACATAAAGATAACTTCACTATTCACGGGTTGAACCACTATGCCCTTACAAGGGTTAGGGTTTCCCTTTTTAATTCAATTAGGGTTAATCAATCCCTTAGGTCAAATAGTAATAGTGATTCCTCATTTTATTATCCAATTATAAAGCTTCATGCTATAAAGAATAACTCAGGATTAGGGTTTCATACTTTTATTCACCTTAATTGGAATTAGTGTTTACTATTCACATACCTTGATTTATGGTTTACTATTTACCCTATGTAGGAATGATCATCAAAAAACCTTAAAATCAGGTTTATCATGTCATCACTATGAATTACAATCACATCATCATCATGCATTAGAGATACTCCCATTATTATCCTCAATTTAGGGTTAAGATTCATTAACCATCATAATTAGGGTTTTCAAGATCTCACTATGAAGGATCATACCCTAATTAGATATTCATTCATATAGGAAGTCTTTTACTTGATTAACATTTATAAAAGAAATCTTATCTCTCTTATCATCTATAGGATAATGTTTACTTCATCCTTGATTAGGCTAAGTAACTTAATCATGAAAGAGAATTAACTTCATGGTTTATATCATTACCATTGTAATCATTAGGGTTTAATTACTTCATGGGTCTCAATCACACTATCCCATTAAGGCACAAGTACCATGAATCACCTTTTGCATCATGTATTAATCAACTAATTACTTTGTACTTTAATCACTTTAACTATCCATGGGGTTTAGGTTAAACATCCACCAAACAATCTTGGGCCTTACGGCATCAAACAATCTTAACCAACTTTGACCTCAAACGGTCTAGCACACTAAAACTCCAAACGGTCTAAGACCGTTTGGACCTTCATGCAGTCTTGGACTTCCTTTGAAACCATTCGGTAAAGTAGACCTCCAAGACCGTTGCTAATGTTAGGGGTGAAGACCGTTTGGTCAAGTTTGACTTTTGAAACCGCATGAACACAATCGATTTTGAAACCGCGTGTTCCTAAACAGTTTGGGATCGTTTGGTCCCAAATGGTCTTGAGACCATTTGGTCCCAAACAGTCTTGAGACCATTTGGACTCAAACGGTCTTGAGATCGTTTGGTCCAAACCTCCTCAAAACTGCATGGACCAAGTATGGTCCCAACACCTCAAATTGAATTAGGGTTTCCAATGTTGAACCCCTCAACGATTAGTTGCATGTATCTAATCTTCAATTGGAACTGTTACATCATTCAATTGAGTGAATTAGGTCAACCTTAAACTGATTTGACCTTCAATTGAACCTCAATTGATCATCGATTAGGGCTTGATTCAATTGAATTAGGGTTTGGAATCGATGACCCTTCAACACAATTCAATGTGAGTCTAATTGATTTGAAACTATTGAACCATAATCCAATTTGGTCATGACCTGACCCCAAATGGTCTTGGGATCGTTTGGATGTCCTCCAAATGGTCTTTAGACCATTTGCTCAAGTCAACATCGAAAACTAACTCAACCAATTAAGGTTTGACTCATTGGATTGGTCGCCAAATCAACAATCGATTATACATCAACTTAGAACCTTTGGGTCTTCAATTGGTGAACCATACTTGACCCTAGGTCACCAAACAGTATTGAGTGATCACCAAACGGTTTTGAAACTATTTGGGTCACTCAACCCAAACTTCAACATAATTCAATTATCAAAAACAGCAATTAACCCCATTAGGGTTTAGATGGTTTATGGACCTTTGATTGGTGAACCAATTGAAATTAGTGGATGATTATTTATAGACATTTGATCTAAATATTTTCCAATAGACCTCCAAATGGTCAACGCCTAGTCAACGCCTCGAAATGGTCTTGGACCATTTTCTTCTATGAGGTTTGGTTGAAACCGTTTGCAATCAAACGGTTTGAAACAGTTTGCTCCCAAATGGTTTGGGAAACCGTTTGAGCAAGGATTGGAGACCGTTTGATAAAGTAAATTTCTTGGATAAACATCAAAATTAACACCACCTTCGTCTACCTCTGTCCAACCAAGAACAGGGTATGTTCTTCATGGATTTGATAGCAAGAACTTAAAAGAGTTTCTAAAGAAGAAGAATAACCAACGATTTTAGGAGAGAAAGATGCATTAACAAAGCTTGAGGGTTAGAGCTATAAAACCCACCTCTAGGACTGATCCAGAGCTCCAAGCTCTGTAGCTTTAATGGTAGTTTGAGCTCCAACAGTTGTCCAAGGTTCCTTCTTCACTTTTTGGATGAACAAGATGGCTAGAAAGGAAAATCGTGTGAAGAAAACCAATAACACAACCTTATTTTATGGTTTTCCAACATGAATTCGAGTTAGATGATGATCCAAACTTACCAATAGGTTTGATCATCCTCCTTTTGCTCCATAGTTCCTCCTTGGTCGGCCAAAGCACGGTGATAAGGAACTAAGGAACGATCCTTTGGTTGTTTGGAAAAGAATACACATATATATCATTATGGGTTTGGGAGAAAATGGAAAGAAGAGAGTTATTTCCTTTTATCTCCCAAACATATCCACCAAGGCTTGCTCCATATTTTGGATACGTGGCCTCCTTCTATAACTATGCAAAACTCTTCCATTATCCAAGGTTTTAAGGAAAAGGACCAAGCATCTTAAAGAGTTATGTGTTAATACCCATCCTTCAATGAAAATTGTTTTATATAATATTAATGTGATTGGCTCCCACTCAAACAAGATATTTTTTGGTTCCCAAGCATGGAACAAGCTTGTCCGAACTACTACAAACACATCCTCCATATTTTGATTGAAGGGCTCCATAATTACTTTATTTCTTTTTACATTAAGTTGTATAAAAGAGCCATTTGTGCTTAAATCTTGCTTATTTTAAAGTTTAAATTCTCTCTCCTTCAAGATAATTCAAATGAGGCACCCCTGTCACTTTCTTTGCTCTACTTGATGCCAAGAAACATGAGATACCCTCTAGAGGTGATATCTTGCATATTGAATTCTAGGTTTTGGGTAAATTGCATATTACACCAAAACTAGGTTTTAAAGCACAAGGATTTCTCTACAAGCTATATCTTGGTATTCAAACGTGTGGAATCCACACCACTTCATCATATTTATTCTTATGATGTTTGATCATCAGAGGAACATCTTAGCATGTGCAAATTGCAAATAAACCCCTCAACTTGGGTAATTTGCACTTTAGTCAAAAGCTGTGACGTCCCCGAATTTTCTAAAATATAATCCGATGTGTGACGTCTAAATTGAAACCCTCACCTCAACGAGTATCCCAATTTAAACACCACACACTAGGCTAAGAAGAAGAAGATCAAGGGAGTCAGAAGGAAACAATCAGTAGCACATGCACATGAACAATAATAAAACCACAACACATGTTCACCATTCAACATATAATTACAACATGAATTGTTACAACATTTGATATTACATATTGAACAACAAACTATACATATACATGTACTACCACTAAACTACAGGATCTGAAGACAACAGGTCCACCTGTACATCAGCTCGCTACACAACTCTCTCTATCCTGGATCTTCAAGAGCATAACCACAACCTAAACAAAAGATTACATGCGGTACACGTCAGCACAATATTTCATGAATATTGTACTGAGTACGCCTACGTGTCTTTTTATATACCTCTCAACATATCTTGGCAATAAGATAAAACTAATACTTGGCAGTAACAGAAGAATATAAGAAAAGCGTATACTTGCACAAGGATATTCATTAACAAAAGAGAACACATATTTTAATCATATTTCCATCATATATCTCGTACATCTGCCCCTAGGGCTTTGATGCTTTTCAGGCCTTATGATCTACTACCAAAGAGTTTGAGATCATTTTACGTGTGATCTACTACCAAAGAGTTTGAGATCTAACACATGTGATCTACTACCAAAGAGTTTGAGATCACTTCAATGCACTGTACTACCAAAGAGTTTAGTGCTATCATATGATGGACTAGATATCTTATGTTTCATGTGTTCATAGTAATAAGTATGGAAAATCATGCAACATATCATACCAGAACAATCATTTCAGTCAATATCATATGCCAAGTCTTTACTACCATATAACACAAGCATATTGTATAATAAGCCAAGTAAGAGGTAATGGCGTACCTTGATCAAGACAAACCTAATCATCATATATTCCTCATGTCATCTATTAGCTTGGTCAAACCGATCAAGACAAGACCATATACTATCATCAGGTTCTCATCTTATTACATCTCATCTTAACCCTAATTACGTCCATTAGGGTTTCTCTTACTCATTAGGATATTTTCATTATCACTTTCATTCTCGTCTTAGGATTATCTCACTGTTTTCATATTCAAGATTAGGATACATAATCTGAACATTATCTTCCATAACATTTTGTGCATATTAACCCTAGGTTACATCATTAACCTAGATTAGGGTTTTATAACATGTATTAAGGTTCATATTCATATAACCTAGATTATATTCATCATAATGATCTCATAATAAAATCTGAGGTTACAAATACTGATACGAGCTTACTTTGTAAGTTTCATCATTTATTGCGCATATATATATTTATCACATTTTATTTAGGGTTAGGAGCCCTAATTAGTCATATAAAGCAAATTATATAATTTCGTGCATCAACATGATCATCACTAGATTCTTTTATGCCTTGACCGCCATGAAAAATGAGGAGAACTTTGTTAGACAGAAATCTCGTGTTTTATGGCTGAAGGATGGAAACAAGAATACTAGATTCTTTTATGCTTCTTTGAGATCTAGGAGGGTGCATAACAATATCTATCTGCTTCATGATGGTGTCAATGTTCTTAGAACTCCTGAGGAGATCAAATTGCATGTGGTGGACTACTTTTCTAAAGTTTTCAATTCTGCTGAGCACTCAGAGGTTTGTTGGTCTACCAAGTGGATTCTACCTAGTTTGTTGGCTAGTCATGTGGAGTCTCTTGTGAAATTGGTGACGAGGGAAGAAATTGATAAGGTGGTTAAAAGCTATAATGGGGACAAGGCCCCTGGTCCGGATGGGTTAAATGCCCTTTTCTTTCAAAGCTGCTGGGATATTGTTGGTGATGAGGTTTCTAAGGCTATTATGAACTTTTTTGAAACAGGGAAATTATTGAGTGAATGCAACAAATCTTTTATTGTGTTGATTCCTAAATTACCTGGGGCGACAAAACTCAAGGATTTCAGGCCAATTTCCCTTTGTAATGTCATCTTTAAGTTCATCACTAAAATCCTAGCTAATAGGTTGAGGGATGTTCTTCCGAAGGTGATTGACCTCAACCAGGCTGCTTTCATGAAAGGGAGGAGTATTGGGGATGCTATCCTTCTTGCTAACGAAATTCTTAGTTCCTTTCCTAGTCAAAGTGGGGAAAAGATGTGTGTTAAGGTGGACTTATCGAAGGCGTATGATACGGTTAGAAGAGACTATTTGATGTTCATTATGCAAAAGATGGGGTTCCCGGACTGTTGGTTGAGATGGATTTCTTCTTGCTTTGAATCTGCTTCTTTTCAGGTGATGGTGAATGGTAGTCCTACTGAATCCTTCAAAGCTAGTAATGGGGTCAGGCAAGGGGATCCTCTTGCTCCGTATTTTTTTGTGTTGGCGATGCAGGGGTTATCTTCCCCTGTTAAAAGTTTTGTGAAGGATAAAACTATTAGTCCTTTGATGGCATCTACTGATTTTGGTGTTTCCCATATCCTTTTTGCTGATGACCTCCTTCTTTTTTCTAAAGCTAACTTGGAGAATGTGAAGGGGATTGCTGATTTGTTCTCTCAATTTGAGCACATCTCTGGTTTGAAGCTTAATAAGCTGAAGAGCCAAGTGTTTTTCAGTAAGGGAGTCCGGGATACTGAACGTTTGAGTGATGCTTTGAATATTCCTTGTTGTTCGCTACCTGTTAGGTATTTGGGCTTACCTCTATTCACTGGGAGGCTTACTAAAGCTCTATGCAGTCCGATTGTGGATAAGATGAGGAGTAAGCTTGATGCTTGGAAGAGCAAACTGCTATCGTTCTCAGGGAGAGTCGAACTGGTGATTTCCACTCTGTCCTCGTACCATCTTTTTTGGACAGCTGCTTTCCCCTTGCCGAAAGGGGTTGTTTTGGAGTTGGAGAAGATCATGAGGGATTTTATTTGGAATGATACTGAAAACAAGAGGCACTTGCATTCTGTTTCGTGGGATGACATATGTTTACCACGCAATGAAGGGCGTCTTGGTATTAGGCGGATTGAAGACTGGTCCAACGCTGCCTTGCTCAAAAATCTGTGGGATGTGGCTAGAAGTAAGGAATCCTTGTGGGTCAAGTGGTTGCATGAAAGGTACATTCATAATAGTTCTATTTGGGATGTGGAGAGTAGGTCTAACTCCTCATGGCTGTGGAGGAGATTACTAAAGTTCAAAGGTATCCTCAAAAGCAAAGTCGACTTCAGTGTGGGGGATGGGAATGAGTTTTTGTTGTGGAAAGACCCTTGGCTTCCGGGCAAGAAATCTTTGATTGAGTTGTGTGATAAACAACAGGTGTATAGGTTTGGTAAAGGGGAATTTTGCAAGGTCAGTTCTTGTTTAGTGAATGGAAGATGGTGCTACCCGAATGTTAGAGGATCGGATAAGGTGAATAGCATCCTCAAGAACATCCCTATTGGTGAGCCTGGAAGTTGTGACAAGATTAAATTCAATAATCGTGATGTTTTTAAGACAAGGGATGGTTGGGATATTTTCAGAAGATCTAAAGATTGTGTGATTTGGGCGAAGTGGACTTGGGATTGTAAAATGCCCAGGAATTGGGCGTGTTTTCTTTGGAAGTTATTTTTGCATCGTCTACCTTGTTCTAATTTTCTGAAGATGGTGGGCTTTCATCTTGCTAGTAGATGCCCTTTATGTCAGGAAGATGAAGATTCTACTGAACACTTGTTCTTTAATTGCTCGTTCAGTTCTGATTTGTGGGAGATGTTCAAGACGAAGTTTGGTGGGAAGCCGGTTGCTGCTGAAGATCTGATTTCTTTTAGTGGAGAGAGGAAGTTTGTTGGTGCTGCTGTCCTCTATCATCTGTGGTTGGAAAGGAATAGCAGGTTGTTTGTTTGTAGGCGGGTTAGAGCTGCAAGTTTATGGGAGAGGGTCTGTAGTGATGTTTACAGCCTCTGTTAGTTGGTCTTGGTACGTTTGCTGAAGATCCGTTGTTATGTGGCAGAGAGTTTGCAGGGTTCCGTATAGCTGCTATCTGTCCTTTTTTTCTAGCTTGGAGTTGTGCTCTGGTTTGGTGCTTTGTTGCTGGATGGAGCTTTATGGTTTGGAGATACTGTTTGAGGGCTTGTCCTCCGGTTTTCTGTTCTGGATTAGCCTGTGTATAGCTTGTTTTATGCTGTTTTGTTTTACAGTTTTCTGTTGCTCGCTTGTGAGCAGTTTTTGGTTAGTCTTTGGACACCTTGTCCAAGGCCTTCTCTGTACAGCTTTGGTTTTTTCGGTTCTAATAGAAGAGTAACACGCCGGGAGCATCAAAAAAAAAAAACATGATCATCACTGACATTAGGTGCACTATAAGCATTATTATGGAGTTACTGACATTTTTCCATAATTTTATGTCATCATTTGCTATTTATTATCCATTAAACAAGAATTACACATCTTACATGATATTGCTGATATACGTGCATAAAAAGGCTGATATGATGGTTTCATATTATTCTACACATTTTTCTGAACATTTTGGTATATTATATGTATTTTTATGAGCATCGGGCTATTTCCTATGATTTATCAAAGATCTAGCTATTTATTAAGGTATTTACCTTTTTCCACCAATAGGCCGCTGCCACGTGGCACAGAGGCTTCACTGGTCTGGGCGACCCGCCGGTTCATGCTGGGATTGGCTGGTTCAGGTTTTCTGGGCTGCCTACTCTCCCTTTCTCATTCTCGCATGCCCTACTGCACTCGCGAGTCCCTGCGTGTGTGGGCTCTGCTCTTCCGCCCAAAGTTGCCGCCTTAAAGCAAGGCAACGACGAGGTGCCCACGGATGATCTCTCCTCCTCGTGACCTCTTTCTTCTTGGCAAGGGCACCACAGTAAGCTTCACCTTCGACGAGCAAGCAACCGCCCTAGGATCTGTGCGAGTGCCGCCGTCGGGCAGATTTCCGGCGACCTCACCGCCGCACTGGTGAAAAAGAGGGCCTCATGGCCCAGAAGCTCCTACCCCCAACCATCAATACCCGCAGAGTACCAGATGAACTCCAAACTCCGGTCTGCTCAGGCTCGCCACCGGCGAGGTTCCGGCGTTGTCGTTGGGCTCTTCCTGCATCCAACATCGCCGTGAAGGGCTTGCTCCAACCTCTCGACTTTGCTGCTTGGGCGGGGCTAGAACATTGCCTCCATCTCTGAAACCTTTAGCATTTGGCTCGCGATCACCAGCGGTGTCTGGCTTCATGGAAGGTCCACTCCGTCCGACCTGTCTGCACTCACCGTGGCCTGAACGCCGGCAAGTGATGAGCCTCCCTTTCATCCTCTTCTAAGGCAGCAAGATCTCCTTCCATCTGCACTCAAAGCATCTCCCGGACTCCCAGCTTCTCCAGATCTGGCCAAGGTCGCCCCCTCAACTCCGGAAGCTCCCTCGACGACCTCTAAAGCTTGAGCTGCTAGTTGCTAGCTGCAACCTGCTCACCACGATGGAGAAGAACTAAGGGGCAGGGTCTCGTTCTCCCTGGCCAGTTCTCTCTATATCAGGTTTGTCTGGCGTGAAAGAGGTTTCCGTATAATCCCCTCATCAAAGAGCACACGTAGAGCCAAGCGAAACCACTCACCCCACGACCTCGTTCATCATGGCATCGTGGAGTTCCCTACTTTGAGGATGGTCGTAACTGTTGTTACAAAGACAGTCTGATGCCCATGATCAGGGATCTCATTATTCCAAAAAGTTATGTGGCTCGTATGCCACTGGGCCGCGTGACAAAGGGTGATACAACTTGCCTAGAACTAAACTAAATAATCATGTACATTGGTCCCTTTAGACAATAATATACCTTGTTTCGTCATATTCAAACCTAGATAACTTCATCCAAGAATGTTCAAACCTCATGAAACTTTGACCATAGATTTATTATCATCCAAGCTGCCTCCCATAAAACGTTGGTTCCCAGACTCAACTACGTGACCAATCTATTAAATTCCTCAAATAGGTATAGCTTATGGATCCAAATCATTATATCAACCTCAATTAACACTCAACTTTACCAAAACACTTGGAACTCTCATTATAACTCAAGATATGGATTCTAATATGTTATTGGAGATTTATGGATTTCAAAAATCCACTCCATCACATCCTACACACCTTAAAAGATATTTCGTCCTCAAAAAATAAAGCAAAAACCACTTAGTCACATCATACACATCATAAAAGAACTTTCGTCCTCGAAAGCAAAGCATACTCATACTTCCAGGGAAAACTTTATCTTTCCTTCATCTTCATATAGGAACTATTCTAGGTGTATCATATCCGTAAAGGTTACCTAAAACCATGTATCCAAGGCACTTATTAGGAGGTTTTACAACCATCTTGGGTGCACAACCACTACATTCGAGGTTGACTCAAGGTTTATAAGATTAGCTTATGTCATTCCATATCTCATATATTAGGGTCGCAACCTTAACTTTACACATGTATTAGGGTTTCCACATCATATTATCATGTTTAAAAGGAGGGAGTTAACTATAATTAACTCGCGTTATCCATCTAAATCATATCAAGGTGTTGTAATTGTTATGTTGTGCTAACTGTCAAGATATATATATCATCTTTATTAAGCACTAAGATTAACACCTCGGGCAACATATTTCATACATATGATCTTATCTCATTGTTCATAATAGATTGTAACATCTACGAGGGTTTTCATCGCAAGATTAACCAACTATATCACATTATCATCATTATTCATGTATATGGTTAACCATGTATGCATTGACATCTATTAAAACATCTCTAGGTTTCCATGGTATCATGCCTATTTATTACATCTCGAGATTAGATCACATCCCTACATATATCATATCATCGTTGTGCTAAGCGAACTTATACGAGTGGCTTGTCAAACATATATCAAAACTTCATCTAGTCCAACTGAGGTTCTCCTATCCCATATCATGAGGGTATTTCCATGCTCAGTCTCTCTGAGCTAACTCAACTCTATGAGTATCTCCACGCATATACTTTATCTTTCCTCCCTTAGTCTAGGGTTCTCAGATTACCTCATTGTCACTAGCAATAACTTTACAAGCTCTAGCCACATAAGCACAAACCAAAACATGCTATGACATGCTCTTCATAGGTCTCTACCCATGAAACATGCTTACCCAAAACCCTCTTATACATACAACCATTAGATTCCTATGCGGGAAACCACCAACCCGATCATGAGGCTTCACAGAAACTAACATAGCTACCTCCTCCAGGGTCTTGGGCTCTCTCCCTCACCCAGATGGTAGGCACTCATATTGATGTTCACATATGCACATATATAACCAGCCTCTCTCTATCTCTAGGGTTTGGTCCTCCCAAGGACATCTAGGATTCAACAAAACTATAGGAATCATGCATAAAGCAACTCAACTCAATCACTCAGGAGTAGTCTAGTTTAGGACATATCATATCACATATCTCAGAATTCTCATATCTTGGAGTTTAGGTTCTCTAACCTTTTCCCTGTGGGTCTCGCTCTCTCTTGAGCTAACCCCAAAACTGGTCCTAACACTAGAGGTCCTCCTTTGTAAAAGAGCTTGAGGCTCATGCTGACTCACAACCTCGTCTTGTCTTAACACATCTTATCTCATAAAAGCCTAGTTACTTGCATCATCAAAACTTATCTCAAATCCTCAAACAAACATATGTCATCATAAACATCTTATGTATTCTATATAAGACTTACATTGTATCATCAAAACTTATATCACCTATTCTATCTATCAAAAGGCTCTAGACATCTAATCTAGAACTGCTCTCTCTTCTAGACTGATGTCATTCACTTTCACTTAGGTTACATGATCACCTCCTACTCGTACATGTGTGGGGACACATTTTGTAATACATATACATATTAAAATATTATATAGTTTTTCTCCGATAAAACAAACGTCAGAGAAAACTATCGAGGTTCGATCCATTTGGAATCAAAAACCAAATCCTGAAAACGAGTGTCCCACACATAGTAGAGAGTCCAGTGTCATGAAAACTAGTGAAAAGGGTGAGAACAAGGGGTAGACTAGTGTAGCTACTCTAGACAACGTGCGCAATATGTCTAGGGTTTCTCTTCCCTTGATGCACATCATTTCCAAATAGTGCAACGTCCCATACCGCTGCACTACAAGGAAAGAACGACATCTAAGGACTTGCTATACAACAAGCACTAGTCTAGTCCTAGTTCTCGGACATCTAGGTGCTAACCTAGAGTCTAGGTCAGATCTAGTCTCTAAAAGACGACTAATCTAACCCTAAAGATTATTAAGTTCAAGGTTAATTAGTTTTGCGTTGCATAATGAGCAAATGTCAGGCTTTACTATTGTTCATGCTCTGATATCACCTGTGACGTCCCCGGATTTTCTCATATCTTAATCCGATGTGTGACGTCTAAATTGAAACCCTCACCTCAACGAGTATCCCAATTTAAACACCACACACTAGGCTAAGAAGAAGAAGATCAAGGGAGTCAGAAGGAAACAATCAGTAGCACATGCACATGAACAATAATAAAACCACAACACATGTTCACCATTCAACATATAATTACAACATGAATTGTTACAACATTTGATATTACATATTGAACAACAAACTATACATATACATGTACTACCACTAAACTACAGGATCTTAAGACAACAGGTCCACCTGTACATCAGCTCGCTACACAACTCTCTCTATCCAGGATCTTCAAGAGCATAACCACAACCTAAACAAAAGATTACATGCGGTACACGTCAGCACAATATTTCATGAATATTGTACTGAGTACGCCTACGTGTCTTTTTATATACCTCTCAACATATCTTGGCAATAAGATAAAACTAATACTTGGCAGTAACAGAAGAATATAAGAAAAGCGTATACTTGCACAAGGATATTCATTAACAAAAGAGAACACATATTTTAATCATATTTCCACCATATATCTCGTACATCTTCCCCTAGGGCTTTGATGCTTTTCAGGCCTTATGATCTACTACCAAAGAGTTTGAGATCATTTTACATGTGATCTACTACCAAAGAGTTTGAGATCTAACACATGTGATCTACTACCAAAGAGTTTGAGATCACTTCAATGCACTGTACTACCAAAGAGTTTAGTGCTATCATATGATGGACCAGATATCTTATGTTTCATGTGTTCATAGTAATAAGTATGGAAAATCATGCAACATATCATACCAGAACAATCATTTCAGTCAATATCATATGCCAAGTCTTTACTACCATATAACACAAGCATATTGTATAATAAGCCAAGTAAGAGGTAATGGCGTACCTTGATCAAGACAAACCTAATCATCATATATTCCTCATGTCATCTATTAGCTTGGTCAAACCTGATCAAGACAAGACCATATACTATCATCAGGTTCTCATCTTATTACATCTCATCTTAACCCTAATTACATCCATTAGGGTTTCTCTTACTCATTAGGATATTTTCATTATCACTTTCATTCTCGTCTTAGGATTATCTCACTGTTTTCATATTCAAGATTAGGATACATAATCTGAACATTATCTTCCATAGAATTTTGTGCATATTAACCCTAGGTTACATCATTAACCTAGATTAGGGTTTTATAACATGTATTAAGGTTCATATTCATATAACCTAGATTATATTCATCATAATGATCTCATAATAAAATCTGAGGTTACAAATACTGATACAAGCTTACTTTGTAAGTTTCATCATTTATTGCGCATATATATATTTATCACATTTTATTTAGGGTTAGGAGCCCTAATTAGTCATATAAAGCAAATTATATAATTTCGTGCATCAACATGATCGTCACTGACATTAGGTGCACTATAAGCATTATTATGGAGTTACTGACATTTTTCCATAATTTTATGTCATCATTTGCTATTTATTATCCATTAAACAAGAATTACACATCTTACATGATATTGCTGATATACGTGCATAAAAAGGCTGATATGATGGTTTCATATTATTCTACACATTTTTCTGAACATTTTGGTATATTATATGTATTTTTATGAGCATCGGGCTATTTCCTATGATTTATCAAAGATCTAGCTATTTATTAAGGTATTTACCTTTTTCCACCAATAGGCCGCTGCCACGTGGCACAGAGGCTTCACTGGTCTGGGCGACCCGCCGGTTCATGCTGGGATTGGCTGGTTCAGGTTTTCTGGGCTGCCTACTCTCCCTTTCTCATTCTCGCATGCCCTACTGCACTCGCGAGTCCCTGCGTGTGTGGGCTCTGCTCTTCCGCCCAAAGTCGCCGCCTTAAAGCAAGGCAACGACGAGGTGCCCACGGATGATCTCTCCTCCTCGTGACCTCTTTCTTCTTGGCAAGGGCACCATGGTAAGCTTCACCTCCGACGAGCAAGCAACCGCCCTAGGATCTGTGCGAGTGCCGCCGTCGGGCAGATTTCCGGCGACCTCACCGCCGCACTGGTGAAAAAGAGGGCCTCATGGCCCAGAAGCTCCTACCCCCAACCATCAATACCCGCGGAGTACCAGATGAACTCCAAACTCCGGTCTACTCAGGCTCACCTACGGCGAGGTTCCGGCGTTGTCGTTGGGCTCTTCCTGCATCCAACATCGTCGTGAAGGGCTTGCTCCAACCTCTTGACTTTGCTTCTTGGGCGGGGCTAGAGCATTTCCTCCATCTCTGAAACCTTTAGCAGTTGGCTCGCGATCACCAGCGGTGTCTGGCTTCATGGAAGGTCCACTCCGTCTGACCTGTCTGCACTCACTGTGGCCTGAACGCCGGAAAGTGACGAGCCTCCCTTTCATCCTCTTCTAAGGCAGCAAGATCTCCTTCCATCTGCACTCAAAGCATCTCCCGGACTCCCAGCTTCTCCAGATCTGGCCAAGGTCGCCCCCTCAACTCCGGAAGCTCCCTCGACGACCTCTAAAGCTTGAGCTGCTAGTTGCTAGCTACAACCTGCTCACCACGATGGAGAAGAACTAAGGGGCAGGGTCTCGTTCTCCCTGGCCAGTTCTCTCTATATCAGGTTTGTCTGGCGTGAAAGAGGTTTCCGTATAATCCCCTCGTCAAAGAGCACACGTAGAGCCAAGCGAAACCACTCACCCCACGACCTCGTTCATCATGGCATCGTGGAGTTCCCTACTTTGAGGATGGTCGTAACTGTTGTTACAAAGACAGTCTGATGACATGATCAGGGATCTCATTATTCCAAAAAGTTATGTGGCTCGTATGCCACTGGGCCGCGTGACAAAGGGTGATACAACTTGCCTAGAACTAAACTAAATAATCATGTACATTGGTCCCTTTAGACAATAATATACCTTGTTTCGTCATATTCAAACCTAGATAACTTCATCCAAGAATGTTCAAACCTCATGAAACTTTGACCATAGATTTATTATCATCCAATCTGCCTCCCATAAAACGTTGGTTCCCAGACTCAACTACGTGACCAATCTATTAAATTCCTCAAATAGGTATAGCTTATGGATCCAAATCATTATATCAACCTCAATTAACACTCAACTTTACCAAAACACTTGGAACTCTCATTATAACTCAAGATATGGATTCTAATATGTTATTGGAGATTTATGGATTTCAAAAATCCACTCCATCACATCCTACACACCTTAAAAGATATTTCGTCCTCGAAAAATAAAGCAAAAACCACTTTGTCACAAAAGCTAACAAAACAATGTCTCAACATTAAACAAAAAGGACTGAAAATGAAATATAAGATCTTGAAAAGTCTTAATTAATTTTCAACAGATAAGAACAAGCAATTAATCCACTTAATTAGGCAAAACACCTAGGGTCAGTACATAACCGTGGTCAGAGATGTTACAAATTATCCACCCCTTACAAGGATTTCATCCCCAAAATCATTACAAAAACATATTAAGAGAAAAGAGTAGGGTATTTCCTCCTCATCTCTTCCTCTAGTGCCCACATGGCTTCTTCAACACCACGGTGATTCCAGAGGACTTTCACAAGACTTATGTCTTTCTTTTTCAGCTTTTTAATTCTCTTGTCAAGGATCAACACAGGTCCTTCTATATAATATATATCATCATTCAATTCTACTTCCATAGGTTGCAGAATTGATTCTGTATCAGGATGACATTTCCTTAACATGGAAATGTGGAACACTGGGTGTAACTTCTGCAACTCTGGTGGTAACTCTAGCTTATAAGCTACCTTTCCAATTCGTTCAATGATTGGATAAGGCCCCATAAACCTAGGAGCTAACTTTCCTTTCCTTCCAAATCTAAGTACTCCTTTCCAAGGTGAGACCTTAAGGTACACTTTGTCTCCAACTTGGAATTCTAAACGTCTACTGCTTATCAACATAAGATTTCTTCCTATCTTATGTAGTATTCAACTGTTGCTTTATTATTTTAATCTTCTCAGTGGTCTGCTGCATGTGATCAAGACCTAAAAGTTGATATTCACTGGTTTCATACCAACATAGGGGAGATCTACAACGTCAACCATACAAAGCTTTATAAGGTGCCATATCAATGCTATGTTGATAGCTATTGTTTTAGGCAAACTCTATCAAACGTAGATGTAGATCCCAACTTCCTGTGAACTGAAGGACACATGCTCTGAGAAAGTCCTCTAGGGTTTGTATAGTTCTTTCTGACTGTCCATCATTCTGAGGATGAAAGGTTGTACTAAACCTTAACTGTGTGCCTAAGGCTTTATGAAGTCACTCCCAAAAATGACTCGTAAACTGGGGAAATCTGTCAAAAACAATGGTAACTGGGACCCCATGTAGCCACACTATCTCATCTACATACAACTGTGCTAGCTTCTCAGCAGAATAGCTTGTTTTGACAAGTAAGAAATGTGTTGTCTTTGTCAACCTATCAACTATTACCCAAATGGAATCATGACCTTTGGTTGTTCTGGGTAAACCAACCACAAAATCCATGGTCACATGATCCCACTTCCATTGTGGTATTGGTAAAGGTTGCATTGTTCCTGTAGGCTTCTGATATTTAGCTTTAACTTACTGGCACACTGGACACCACATAACGAATTCAGAAACGTCCTTTTTCAACCCAGGACACCAATACATATCTTTCAAGTTATGATACATCTTGGTGCTTCCTGGCTACATAGCATACATTGAAGAATGGGCTTCTTCCAAGACTAACTTCCTTAAATTTTTCACATCTGGTAGTATCATCCTACCATACTAACAGGCTACTTGATCATCTGAGTCATGGAAACCATCTCGTTTCTCATTACCATACTCTGATCTAATTTGTTGAACTGCAACATTAACTTGTTGTGCCTCCTCAATCTGCTGTCTCAGAGTTGGTTTTATGTGCATCTCAGCTAACAACCATGATAACAACGATACTTTTAACTATACATTATCCTGCCTTAAAGAGATAAGCATATCTCTCCTAGAGCACACCAAAGAATTCAGTTGTACTATGTCAAAGAATGATGTTGCTGATTTCCTACTCAAAGCATCATCAACTACATTGGCCTTCCTTGGATGGTAATCAATTATACAATCGTAGTCCTTGATTAACTCCATCCAGCGGCGTTGACTCATGTTAAGCTCATGATGAGAAAAGATATACTTTAGGTTCTTGTGGTTTGTGAAAATCTAGAATGTCTCTTCATAAAGATAATGTCTCCAGATCTTCAAGGCATGGACTACAACAACTAGTTTTAAATCGTGTGTCGGATAATTCTTCTCGTATTTCTTATGTTGTCAAAAAGCAAAAGAAATCACTTGTTTATCCTGCATCAACACACATCCTAGTCCATTGTTAGAGGCATCACAAAAAACTATATATCCCTTCCCTTTCTCAGGTAACACAAGTACTGGTGCACTTGTCAACCTTTTCTTCAACAACTGAAAAGATTGATGACACTTGTCACTCCAGGCAAAAGGAACATCCTTCCTGGTCAACTTAGTCAAGGGTAAAGCTATTGAACTGAAGTTCCTAATGAACCTCTGTAATAGCCTGCCAATCCAAAGAAACTTCGAATCTATGTCGGTGTCTACGGCTGTTCCCATTGCAGGACACATTCTACCTTTTTAGGGTCAACACGAATACCCGAAGAAGATATTACATGCCCAAGAAAAGAAACTTCAGGTAACCAGAACTCAGATTTTCTAAACTTAGCATATAACTTATGTTCTCTTAGCAAAGTTAGAGCTTGACTAAGATGCTGTTCATGCTGTTGATCAACTATACTATAGATCAGGATGTCATCTATGAAGACAACAATACAGTGATCAAGAAAAGGTCAGAAGATTCTATTCATGAGTTCCATAAATGCAGATGGTGCATTAGTTAGTCCAAAAGACATAAACGTGAAATCATAGTGACCATACCTTGTTCTAAAGGCAGACTTTGGTATGTCACCATCCTTAATACGCAGCTGGTGATATCCTAACCTCAAATCTATCTTTTAGAAGATGGGTGCACCACGCAACTGGTCAAAGAGATCATCAATCCTCAGCAGAGGATACTTATTCTTTATTGTTACTTTATTTAACTGTCTATAATCAATGCACAACCGCATTGATCCGTCTTTCTTTTTAACAAAGAGGACCGGAGCACCCCAGGGTGAACTATTCGGTCAGATGAAACCCTTCTCAAGCAACTCTTGTAGTTGTTTCTTGAGTTCTTCCATCTCAGCAGGCGCCATCCTATAAGGTGTTTGTGCTATAGGTTGTGTGTCTGGGATTAGATTAATCTCAAAATCAATCTCTCAAGGCGGAGGTACACCTAGAAGTTCTTTAGGAAATACATCATCAAATTCCCTAACTACATGAACTTCAACATGAGTAGGACTCTCCATAGTGGTATATACCACATGGGCCAAGAATGCTTAACATCCATGCCTCAACAACTTCTCAGCAACCATAGCTGACAACAAATAGGTTGAAAGAATCTTTCTATCTCCTTGAAGGATCCATGTGTCACTATCATTGGTGAACACAGCTTGCTTGGACTCACAATCTAAGACAACCTTATACCTTTCTAAGGTATTCATCCCTAGGATTACATCGAATCTTTGCATCTCAAGTGGCATAAGATTCACTTGAATACGATGTTCAGAAAAGAAGAGAATGCAGGGAGAACATACCTCCCGCAAAATAGCAGATCCCATCAAAGGAGTTTATAAAAACAAACTATCTGCTCTATGACTTGTAGTCAGGTTGCAGTCAAGAATCACTCTTCGAGTGATAAAAGAGTTTGTAGCACCCGGATCAATCAAAACAAATACGATGCAATATGTAAACATATCAGAATTAAACAACTCATTCTGACCTGCCACAACCCGAGGGTTGATCACTGCCTCAGCTGGATTCATCGTGTAAAACCTCGCCGTTTCCTATGGTTGATTCAGTGCTCGATGACTAGGTGTCGATGATCCAGCTTGGGACGCTTGTCCACGTCCTCTAGCTCCTCCTAGAAACTGTCTCCTTTGAGATCCTTGTTGACTCTGCCTTTGGGGTTGTGTCACACTCGCCTCTCGGGCTCTACAATCCTTCATCAGACGCCCCACCTTTCTAGTGGTAAACTTCGTCCTCTACCCCTATTTGACGTCCACTACGTCTACATACTGAATCTAGGTGGTGGTGTAGGCACAAAAAACCTCAATTTCTTGAAATCTTTGGATAAGGATCCTTGAAACTGGGGGTACATCTTCTTGTTCTTGGTCTGTCACTTCTCTGAACTAGACCTCTATATCCTCCTGAACGACTCCACAAAGGTAGCAAACCTTTCCCTATTTTCTAGAGAATACACGGGGGTGGTCAACTCAGCGTTTAATCCCTTCTCAAAATGCCTAATCCTTTCTCCGTAGTTTCCATATGCGGACAGAATCACAAAAACTCCATGAACTTAGCCTCATACTCGCTAATGTTCATCGGTCCTTGTCTTGAACCTCTAAAACTGAGAGATTTTCTCATCCAGGAATGTCTTAGGAAAGTATCTGTTGATAAATTCTCGTCAAAAAACTCCCCATTCGATCTCCACACCAGGCCTTTTTTGTTCCTCCATGGTCCACCAATGACCAACACTCCTCTTGAGAAGATACACATCATGTCTAACCTTCTCAGCTTCTAGGATGTTCAGGATTCTAAAGGCCTTCTCTAGTTCAGTTAGCCATAAGTCAACATCTGCTGGGTCAGTTGTTCCGGCATATTCTGCGGCTCCAACTCGGCATGGTCGTTCAAATGTCTTCTCTGATCCTTGTCCCTCTGGATGGGTAGGTACCCGAGGTACAGGTATAGGCATTCCATCAGTCATGTGTGTCACGGCAGTCATGAACTGCCCGAACATGGCTTGGAAAGCTGGGTTCCCCATGTCAGCTGGGTTGAACTGGGTGGTTCAGGTACAAGTTCCTCCCTTTCTTGGTTTCTTGCACCTTCTCTAGGTGCAGCAACACTACTTTCAGCAATGTGTTCCTCGTGTAATCCAGACATCTTTAGTTTTCTCTTCTCCTCCTAAATGAGCAGAAGACACTATCATATATACTGGAAGACACTAGAACAAACTCTACAACCCTAGTGCTATGTCTCTGTAGACTCAACGTACCTAGAGCTCGGATACCACTAAATTGTGACGTTTGTCTTGAAAAATGAGATCAACGAATGCGGAAGCGATTAATAAGCAGTGGAATTACTGAAAATCACTAAAAATTAAAACTTTTTGTAAAGAGATCCTCAAACGGTAAAACTCTTTCATAAAGAAACAAGGTAAGTTATTTACAAGCTGATTCATCAATACATCTCTGCATTATCTCATCTCAAGAGTCATAACACTAACTGCCCTAATAAACTTCACATGAGAAGTATACAAAAATCTTGAGGCATTACGCCAAAAATCTCAGATCTATATTAAACCATTCACTGACTCCTAGGACCTGAGAGTACAAAGACGACACATAGGACTCTCTATATACAAGACTAAACATACAATGACTCCACCTATGGATCACTGCTGCCCTTGATGTTTTTGATGTTGCTGCTGCTCACCCACTGATGGGTTCTTCCTTCCTCAGCGTCTACCTAAAAAGTTGAATCCCACAGGGGTGAGACAATTGAATAATTGTCCCAGTGAGAGTTATAACTCTTCGCCAGAAGCATTGTCATTGCAAATAATTGAATAACATTGAGCAGTAGAATTATAATTATTTAACAGCAGGAAATTCATTAAATAAGCTAAGTAGAGAAGTAGTCTCTATGCAATCATTTCAATTATTTGATTGAGTAACAAATCATCTATTCAATAAGGAATACGAAGAACATGTATACTAATTATCCAACTAGGACATTATAACAATGTATCTTCAATCATTGTTTCTCGCAGTTCAACCTAAGCAATTATGCTATACGGGTGATTACATTTTAAAAACATACTTATGTCCTGAGGAGATGAGGTATACCGCTCATTGTTACGACCCCATCTGAGCTTAATTGGTAAACTAGGGTTTACCTAGACAATTGCAAAGATTAATTAGAATAATCATTCTTGAAATCTAATGAATGACAATAACACAATTAGGATGTTTTAACTATGATAAGAAGTCTATATGTTCTTTGGTCTTGAGAATTAGGGTTTGAGAAACATAAACCCTAATCGGCCCAAAAATAGGGTTTTGATAATGCATGAATACAGAATTTGATAAGTAGAATGTCTCACTAAATGATTTTTAGTATTTTATGTGTAACTCTTATTTACTTCAAATTTGGACATGATTTGGATATATAAAATTTGAACAATATTGGAAAATATCAGAAATTTTGAAGAATGCCCTGACCTGTTTGTCGGCCGAGTTTCAAACTCGACCGATCACAATTTCAGAATTTTACAGCAGTGTGGTAATTGAATTTTATCTTTTTTTTTGGTATATCCAATTGATCTCAAATTTTAACAGTATTTGATAAATACAATTTTAGACACTCTGTTAAATTGGCATAATTTTTGGATGACTTTTGAATCCCTACAGTAAGGGTGTCGGTCGAGTTTGTGCAGGACAAACTCGGCCGAATATATTCTGCAGACTACAATATAGCAGTGCACTGTTCGATTTTTAATTAATTATTGTTAACTCCAAATGATCTCAAATTTTAGCTGAAGCTTTATATATCAATTATAAACAACGTGATAAATTCCCATAATTGTTGGAGAAGGTTTGATCTCTGAAATAAACGAATTACAGTAACTTTTGTATAATTGAATATTCAGCTAATATAATTAAAGTTGAGTGTTGGGTCAATTTGCAATTGACCCAAGCAGCTCAAATTGACTTATAAGGTCGACCAAACACACACACAGCTCTCATTCTTCGTCATCCATCCCTGAGAAACGAAAATCTAGAGAGAGAGGGAGAATTAGGGCTTGAGAGGAGAAAGTGGGGGAATTGCTGAATTAGGAATTTGCGATTCCAGGAAGGGTGAAATCAAGTAAGTTTGGATTCCTTGCATAGACTTTTATGGTGAATCTTCTCTTTCATGTCAATATTCCGTCCATGCTCTGATTTGATCCAAGAGGATGTCGAAATTCCCTCTTTTCTCACCCTTTCTTCACAATCCCTCTTTTTCAAGGTTTCCGAGTTGAATGGAAGAAGAATTGGGAGTTTTGCTAGGGAGTTGATATGAATTCGAGATTTCCCTGAGTTGAGCTGCAGTTTTAAGGTGTTTTCACACCTTAGGGTGAGTAGGTTCTTCCTTCAAACATTCTAATGCACGAATTTGATTATAACATCCAAATCCCTAAATGCTTAGCATGTGAATTCTAAATCCTGAAATGTCCATTTGATTTAAGTTATTGTAAATTGATATGATATGGATTCCTTCTCTATTTGAATGACTCCTAAATGGTAGATTCATATCAGATATGTATACAACACTTCCTATTGAGGATGCTTTTAGATTTATATCAAATGATGTAATTAGGGTTTGACCTAATTGAGATATCGCTAGAGTTTCAACCTTATTGAAAAGGGCTAGTAATCCTATAAGTGGTTAGGATGTACCTCGTGGGTTATCTTAATTGAATCTTATTCTGGATACATGATATCGCAGTGATGATATGAAAAACCTAAATTTAGTTAAATTTCCATGGTTTCATGTCTATATTGATTGCATACGATTTGTTGGAAACAATCTTTATTTAGTGAATCCTTATATCCTATGAAATCTTTATAAGAGCCATGTGACAAGTGAATGAGGTAAATGAAAAGGTGAATGAGGCAAATGCAACCCTAAGAGTAGGGTGTTGGCATGTGATGAATGAATAAGGCAAAAGAAACCCTAAGGATAGGGTGTTCAATGAATCATGCTATGGTAATATGAAAGGTCTCGATATGAGATGTGGCGATGCTTAATTGTTAAATTGTATGTTTCTAGTGCATTTAACTTTATATGCTTGTTCTCTCTAAAATGTTATCTACATACTGCAGGGCTTCTTATGTTTTAATATATATATATCTCGGAAATTGCAGGTGATGAAATATGATATGCCCTAGAAAGGGATGTTACTGAGACATGGTATATGTTGAATACATGAGCTTTGATATTTATTTGTTAATCAAGTATAGACCTAAGTTCCCTAACACCGTAGAACCCCTAAGAGGTATCTGCAACTTTGGGGTGAAACTCGTGTTGCAACATCATCCGTTCTTGTGTCGCGGACAAACGAGGAAAGAGAAAAAGGGCAGTGTCTAACAACAATTGTGCTTGTGTCACAATGGCACTGCGATATCACCAGAAAACACGGTTATCTAACACCATTTGTGCTTGTGTCGCGAAGGTAACCCTGTGACTCTCCGCCAGTGTACTCAGGTTTAAGGAGGAGTCGAGAGCACACGTGGATGTGCGAGGAGGCCGAAGAGCCTGTGTCCTGTGCAGACCAGGACGAGTAGTCAGACTTAGCACCCCCCGGGTGTGTCGCTGAGTCTTGTACGGTGGGGACGTAGCATGGACTTGTTGTGGATCCTTATATGCAGAGTACACTGCATATATTTAGGGCATAATCTAAAATACGATCATATAGGATCACAGAGTTCCTTATAAATGAAAGAGTTAAGAAAGTCTAGAGCATACCTTTCTAATAGTTATTCTTTGAATGCAATATTTATATTCTTTGCTATTTCAATTATATTGTTTTAGAACTGCTCAGCGTAGTATTTATTGTTGATAAATTTTCATATCGTTTACTCAAATTATATCTTTGATCACATTAGTGCATTAGTCTGTTTCCATGAAGTACTCATTCACTGAGCGAGTAGGCTCACCCCTCTACTCAAACATTTTAGGGTTAATCGCGTGGACTTGAAGATGGTCAGAACATCAGCGTAGACCTGCCACAAGAGTTGAGTACAAGATTAGTTGAGTCAGTCGGTCCTTGTCACTCTAGGTCCTCAGTAAGAGATAAGAGAGAGAGTTGTAAATACGATGTGTAATGTTGTTCCTCTTTGATATGTATGCTAATTAACAAGGTTTATGTGCACAAGTTGTGAAAGACATCATGAATGTTTATATATGTATCTTTTCTGTTAAAGTCTGATTAGTAAAAGAAATGTTTGGATTCCTTTGTTAAGATGTTTTATGTGGTTCAATGCAAAGAAACAAGAGTTTTTAAGGAAAGAAAAAGTTAAGGGTGTTCTTTGTGTTAATTATAAATCCTATCTTATGCCCTAATCTCATGATTTGAGGAGATTGTGAGATCGGGGTGTAACAACTTGGTATCAGAGCTTAGGGTGAGTTATCAAGGACCATTAAGTTAGTAAGTTAGAGTCCTATGTGTGGCAGATAGGAGATGTTTGATGTTAGCTTTGGGGATTTGAGTATTTGGATATCCTGGCCCGATATCTGAGTACTTGGATCAACCAGTACAAGCTACTCTATCTATTCTCTCACGTATACCCTGGCCAGGTATATGGTGGAAGAATGGGCTAGAGAGGAACCCTAGAAATGTTAGGGTTAGAAAACGAGAAAAGTAACAAGAATTAAGAGCATAAATATAAAAGGAGACAGAACTTACATTTCATAATGTTGTTTTTGTTGGAAATGTATAGAAATGCTCTTATATGTTTGAATTGAAATATTCAACACTTTGAAATATGGGTCTTTAATATCTGTGGTACACTATGCAATTGTAGCATTTATTGATTTCATTCTTTGTAACAAGTAGACTAGAATTGACCTTTGAATGAGCTTTTATTTCTATAGTTTTGCCTGCTGATTCGAGTGAAATTGACATCAGCAGGTCTGTTTAGATTTTCAGTCTGTACACGATTCGGCCGAGTTGTATGTGATTCGGCCGAGTTTCCTTAATAGGAAATCGAACAACAAACTGATTGGCCGAGTTGTATGTAATTCGGCCGAGTTTCCTTTTTCAGGAAATCAAACGGCAAGTTAATCGGCCGAGTTTCAAGCGGATCGGCCGAGTTGTGAAGCAATCAGCCGAGTTTCTGACCAATCGGCCGAGTTTCTGAGCTGTGAGTGGCAGTTCAGGAAGTATGTGATCCTTTGTAATTCTTGGCTTCAGAACTTCAGGTTTGGCCTGGTCCGGTTGGCAGGATGCGTTATTAGGATCTAATGAATCCTATTAATAGCATAATAAGAATATAATTGGAATAATTAGACCCACCTCAGAGTAAGAATGTACATACAGTAAGATGTTGAAACATATGGGCAAGATCAGAACAACTAAGAATTAGTTGAAACTGATATCTGAGGTTCAACTTTGGGGTCTCAAAGGTGAAACCCTTAATTGGGAATAATAGAACATGATATGAAGCTCATAATCAGTTTATTGGTTAATTTTGCATGAACTATACATATGAAATATAGAAGAGATATGTGAAATGTATGTATGTATGGTTCAAGATAACAAGAATCAATCATGAAGAATGAATCATATAATAGCGTATAATGCTTTTCTGAACTCTAAAGCAAAGGCTAAGTAGAAGAATAGAGTGAGCTTTCAATAGGTCCATAAAAGTAAAAAGGATCGTATGAACATGTAATTCATAAGACTAGAACAACAAACTAGTTTCTAAGCAAAGAACATAGGTGTACGTAGTTTAACGAATGAATAAGTCATACAAAGGTAGACTGTATTCAGGAAGGAAAAACTTGATTGAAAGAGAAACTATGTTTGACTCATGCATGATCCACTTGATTTAAAAATGAAGAATATGTAATGTATTCAACATGAGTAAAAACTAATAAAAGGACTATTAATTTAGAATGTTAACTTCACAATAGTATAAAGATAAAGGAGGAATTATGTGCAACATGGTATACATGACCATACATATGAATAAGCAACATGGTCATAAGAGAAAAATTTAGAATTAAAGATGATAGGTTAAAGAGTAGTATAGGGAAAGAGGACTATGAAATGTAAGAAAGGGTTTGAAATATGATGGAGCAGTTATAAAATAAAGAGGTTGTGAGATTCAAGCAAGTGCTAATTAATCAAATATCTCTGTTGATGACTAAGTAATCTACATATGAGAATGTATTAGGGGATGTTTGAATACAAGTATTCCAAGTCTTAAAATCATCTTCTCTTTCATATATTCCTTAATGAGAGCAAGGTGGGAATGAAAGGATAAGAGAAAATGAATTATACATGGTGAATAACTACCTTGGTAGGGTCATCTGGTGATACGGTTTGGATGATGTCAGAACATATGGAGAGATACCCTGAATAAGGTAGTGATACTTATTCACTCATATTAATAGAAAGGGATGATAATTAGATTGTTTGGACAAGTAACTCTAATGAGGTGTAGCTTGTTATACCTAGCTCTAATATAACTGAGTGATGGTAATTGAGTATGATTAATGCTTGAATGATTGATACAATTGTGGATTACCTTATTACTGTTGTTGAAACCCTAAAATGATATAATACGATGGTTACACTTTGAATTGTGTGTGGGCCTATAACCCACAGATCACAGGATAGTATGGGATGAGGTGGTAATGCTTCACCTCATGTATCCATGACCCATTGGGGATGCCAAGAGTAGTATCGTGCAAATGATTGTTGAATCTAGTCTTTTAATTCAAGAATGTTTTGCTATTTGAATAGCACTTGATTAAAGTTTAAAATAGTATAGTGAACTTGCTTTTGTCACTTAAAGGTGATACAGAACAATAGAACTCTCTGAGCAGCATAAGTTGAGATAGTTGTATCAGAGTATCAGAGTTGCGCAGCGAAAGCGTGGTAGTTTATCTTTGCATTCTATGTTTATCTGTGGCATAAAGAATTTGCTTGATATCATTGAGAACTATTTGAAATATGTTGTGATTTAGTAAAGAATTAAAAGATCTAATGTTGAAAACTACATTCAGGTATGAAATACAAGAATATAATGACATGGAAGGCTTTAGAAGCTTAGAATAACCTTGAATGTATCTTTCTTATAGGTTTATGTTTCGAGGACGAAACATTCTAAGGGGGGGAGAGTTGTTACGACCCCATCTGAGCTTAATTGGTAAACTAGGGTTTACCTAGACAATTGCAAAGATTAATTTAGTATAATCATTCTTGAAATCTAATGAATGACAATAACACAATTAGGATGTTTTAACTATGATAAGAAGTCTAAATGTTCTTTGGTCTTGAGAATTAGGGTTTGAGAAAAATAAACCCTAATCGGCCCAAAAATAGGGTTTTGATAATGCATGAATACAGAATTTGATAAGTAGAATGTCTCACTAAATGATTTTTAGTATTTTATGTGTAACTCTTATTTACTTCAAATTTGGACATGATTTGGATATATAAAATGTGAACAATATTGGAAAATATCAGAAATTTTGAAGAATGCCCTGACCTGTTTGTCGGCCGAGTTTCAAACTCGACCGATCACAATTTCAGAATTTTACAGCAGTGTGGTAATTGAATTTTATCTTTTTATTGGTATATCCAATTGATCTCAAATTTTAACAGTATTTGATAAATAAAATTTTAGACACTCTGTTAAATTGGCATAATTTTTGGATGACTTGTGAATCCCTACAGTAACGGTGTCGGTCGAGTTTGTGCAGGACAAACTCGGGCGAATATATTCTGCAGACTACAATATAGCAGTGCACTGTTCGATTTTTAATTAATTATTGGTAACTCCAAATGATCCCAATTTTATCTGAAGCTTTATATATCAATTATAAACAACGTGCTAAATTCCCATAATTGTTGGAGAAGGTTTGATCTCTGAAATAAACGAATTACAGTAACTTTTGTATAATTGAATATTCAGCTAATATAATTAAAGTTGAATGTTGGGTCAATTTGAAATTGACCCAAGCAGCTCAAATTGACTTATAAGGTCGACCAAACACACACCCAGCTCTCATTCTTCGTCATCCATCCCTGAGAAACGAAAATCTAGAGAGAGAGGGAGAATTAGGGCTTGAGAGGAGAAAGTGGGGGAATTGCTGAATTAGGGTTTTGCGATTCCAGGAAGGGTGAAATCAACTAAGTTTGGATTCCTTGCATAGACTTTTATGGTGAATCTTCTCTTTCATGTCAAGATTCCTTCCATGCTCTGATTTGATCCAAGAGGATGTCGAAATTCCCTCTTTTCTCACCCTTTCTTCATAATCCCTCTTTTTCAAGGTTTTCGAGTTGAATGGAAGAAGAATTGGGAGTTTTGCTAGGGAGTTGATATGAATTCGAGATTTCCCTGAGTTGAGCTGCAGTTTTAAGGTGTTTTCACACCTTAGGGTGAGTGGGTTCTTCCTTCAAACATTCTAATGCACGAATTTGATTATAACATCCAAATCCCTAAATGCTTAGCATGTGAATTCTAAATCCTGAAATGTCCATTTGATTTAAGTTATTGTAAATTGATATGATATGGATTCCTTCTCTGTTTGAATGACTCCTAAATGGTAGATTCATATCAGATATGTATACAACACTTCCTAGTGAGGATGCTTTTAGATTTATATCAAATGATGTAATTAGGGTTTGACCTAATTGAGATATCGCTAGAGTTTCAACCTTATTGAAAAGGGCTAGTAATCCTATAAGTGGTTAGGATGTACCTCGTGGGTTATCTTAATTGAATCTTATTCTGGATACATGATATCGCAGTGATGATATGAAAAACCTAAATTTAGTTAAATTTCCATGGTTTCATGTCTATATTGATTGCATACGATTTGTTGGAAACAATCTTTATTTAGTGAATGCTTATATCCTATGAAATCTTTATAAGAGCCATGTGACAAGTGAATGAGGTAAATGAAAAGGTGAATGAGGCAAATGCAACCCTAAGAGTAGGGTGTTGGCATGTGATGAATGAATAAGGCAAAAGAAACCCTAAGGATAGGGTGTTCAATGAATCATGCTATGGTAATATGAAAGGTCTCGATATGAGATGTGGCGATGCTTAATTGTTAAATTGTATGTTTCTAGTGCATTTAACTTTATATGCTTGTTCTCTCTGAAATGTTATCTACATACTGCAGGGCTTCTTATGTTTCAATATATATATCTCGGAAATTTCAGGTGATGAAATATGATATGCCCTAGAAAGGGATGTTACTGAGACATGGTATATGTTGAATACATGAGCTTTGATATTTATTTGTTAATCAAGTATAGACCTAAGTGCCCTAACACCGTAGAACCCCTAAGAGGTATCTGCAACTTTGGGGTGAAACTCGTGTTGCAACATCATCCGTGCTTGTGTCGCGGACAAACGAGGAAAGAGAAAAAGGGCAGTGTCTAACAACAATTGTGCTTGTGTCACAATGGCACTGCGATATCACCAGAAAACACGGTTATCTAACACCATTCGTGCTTGTGTCGCGAAGGTAACCCTGTGACTCTCCGTCGGTGTACTTAGGTTTAAGGAGGAGTCGAGAGCACACGTGGATGTGCGAGGAGGCCGAAGAGCCTGTGTCCTGTGCAGACCAGGACGAGTAGTCAGACTTAGCACCCCCCGGGTGTGTCGCTGAGTCTTGTACGGTGGGGCCGTAGCATGGACTTGTTGCGGATCCTTATATGCAGAGTACACTGCATACATTTAGGGCATAATCTAAAATACGATCATATAGGTTCATAGAGTTCCTTATAAATGAAAGAGTTAAGAAAGTCTAGAGCGTAGCTTTCTAATAGTTATTCTTTAAATGCAATATTTATATTCTTTGCTATTTCAATTATATTGTTTTAGAACTGCTCAGCGTAGTATTTATTGTTGATAAATTTTCATATCGTTTACTCAAATTATATCTTTGATCACATTAGTGCATTAGTCTGTTTCCATGAAGTACTCATTCACTGAACGAGTAGGCTCACCCCTCTACTCAAACATTTTAGGGTTAATCGCATGGACTTGAAGATGGTTAGAACATCAGCGTAGACCTACCACAAGAGTTGAGTACAAGATTAGTTGAGTCAGTCGGTCCTTGTCACTCTAGGTCCTCAGTAAGAGATAAGAGAGAGAGTTGTAAATACGATGTGTAATGTTGTTCCTCTTTGATATGTATGCTAATTAACAAGGTTTATGTGCACAAGTTGTGAAAGACATCATGAATGTTTATATATGTATCTTTTCTGTTAAAGTCTGATTAGTAAAAGAAATGTTTGGATTCCTTTGTTAAGATGTTTTATGTGGTTTGATGTGGCTTTTGAATGCACTAACAAATTCACTCGGGGTTTATATCCCCGAGCTTTTACCAAAACCAAGTGCAACAATACCACCCGCAAGCGGACGGATCTTATCGCAGTATAGTTTAGGATCGAACCCAAAGGACAACGTTTTTAAGAATCCTTGTCAGTTAGATCTAGCTCAAGTAAAACTAATATTTAGAACAATAGGTTGATTTTGGTTTGATTAAACTAATTGCAAGAAAGTAAACGTGGAATAAAAGATGGGTTTAGATTAATGATACGAAATCGCTGGGATGGTACCGGGTTTGACCACCGCTACACACACAATCATACTCTCTCGCGAACAATCCAGGCACGAAATAACATTCCAAGTAGAGCTGCTGCAGAACCCCCCTTACGGGCGTCAGGTCCGCGTAAGCGTCACCATAGGCAGCCGATTTCTCATCGCCATCGGGATCATACGTCTTACGGCTCTGAAGATACAGAAATCCACGGAAGCTGTGAACCCCCCTTACGGGCGTTAGGCGCACAGAAGTGTCACCGAAGGTTAGGCGGACCGTCCCCTCGCGGATCATACACTTACGACCTCGATGAAATCCCATCCTATTTCTAATCAGGGAGTCAACCGCGCAAACCGCAAAGCAAACAAGCGACTATTGTACGTGTAAACATCGACGAAAAGCACGAAGATACAAAATCCAACTAAGGCTGTGAACCCCCCTTATGGGCGTCAGGCGCACACAAGTGTCACCGAAGGTTAGGCGGACCGTCCCCTCGCGGATCCTACACCTACTACCTCAAGGAATCCTATCGGAAGTTCTCGTCAAGGAGTCTAACATGCTAAACGACATTCATACCTATGCATTGAAGTTCTCGCAACATAGGGAGCGCAAAGATGGAAACACGCACATAACCAACTCACAAGCTTAACGATAAACGACAAAATGAAGAGTTATATACATTGCCATGGAAAGTTTAACAAGAGAACATGGTTTGCATGGGCAGCGGGGCTAGTCCCCGCACCCCAGCGAAAGAGGACTACTCGCTCATGATGCGAGGTACAAGAAAGATAGAAGAAGAAGATAGATCCGCCATGAGCTCGGTGCAGAAGGTGGATGCAGCCCGGTGAAGAAGATGCGCTCCTTGCTCCGTCTTCTTCTCCTTCTTAGCCTCCTTGGACGCAACACTAGTTGTAGGTGGAGTGGAACTTGATCGGGATGGTGCTCTGGCAGCCTTTCGGCGTCCGGAACCGATGCCTCAAATGGGGACCCTGGGGGTCTATTTATAGTTTTACCGTTTGGGCGCCAAACGGTCTGGGGACCGTTTGGGCGCCAAACGGTCTCGAGACCGTTTGGGCGCCAAACGGTCTCGAGACCATTTGGGCACCAAACGGTCTTGAGACCGTTTGGGCATCAAACGGTTTGGAGGTTGTTTGAGCGCCAAACGGTCTTGCTTTGATCACTCTGGCATTGGTGTGGTCGCGCGGCTTTAGTTCTTCAAACGATCCTTGTGCTTGCATCGAACGGTCTTGGGACCGCGCGAGACCAAACGGTCTTGGGACCGCATGGGACCAAACGGTCTTGGGACCGCGCGAGACCAAACGGTCTTGGGACCGCATGGGACCAAACGGTCTTGGGACCGCATGGGACCAAACGGTCTTGGGACCGCATGGGACCAAACGGTCTTGAGACCGCATGGGACCAAACGGTCTTGAGACCGCATGGGACCAAACGGTCTTGGGACCGCATGGGACCAAACGGTCTTGGGACCGCATGGGACCAAACGGTCTTGGGACCGCATGGGACCAAACGGTCTTGAGACCGCATGGGACCAAACGGTCTTGGGACCGCATGGGACCAAACGGTCTTGGGACCGCATGGGACCAAACGGTCTTGGGACCGCATGGGACCAAACGGTTTTGGGACTGCATGGGACCAAACGGTCTTGAGACCTCATGGACTTCTTGGGCAACTGGTTTTGTCTTGTTTCTTTGTGTATTCCAGCAAACGATCTTGAGACCGCATGGATCCAAACGATCTTGAGACCGTTTGCATGGAGTTGCCTGCTGTACCTGCATAAAATGAAAGATATTTAGTTAAAACCTTGATTATTGAATTACTTAGTAGTTTTGTGCATTATGATTCATATTAGGGTGAAAAGATGTGGAAAAGATATTAAATTGTTCCAAAAAGGTAATTGAAAATTATGATGAGTATGCACTCATCAAAACACCCCGAACTTAAATCGTTGCTCGTCCTCGAGTGACATAAAATTTGAAACTGTTGCCTAATGAAATACTTTCGATCCATGTGATTTCTTCATCTTCACATCACAAGTGTTTTCTTTCTGCTCAGTATGAATGAGTACCTCAACTTCCTGGGACCACTAAACACGTCTTTCCATAGCTTCGTTCCTGAGTTCGTTTCCCAACAACGCTTCCTCCCCGCCTTTTCTAACACCAAGCATGTCAAAGAGTGTCGTAGGAGTTCTGAGATACCCACAGAATCAACAAGTATGCATTTGATCTGACACTGGTATTGTTAAGGATGGTAGGGCATGTATTGTGCCCTTAGGTAGAAAAATGAGTGAAAGGTGGTATGAAAGGAAGAAGAAAATCTCTCCTCTATTCGACTCGAGATTTTTATTTGTTTTGCAATTTCATTTATTGCATATATTTTTTTTTGTGTGCGCTATGGCATCTTTTGTTGCAGATCTCTCCTCTATTCGACTCGAGATTGCATTTATTTTGTGTGCACTTTGGCATATTTTTATTGCAGATCTCTCCTCTATTCGACTCGAGATTGCATTTTTGGTGGTACGCCCCTACTTATTGGAAGGGGTATGGAAGAAGCGGATATGGGGAAAGTGGCGTGCCACCCCGAACTTAGGGATTTGGCACAAGTTTGGCTATTTTGGTGGTATTTATGGATGGAGGGATACGAAGATGATAGAAGAAGTGTAGAAGAGAGTTCAGATCAGGATGCAACTTGATTTACAATTCAAAACCGGGTTATTCTCTTTGTCATACTCTGCTCAAATAATGACTTGGTGCGGATCCGGTGGGGTTTCTGAGCCATTGTTCCATTAGTCAGTTAGGAAGCGCAACGTGTTTGATCCCTATCAGTTTGACAGATACTTGTCATTATGTAAAAAGGATTATGATGTTAGGAATCTTATGTTTCACAGGATGATTTCAGGAAAGTTTCAAAAGTCAGTCCTCTTGGGGATTTGTTTCGAATAAGGAGGATGTTATGATAGAAGATGCATAGCAAACAGTTAGTTACATTTTTATCAATAAAAGACAAAATTCCATCAAGTATTTGTTCACAATTTTGAAAAATTTTATGATAGAGACATATTGAGTATAAAAGAGGGTGTGTATGTGGAAGTGGAATACGTACCACCCACCCTCCACCCCGAACTTAGAGATTTGCTCGTCCTCGAGCAAACCCTAAATTCAAGATGGAGGGGAAAGGAAACACCAGGTATGACTGCCGAGAATGAATTCGTTGTGATCAGCACCAATCCGATCTCGTATCCTGAAAGAAAACTATCCATAAGGCAAATTTTATTTAAGGAAAATTAACTATAAAACAAAATTGGGAAAAGAAAGGTAAAACAGATTTATTGGTCGGGTTGCCTCCCGACAAGCGCCTTTATTTTATGTCGATGGCTCGACAGAGTCCTTCGTCGTCATGTGGGATCCTTAGGATCGGTGAGTTCCAGCGTTGATTTGGTGCCTATGTCTGTTGTGGTGAAATATCTCTTCAGGCGGTGGCCATTGGTTATGAATTCACCCGACTCTGCACTCCATAAAGAGAAAGTGCCCTGAGGAGAGATGCTTTTGACAATGTATGGTCCAGACCAGCGTGAGCGAAGTTTTCCTGGGAATATCCTTAATCTTGAGTTAAAAACCAGAACTTGGTCTCCCACTTGAATGTCTTTTCTTTTCAGATGTCCATCGTGCCAAAGTTTTGTATGTTCCTTGTAGATTCGAGCATTTTCATAGGCCGTCATTCTAAGTTCATCCAGCTCGTTGAGTTGCAGAATCCTGGCTTGCCCTGCTTCCTTTATATCGAAATTTAATTGTTTAATTGCCCACCATGCCTTATGTTCTAATTCGACTGGAAGGTGACAAGCTTTTCCATATATCAAACGAAAAGGAGTAGTACCAAGGGGAGTTTTATAAGCAGTGCAATAAGCCCATAGGGCATCGTTGATTTTTGTCGCCCAATCTTTTCGATTACGCCCAACGGTTTTCTCAAGGATAGCCTTTAGTTGTCGATTAGAGACTTCTACCTGTCCACTGGTCTGTGGATGGTAAGGAGAAGCTACCTTGTGTGAGACGCCATATTTTTTTAATAGAGCTTCGAAGCTTCTTTCGATGAAATGGGAGCCTCCATCAGAAATCACGGTTCTCGGCACTCCGAACCGTGGGAAGATAATATCTTTGAATAGTTTGATGACTGGTTTCGAATCACAAGTGACGGTTGGTATATCTTCAACCCTTTTGGAGACGTAGTCCACCGCCACAAGGATGTAAGAGAATCCATTAGAAGATGGGAATGGCCCCATATAGTCTACTCCCCAGACGTCAAATATCTCTACTTCTTGCCATAGATTCAGTGGCATTTCATCTCTCTTGGTTATATTGCCAGCTCTTTGACACTTATCACATGATATGACAAAATCATAACAGTCCTTGGATAAAGTTGGCCAGAAAAATCCACATTGCAAAACTTTTAAGGAAGTCTTTTTAGAGCTCATATGCCCACCCACGGGTCCTGAGTGGCATTGTTCCAAAATGGAATGGGCTTCTTCTTTGGCGACGCAACGTCTATACAATCCATCCGCGCAGAGTTTGAAGAGATATGGTTCATCCCAATAGTAATGCTTCACATCATGCATAAATTTCTTCAGACCGTTCCCTGTGTATTGAGGATGGATGACTCCGGCGGCAAGGTAGTTTACTAAGTCTGAATACCATGGTTCAGATTCTGAGACTCTCATGAGTTGATCGTCTGGTAGAGAGTCGTTTATCGGAATTCCTTCAGCATCCAGAGTGTGGATGCGACTCAGGTGATCTGCTACGACATTCTCCGTTCCTTTCTTATCTCGTATTTCTAGGTCAAATTCTTGTAGAAGGAGTATCCATCTGATCAGCCTTGGCTTAGCATCCTTCTTTGCCATAAGGTAACGGATGGCAGCATGGTCTGTGTAAACGATTACCTTTGAACCAGTAAGGTAGGATCTGAATTTATCGAAGGCATAGATGACTGCCAAAAGTTCCTTTTCAGTAGTGGCATAGTTCCTTTGAGCTTCGTCGAGGGTTTTCGATGCATAATAGATAACATAATGTTTCTTCTCAATGCATTGTCCTAAGACTGCACCCACTGCGTAGTCACTGGCATCACACATAATTTCAAAGGGGTGCTCCCAATTTGGAGCTCTAATAATGGGGGTAGTCGTAAGGGCTTTCTTCAGCGTATCGAAACTTTTGATGCATTCCTTATTGAAATTGAAATTAGCATCTTTGAGAAGTAAATTGGTCATCGGCTTTGTTATCTTAGAAAAATCATGTATAAACCTTCTATAGAATCCAGCGTGACCGAGAAAAGCACGAACTTCTTTCACATTTGTGGGTATTGCCAATTTAGATATGACTTCTATCTTGGCTTTATCAACTTCAATTCCTTTGTTGCTAACCTTGTGGCCCAAAACTATGCCTTCCTTTACCATAAAGTGGCATTTCTCCCAATTTAGCACCAGATGTGCTTCTTCACAGCGTTTGAGTACCATGGAGAGGTGCTTAAGACAAGAATCAAAGGAGTCACCATAAACAGAAAAGTCGTCCATGAAAACCTCCATAACTGTTTCAGTAAGCCCTGCAAAAATGGCAGTCATGCAACGTTGAAAAGTTGCAGGGGCATTACACAAGCCAAATGGCATCCTTTTAAAAGCATATGTCCCGAAGGGACAGGTGAAAGTTGTTTTCTCTTGATCATCTGGATGTATGGGGATCTGATAGAATCCAGAGTAACCGTCCAGGTAACAGAAGTATTCTTGGTGAGCAAATCTTTCCAAAACCTGATCGAGGAAGGGCATAGGAAAATGATCCTTCCGAGTGGCCTTGTTTAATTTTCTATAATCAATACACATCCTCCACCCAGTCACTGTTCGGGTGGGGATGAGCTCATTGTTTTCATTTCTTGTGACAGTGGTACCTCCTTTCTTGGGTACAACATGAACTGGGCTCACCCATGGTGAGTCCGATATCGGGTATATTATTCCAGCTGTAAGGAGTTTGATGATCTCACGACGGACCACTTCCTTCATATTCGGGTTTAATTTTCGTTGATGCTCGATTGTTGGCTTATGGTCTTCCATCATGGGAATTCTGTGCATGCACAAAGCTTGACTGACCCCTGTAAGGTCACTCATTCTGTAGCCTATGGCTTTCTTGCTATCCTTTAATATTTCCAGAAGTTGCTCTTCTTGTTTGGTTGTTAAACCAGAGTTTATAATGACAGGACAAACTTTGAGATTGTCTAAAAACATATACTTCAGCCCTTCAGGTAGGGGCTTCATTTCAGGAGGTTCTGGTTTTTTACTGATGTCTTCTGGGGTTTCGGTAACCTTTAATTCCTCATAGGTAGCTTCATGATTCTCCTCAGCAGAGTCGGGAGGTTTGGCGCAATCCTTATCTTGTTGGTCAGTAGGTTCATCATTAAAAAGGTCATATAGAGAAGTTTCCAAAGGATCGCATGACTCGTGATATTCTTGAGTAAGTTGTGACATCTGCTCAACACAATCTATCAGATAAACTTCCTCCTGAATACTTGGTCTTCTCATGCTTTCAAAGACCTTGAATTCCAGAGTTTCTTTTCCTAACCTGAGCAGTAAGGTTCCGGCTTCAACATCGATAAGAGCTCTAGCAGTAGCGAGAAATGGACGACTGAAGATAATAGGGTATTTGGTGTCTTCTTTTATGTCCATGATAACAAAATCACATGGGACATATGCGTCCTTGCCTACCTTGACCGGGATGTCTTCGAGAATTCCTAGCGGTCTTTTTACTGAATTGTCCGCAAGTTGGATTGTCATAGCAGTTGGAAGCAATTCTTCGAATCCTAATCTCTTGCATAGACTCAGCGGCATAATAGAAATACTTGCGCCAAGATCTGCCAATCCTTTCTTACATGATGAATCACCAATGTGGCATGAGATTCCGAAGGATCCTGGATCTTTTTGTTTCTTCGGCATCTTGCTTAATATGATATCTGATGTAGTTGCAGCCAATTTCACAGTTTCACACTCTTCCGTGATGTACTTCTTGGTGAGAAGCGACTTTAGATATTTGGTCCAGGCTGGTATCTCATTAAGAGCATCCAAGAATGGTATATCAACATGGAGCTTCTTCATAGCTTCTTTGAATTTGATGAATCTAGTATCAAACTTGGTTTCCCTCAGACGGGATGGGAAAGGGACACGAGGCTTATATACAGGAATTTCTGGTTCAGGAGTCTCTACTTCTTCATTGGTAGGTTTCTCAGAAATCCCCTTATCATTATTTCTCTCCTTCGGTTGCGGTTCTGATGTTGTTGAGTTTTGATCAGTCAAGGGTTCATTCTCCTCAGGGATATCCATAGTTGTTTTCGCTGGTGGATCCGAATAACTTTTCCCTGATCTTGTGGCGATAACCTTCAGCTGCTCCGGATGTTTCGGATTGTTCTCAGGTTGTCCAGCGAAGATCCCAGCTTGTGGCTTAATACTAGCAGCAAGTTGAGCTAGTTGAGTTTCAATAGCCTTCTGCTGGGCTTGTTGATTGGCTATCATCGTTTGTTGTGTTTGCAATAACTTCTCGATGGTAGATAGCTTGTCATCAGAAGGGATAGGTCCTGTTTGACCCTGTTGTTGGTTCAATTTTTGATACTGAGAGTTGTTCTGATAATTGTTATAGTTTCTGTTCTGAAAGTTTCCCTTGAAGTTTCCTTGATTCCCAAAGTTCTGTTGCTGATTAAACTGATACCCAGATGGGCCTCTTGGTTGATTATTTGGAACAAATTGATGTGAGTTCATAGCTCCTGAAGGATTTCCGTACTGGAAGCCTGGGTGATTCCTATTTTGATTCGGAATGTAAAAGTTCTACCCAGGGTTGGTGTTAATAGCATTAAGATTTTCAATCTGGCAATTATCTCCTTGTCCACAGGCATTGCTTAAAACAACATCATAGAGAACATTGCATGATAGTGTTGAATGGTCGGTGCCTTTGCACGCTTCACAAAACAAAGAAGTGGACTTGACTTGTTCTGGTTGCCTAGTTGGAGAATGTCCTCTTCCAATCGCAGCAAGGGATGATTCTATGTGATCTTGCTTTGCAACCAAGACTTTCAAAGTTTCAGCTATAGATTTGTATTCTGGGATAGCGTCAGCCATTGCTACCTTTAAAACTCCTTTACCAACGGATCTGCCCCAGTTGGCTTGATTTTCTGCTCCCAGAGTTACTACTCTCCATGCGCTGTCGTAACTTTGCCGCATGAAGTTCCCTCCAGACGAGGAGTCAAGGAACATCTTGACATCATCTTCCACACCTCTATAGAATATCTCGATCAGCTGATTCTTAGGAATTCCATGGTGTGGGCATTTTCGTAGGAGCTCCTTGTACCTATCCCAAGCTTCGGAAAGAGTTTCTCCTGGGACTTGAGTGAAATTAGTGATTCGTCTCCTGATTTCATATGTAAGGGACGGGGGGTAGAACTTTTCCAGAAAGGCGTTTTGAAGCTGCTCCCAGGTGGTGATGGGTACGTCACTCTGTAGTGAGTTGTACCAACTAATGGCTCTGTCAGCCAGAGAGTACTTGAAGAGACGGAGTCGAATAGCATCATCAGAGACTCCATTTTGCTTCGTCATGGCACACAGGTCAATGAATCTGAGAAGATGACCTTGGTTGTCTTCAGCTTGTTTACCGTAGAATGGGTTGTTCTGAAGCAAGGTTATCCAATGTGCTCTAATCTCAAAGTTGGCAGCTTCTATCTGAGGAGGCTGCACCGGATGATAGACGTTCACGGCCTTTGGGATAGAGAACTCTCTAAGATCCTTCTGAAGTTCTGCTGCTTGCGCTGCTGCTTGCGCTGCTAAGATCTCTTGTTGAACCGCAGCTCTAGCTTCCTGCATGAATCTTTCTCTCTGCGCATTGATGGCTTGAGCCACCCTACGGGCTACTTCTTCTTCTTGTGCCATTCTTGCTTGATTCTCTCGGATCTGACGATGGAAGGTTCTATCTATTTCGGGATCAAAGCTCGCAGTCAGTCCGAGACTATCCGAACGGTGCATACACTAATCGTCAAGAGCACCTGAAACTTAAAAAGGTTTGAAAGTGAGATCCTTGGAGTAGAATAAAGATCAAGTAGATAAGCGATAGTTTCAAAAAGAAAAAACAAAATCCTAGATTAGTCTTAAAAGAACTTGATTTGACTGACTGATTCCGTTGTCCCCGGCAACGGCGCCAGAATTTGATGTGGCTTTTGAATGCACTAACAAATTCACTCGGGGTTTATATCCCCGAGCTTTTACCAAAACCAAGTGCAACAATACCACCCGCAAGCGGACGGATCTTATCGCAGTATAGTTTAGGATCGAACCCAAAGGACAACGTTTTTAAGAATCCTTGTCAGTTAGATCTAGCTCAAGTAAAACTAATATTTTGAACAATAGGTTGATTTTGGTTTAATTAAACTAATTGCAAGAAAGTAAACGTGGAATAAAAGATGGGTTTAGATTAATGATACAAAATCGCTGGGATGGTACCGGGTTTGACCACCGCTACACACACAATCATACTCTCTCGCGAACAATCCAGGCACGAAATAACATTCCAAGTAGAGCTGCTGCAGAACCCTCCTTACGAGCGTCAGGTCCGCGTAAGCGTCACCATAGGCAGCCGATTTCTCATCGCCATCCGGATCATACGTCTTACGGCTCTGAAGATACAGAAATCCACGGAAGCTGTGAACCCCCCTTACGGGCGTTAGGCGCACAGAAGTGTCACCGAAGGTTAGGCGGACCGTCCCCTCGCGGATCATACACTTACAACCTCGATGAAATCCCATCCTATTTCTAATCAGGGAGTCAACCGCGCAAACCGCAAAGCAAACAAGCGACTATTGTACGTGTAAACATCGACGAAAAGCACGAAGATACAAAATCCAACTAAGGCTGTGAACCCCCCTTACGGGCGTCAGGCGCACACAAGTGTCACCGAAGGTTAGGCGGACCGTCCCCTCGCGGATCCTACACCTACTACCTCAAGGAATCCTATCGGAAGTTCTCGTCAAGGAGTCTAACATGCTAAACGACATTCATACCTATGCATTGAAGTTCTCGCAACATAGGGAGCACAAAGATGGAAACACGCACATAACCAACTCACAAGCTTAACGATAAACGACAAAATGAAGAGTTATATACATTGCCATGGAAAGTTTAACAAGAGAACATGGTTTGCATGGGCAGCGGGGCTAGTCCCCGCACCCCAGCGAAAGAGGACTACTCGCTCATGATGCGAGGTACAAGAAAGATAGAAGAAGAAGATAGATCCGCCATGAGCTCGGTGCAGAAGGTGGACGCAGCCCGGTGAAGAAGATGCGCTCCTTGCTCCGTCTTCTTCTCCTTCTTAGCCTCCTTGGACGCAACACTAGCTGTAGGTGGAGTGGAACTTGATCGGGATGGTGCTCTGCCAGCCTTTCGGCGTC